>OY856410.1:104180017-104650017 GCA_963693085.1 Alisma plantago-aquatica | reverse complement strand
AATCAACAAAATAAATATAGAGATGAGACCAAACATTAAAGTTAGAATAAATTTTCATTCATTGAACTATGGATGTAACCACAATTATCAACATCTAATCAAATAACCCTAAAGGTCATCATGGAGTGAGAGAAAGTAGTATGAACTACTATAATACACTAAATGCATCCTGAGGGATGTTAGGATGCAAAGGAAAGATTCCAGCACAATAGTCAACACATGCAATCGACAATAAGTATTCTGAATTTATTTGTTGTCCAATGTCAAAAAATGGTTCAATATTTGATCAATTGACAAAGCTATGGATTAAATTAATGAAAGAAGAACCCTATATCTCATGATTGTAGGAAATTTTCATAATATTCAAATGCTAAATATCTCTCAATTGGAAGGTTGTCGTTCGGAATGAACATTCAATCAATGAACACTTTATTTCAAACTACCTTGCTTGATGTTGTTGCAGGGATCCCAATCCAATATAGTCTTGGGTTTTGTGGATGTGACAAGCGCAGTGGAAACAACAACAAAAATTCTTCACATACCTTACTATCAGATCTCATCGATAATAATGTATTCAGAAAGAGGGTTTGTGAGATATACCTTGTCACAGAGTAAGTCTGGCAACGTCCCTTTGCGCAATGATGTGTGTAGCCTCTCGTGTGCACAGATGATCCTCATATGTCCTCCAAACATAGGCACTCTGTGTCTCTACTTTATCCACACAGATGGACTGAAATTCCAAGTCACACTTCTCAAGCCGGTAGGAAGGAGTAGCCTTCTACTTGACAATGTGCTAGCATCACAATTGCTCTCTTTCTCTCTCTTGGGGATGACGACGGCTAGGGTTCATGCACAAGAGCATATATCCAAATCCAGATATCATGCCTCTATAAATAGCAGAGGAAAGGAAGCAAGGTTTCCTAAAACCCCCAAGAAAACAAGAGGATGTGGTTGCATCTAAAATGAACCTCTCAATGATTATTAAAGAATATTCTGGAATAATTTAATTGACCAATTAATCATATTATCTGATTAAATAATTTTTGTCTTCCAACTCTACTCAATCACTCAGCACTAGCCATCCGACTTAACAATTTGAATCTAATTAATTGGGTTAAAAATTTTAAATAATTAACTCATATTATATTTTAATATTATTTCTATAGATTACCTAAACGTTTTAGTAATCAACTTGATTTGGAACATTTCCAATCACGTCCACAATTATACTCCTATTGCAATACATCCTATGCTTGTGACCCAATAAGCTCGACATTATGCTGGGAGTGACATTCATTATCATATAATTATTTCACAAGCAATTATTGGTCCTAATAAGACTTCATTGCTACCCAAGTAATTGGAGAAGTGGAGAACAACTTCAACCTACAATCTGTGATTGGTGTTACAATGACTGTATAGTTTCTTTGTCTCTGATATCTAGATTGAACTCGGGGCTTGTAATTATCATCCTCTTCAATGTTCAATCCATGTTTTTTGAACTAGAGTAGACTGTCTGAGATATGTGTAAGTTCAATATCACATATTGATTCACACCAATATGGCCACACATTTCTTAGTCTTTCTTATTAAGTGGGTAAGATATCAAACTCTTGTGCGAGGGACAAATCCCATCTACATTACTCACAATCACCCCCATGTGTCATAGTGCACCAGAGAACCACCTTTATGGCAACTTTTATTCAGGATCATGGTGGATGATTTCCAATCACACTGAATGAAATGTGATGAGTGTACTGGTTTCAGGTCTAAGAATCGCAATCACCACCATCACTATGAGAGATGACTCTGACTACCAATCATAATTTCCATGTATCACTCTCAAGGTAGATCCATCTGATACACTATTCTCAAACAAGTGTCTATGTGTTTGGTTTTATATCACATATCATGACTAATAAGATTCTATCATCAACCACTCTAGTCTTAAGTGTTATTGTTGTGTATTAGCCTTCCACAATAACATCTGACTAGGGACATAACAAGAATGCATATACTGTTGACATCTATATGATCTCATTTGTCAAGTCCTCAACCCATAGACATACGTCATTGAGTAATATATTTCTTTATACAATTATTATGTTTCATCATTATCACATAACTGAATAAAACTAAATAAAATTGAATACATTAGAAAATTGTCTTTTCTATTGATCAATTAATTTACAAGATATGCCATTACAATTTTCATATTATTGGCTCTATGGGAATACATACTAACATCTAGACCCATGCCTTGGTCTCTAGAAACACCATCGCATTAAGGTCTATACCTCACCTTAACCAAATATTCACACCTATACTGGCTAAAGTTAGACAAGACACTTATCACATGTGTAACCTAGACTAGGAGAATAAATCCCTCTTTAATCAAACCCCAGATCTAGTCGAGCCCATACAAATAGGGATTCAGAAAGGATGATTTCTATATGACGTGCTCCCTCCCATCCCTATCATATTTGATTTCACATCAATACCTAATATCCATGCTCTAGAAACCTCATAAGCATGACATATATCCAATGTGCCCCCTTTCCTTGCCCCTCCTATGTTGACCAGTCAATCTCATGTTACTCAAACAATGCTTGGGAAGACTCCATAAGATGCACACACATCTAAGAAATGAATTGAATTTTTCTCCTTAAAAAAATTTGGCCAGACTTTATCCTAAAGTCTCTAGAAAGATCTCATCCTTCTACCCTGTTGATAGTTGTCTCTTGGCTTAGAAAACACTCTAATTAAGACCTATTCTAGTAAACCTCACTAGCTGATGAATGTATATTTATCTCTTTTGAAAAGCATATTTCATAGTCTTTTATTTCCCTTTTTGCTATTTTTTAAGGAATAATTGCATTTTGTCACTTCCTGACTAACATTGTGAATTCTTATCTTTTTTACTCCTATTTTGAATATTTCAACTTCATTACAAACTTTTGACCTTCTCAACACCAGAACCGATCAGTTCGTGCTTGAGTTAATCATTTCATGTGTTCAAAAGTGATGCACATCTGTCTCACCCCTCAGCTCAGATCTTCCACACCAGCTATTCAACTGCCAAACGCTCGACTCAGCTCTCCAACCAAGTGTTTTGTGTGCCAACTGGCTTGCTTGGATTTCTTTGCCACCAATCTCTTCAGGAGAATGCCGCCACCTAGCCCTAGTTCTCCTTTCCTTGGCCCACACACAATCAGATGTGAACCGAGTGTCCTATGCTCCAAACAACCAGTTCAAGTTGCTTCAAAACCAAGGTATATTCAAATGGCACCGCCACCCCTTTGACTAGGGTTTTTGATCGCTTCCCTTAACTTGTGTTCCAGCAGAGGTGAACCAGGAACTTCAGTGTGTGAACCAGTCCATTCATACCCGACGAGCAGCCTCTTTCAACAGTCATTGACCCTCATTTCCTTCCCTCCATTCTAGTGTTTCCACCCCTCCTTCCCCTATAAAAGGGGGACAGACTCCACAAGAGAGGGGATCCAATCTTTGGCACTTGGAATTTATTTTTAGCACTTGTTATTTCAATTCTTGCATTAGTAATCCTTCTTGTTCTTCAATAAAATTAGCAATTCATTCTCAAGATTTATAGTTCTACTTTCCTTTTGTTCTTGGTCTTCTTATTAAGACAAGGATCTAAGAACGGAGACCATTTCATAGTCACTAGCAAGAGTCCTTCTCTAATTCTTTATTTTCTTGTCTATGGCCTTCCTTATTCCTTCCATTGTTCTCCCTTTAATCTCCATGGATCATGAGTAGTTTCTTATATCGGGGCGTGGGGAGTAGCCACATAGTCATAGTGTAAATTATATAGACTTATATATGATTTTATTCATTAGATGGCACTTTTCTTAGATAATTGCATGTTTGAAAGGACTTGATATCTTATTTCATTATGTGTTAGTCTTGGGAAATGTGGCCGCAGAACCCAAGGCTTGGAACAACCAAACATGTGCATAAAGATTTGGATGAGACCTCAAGAGAATCTTTATTGGGATGATCGGGGTGGGATCTATAAACACCAGGAACAATGGGTTTATAGGAAGTTCATCTTTGTAGATGCATTTACAAATATTTTCACATACCCTCTTCTAACGTATTTTATTTCCATAGATTGTCTATCTAGTTTCACGTGGCTATGGCGGTAAAACCCATACCCTCGATATCTCTTATCACTGATTCAATGTCATTTTCTTATACAACTTTCAATCCTCCGAATTGCTTCTTTTCGCATTCAAAATTATGCACAAGATTAACTTTTAGTTTCTTGTTCAAGCTACGATACTTTAAATTCATCATTTAGTTATACTCTTTACTTTATATTCCAATTTGTAATTTTTATTTATACTATTAATGTAACCTTTTCTTTTGTTATTTTCTATTATCAGTGTACCATAATCATCCATCAAACAATGACACCTTTATTTATTGTTCAAATAATAAAAGTCCTTTAAAAAATGTTCAACGTAAACTGGATTTTAAAAGAAACAATGTTGAAAACTTTATCTTGTGGGATTGGCCCTTCTATACTAATAAACAACCTTAATTGGTAGTTTTTTCCATAAAAAGGTTAAATTCTAGGATAGAAATCCCTAGTGATTTGGTGTGTCGAATGGCACATATCAATTTTATCACTGTTGTCGGGGACACATATAGTTATTTCAAATCCATAAAACTTTTGAACAATTTTTTTTCTCTGCCTTACGAGTCCCATTCCGGAAGTACCACTCCTCCTTCAAAGTCTCCATTCTGCAGCCCATTTTTTCTATAGTCGCTTATATATATTCAATTTTAACTATGCATGCGACGCTCACAACACGCTGATTTTTTGTCTCCAATTGTCATCCCAGAAATTGAAAGGAGGTTCCATCATTTAAATCAACAAAATCATTTTAGGATGGAAGAGGCGGAAATCACCCATAGGATTGAGAAATCACTCCCCTCTCAAAGGGAGGCCATGATGGTTGAGTGTGAGGCTCAAGAAGTCATTTTGTGTGCAACCTACTTGGCTGAACAAGAGGCCCAAGAAGCCACACAATGGGAAGTCAAGTGGCAAAAACAATTAAAGGAATTCTCATTCCCCAAATCCACTTATGCAAAACACCCTTTTGTACCACCTGAAATTAGTGTCCCTCAATTCAATATCCGAATCAATTGGATCACTATGCTTCAAGCTAAACATTTTTCTAGTAACAAGGGTGAAAGCTATCAGGACCACCTCTAATGTTTTTTTGATCTATGTTCCTTACATAAAATCCTAGGCATTTATGTGGATGCCATTTGTCTTAGATTGTTCAAATAATCTCTTTATGTCCAATCTAGTAGTTGGTATAATGCCATGGATGGAGGAGAACGTGTCACTACTTGGGAGGCACTACAATCCCAAGTTTCTAGAGAAATATTACCCTCCTTTCCTCATTTATGAAATCAGGGGATAAATCATTCTATTTTCTATGGACCTAGGTGAGACCATAGGGGAAATTGGGAGATATTTAAAGACCTTCTCTATCATTGACCCCACCATGAGATTCCCCAATCTCATCTCACTAAAATATTCTACCTTGGTGTTGACAATGCCACCAAGATCTTTCTTGATTCATCATTTAGAAGAAATTTTGTTTTAAAACCTTGATATTGCTTGGGAGGTTGTAAAATGCAACTATGAAACCCAAGCATGATGAGGAATCAGTGGCGTCCTCACGGGAGCAAAGCCTAAAGAGAATTTTGGCATTAAAGATATTTCCAACAATATCAATATAGTTGTTTTGAAACATGATCGCATAGAGTCTTCCTTCAATGCCTATGAGAGGAGAGGGCAACCTCAACAATTCAAGGCTGCAGACACTATATGTCGCATTTGTCAAGGGTATGATCACACTACCCTACAATATCCACTCATTTACAATGTTCCCATGCAATCGGAGGTTGGAAAACTAATGGAGGACCTCAAATCCATTCATAGAATACCTGGTCAAGCCTATTACAACCCAAACCAGGCCAAAAACCACCCTGAGCTCCAATATGGAAACCCAGCGAGAGATAAAAATGCTTCCAATCAAACACCCCTCATCCTCAAGGCAACAATGTGAATCATCCTCCACTAGGCTTTCCATACAACAACAATCAAATGAATTTTAGAAATCAAGGGAATTGCAGGGATAATCTCCAAAATTGTGGGCCCTATCAAGGGCAACAATATCAAAATTGTGGGCCCTAAGATATGGACAATTAACATTAGTTCACCCATCATAGTCATACAATATAGCCAATATGCTTTTACTTGGATATATGATTTCAATACCATCATTAGGGCGAGACAACATTTTATAGGATTAGTAAATTGTTATGAGTTTGAGGCTAAGTTTTGATGATTCTCTGACTAATGGTCTATTTACTAGAGTTTTCTAATGAGTGTGATAATTAAACAACCAATCACTGTCAAGATAATAAATAACTAGATACCCTATAAGAAAAGGGACGAGGTCAGTAGACTCAAAATTGGACTGGGAAAAACCAATAAAATGTGAACCTTGCTCCAGCAAGAAAGCAACAGCTTGCTAGGCTGAGATCATTGGACACAATCTCACACAGCAAGCAGATCAGGAAAAATTGGGCGAAGGAGGTAATTTTGTAAAACCTGAGCAGGTAAGACCTTGCGAGCGGCCAAGGGATGATCAAATCCAAAAGCTCTCAAGGTTGAGTCCAAGGCTGAAATACATGGGAACGTTGGCTTGAATTGAGAGGAGGGAGATCAAGGTTCGAACCTCTCAAAAGATTCATATATACTCGAAAGACCAGAGCAAAGGCAGAACACAAGTCTTGCGGTCAAAACTGAGGGAAAACCATAGCCTTCGAAATCACATTTCTCGTGAGTAGGTGAAGATCCGTTCTTGATCATTACCTCAAACGATGAGCGCTCGAGTGTTAGAACAGCTGCAGCGGGTCTCCTCGAACTCCCTTATCAAGTTCCCATGATCCAAGCCCGAGAGAAGGTCCTTGGTGGTGGCCTCCAAAGGCAATCACCCAGTGGTATTGTCGGGAGACCAGAAGAGAGAATAGAACTCAAAAAGGAAACTGGGATGGCTTCGTGGATGTCTTGAGATGGTACAAATTCATGGAATTGGATGGAAGTGGTGTGGATGAGGAGAACAACCATGAGCATTGACGATGGTGAAATAGAGCAGTCCAAGAAGAAACAGAGTGGGAGGGGCGAAATTGATGGGTGGAAGGCGATGAGATAAACTTGGGGAACCCTACCCAGTGCTCACTGAGCAACCAATTTGTTTTTAGGCCTTCGGCAAGATGGAGCATAGGAGGAAGCCGGCGACAAGGTTGGGCGTTTTGCGGATAGAGCAAACAAGGGTTTGATTATTGGTATAAACAAGTTCGTTTTTATGCATTCTGGAGCGATTAAGATCGGTATTTTCCACTGATATGGACTGTGAAACGAAGAAAACATGAGGAATCTAGGGCCAGTATTAGTCCGCAAGAGTCCTGAGGTTGAAGGCGACCTTGGACAGCCTGGACTGGGTGCATTTAAACAGCCCCAGATCCAACGTCCAGGCTTTTATCCCATGTGGCCCAAAACATTATCCTACGAATATTTTTTTTTTACATTATCTTAGCAAAATAATTTTCCCTACTAGTTTTCAATTGATCTCAAAATTTTGCCACAGGTGTAATATCATGAATACATCATTAATATACAAACAATATTCTATTTGAAAATAGGAAACTCCGTAATGAATTAATGATGTATAAACTTCAAATATTTCTAATAAATCAATGATCACATTTTATGTGCCAAATTTTATAGTTAAGACTAAATGCTTAGCATCTTAGTATATCCCCAGTTCGATATGAAATCAACTTCTATATTTCGAGATATTATCTAATTTAATATTTTTGTTATTTCAAATTATTCCTCTTAGAAACAAGAGTAAACTATATTCAAATATCTTGAGGATCGAGAAACTGACATCCCATATAGTAAAAAGACCAAGTAATCTCTTAGATATGTACATACGTTATGTTGTATGAAAAATTTGCATAAGAGACCCTCAAGTTTTATAGATTTGCATTTGAGTACACACTTTAACTTTATTCTAAATTTAGTCCTTTTCTTAAAATTTGGGATGTACAAAGAATTTTTTTATTCTTGTCTTAAACATGTATCCCTTGTTTTGGAAAATGTGAAGAAGAACACTTGGTTTTAAATTGGAAAAATGACACTTTATGGTGACAGAAGGGATTGGCTTGGGACATAGGCTAGTAGCCGTGGTATAGATGGGGATAGAGCCAAGATATGAGTAATTACCAAACTTCACCCTCCTACCTCTGTCAAAGACATTCAGGACTTCCTTGGGAACAATGGATTCAATGTCAATTCATCCATGGATTTTCAAAAATTGCCAAAACTCTTTCCAACTTCTCTAAAAGGATGCCCCATTTAATTTTGAAAAATCATGCATGAATATTTTCCTTTGTCTAAAGGATGCTCTCACCTCTACCCCCATCATCTATGCACCAAATTGGTCTTTGTCTTTCAAAATTATGTGTGATGTTGGTGATTGTGTTGTCAGTTCCATTCTTGGACATCATGTTGACAAAAAGCACCATGTGATTTACTATGCATCCAAAACCTTAGATGATGCACAACGGAACTACACTACTATCAAGAAGAAAATGTTAGCCATTTTCTATTCCTTCGATAAGTTCCTCTCTTATCTAGTTGGGTCTAAAGTAATTGTTTATATGGACTATCACTAGTACAAATATGACGTTTAATACCACTTTCGCTGACGTCGATTCCTTAGAAGAACCGACACCAATCAGTCAAAACCGTCACTTCTTCATGCCAACCGTCGTGATACGTGAAATCTTACCGATTTAGAAAAGATATTAGTACCTCTTTCACTTTAACGTTGATTTTTGTTTGAAGAAAATGACATCTAAAATTACCTATGAAATACAATTTTTCAGAGAAAAAACCTTGCCTCTAAAATTTTTAGTCTGACGTCGGTTTTGTATATATCCGACGATAAAGTATTCATGCCATATTCTTACGGAAAAGATTATCCTCACATTAGCCGTCAGGCCTACCAAATAACCGACGAATAAGTTCTCTTGGTGAGATACTTTTTTTTGGAGATTGGTCTATATCGTCGATTTTTTTAGAAGAAACGGACAACTAGGTATTTTTGCACCATGTCATTGAATATTTCCTCCCCAAATTGCTTCTTTGTCATTGATTTTTTGTGCTAAACCGGCGACTATACCCCAACGACACTTTCCCCTTCGAGGGAATTTTTTGTTTGTTTAGATATGTAGTTAGTCCTCAGTTTTTACAGACTTAACCGATGACTATGACCCTAAACCAGTGTCTTTTATTTGTTTGATTTAGGAGTTAATGCATCAGTTTTGTATTCATAACCGATGACTATATTCTAAACCCGAAGGTAATCTTTTTTGGATATGTAGTTAGTTGTTGGTTTTAACAGACGTAACTGATGACTATGATCCTAAATCGGTGTCTATTTTTTGTTTGATTTAGGTATTAGTCGTCAATTTTGTATTATTAACCTACGACTATACCCAAACTAAAGGGCAATTTTTTTATTTGGATATGTAGTTAGTCGTCGATTTTTACAGATGTAATTGACGACTATGGTCCTAAACTAGTGTCTATTTTTTTTGGTTTAGGTGTTAGTCATCAGTTTTGTATTCATAACTCAGACAACATTTTCTATCTTTTTTGGTTGAAGGAGTTATGACTGAACAAAAATCACTTTTCCTTTTACCATTCATTGAATAAAAGCCAACTGTTCTAGATTTATGTCTGATCCATGTTAGCCCATACTTTGTATTATATTATAATAGCATCTGACAGAATTAAGAATAAAAACAAGACCGAAAACTTCTACTTTTTTATCAGGCACTTCCCATGTACGTTCTAAGGATAGTTTGCCAAAACAAGGCATGCATCATGCCTTGAAGGGGGATATGCAAAACCAATGAACACATAAACAAAAAAGAAAGAAGAGGGTGCATATGCACTGGCGATGGAAGGGTGTGGTCGGGGTGGGGTGGGGTGGGTGGAGGGGAATGCTACTATTTGGGAAAAAAGGCACTCCACGACTGCATGGACAACTGAGTAGGCTCTCTACTTGGGAGACCTACTGGCATTAGCGGAGCCAGGGCAAAGCAGGGGCAAATGCCCCCCTAAAATTTGATTTCGTAAATTTTTTTATTCTATAACTTTCACATAGTATCATAGTTAACATTTTTTTTTATATTTTCTATAGAAATAATACCAATACAAATGCAATTCAACTAAAGGTTACATGTGTGTATGTATGTATATATATATATATATATATATATATATATACAATTCAAATTAAAAAAGAATACATTAAAACTTATAGAAGTATTGCATATTATGTAATAATACATAAAATTTCTTAGTTTTTATAAATATATCTTGATATTTTATTGATAACAAACTTGTACTTGTACTTGGTTTATTGAACATATTAACAAATGTATCACAAACACACAAACAATAATATGAAGTATTTAATTATTTCTTTTATTTATAGTTAACTAAAAGATCACATTAAAGATATATTAAATTACAATATGTTTAACAATAGAACACATCAAAGCTTTGAAAAGCATTATATATTATATATTATATATTATATTTTATATTTTATATATTATATATGAAAAATTATAACAATTGATAAAAATTGCTCCTAGAAATATAGCAAGTAAAAGAAAAATTATGTGTTATTATGAATCTAACTATATAATTTATGATTTGTGTTGTGACTATGTAATAGTATTTTCATTTTTTGATGTTTACCAAGAGTGTACAATATGTATTCCATGTTAGTCACCTTGCTCACAAAATGTTAGACCTTTTCCTTATTGATCAATCACACAATTATACTTCTGCTCACAGGTTATGCAAACAAATTCTTTAGGGTTTATATATTACTTTGTTATCACATCAAAGATAGTGGAGTTTGATATTTTTTTAGTATCTAGTGTGACATAAAAAACATATTCTTATATTTTAGTCTATAATAAATTATGATAGTATTTTTTTTTACTTATGTATCACTAAAGAATAAATTTAGTGCCTAGATAACTATACTATTCAACTTTTAATTTACTATATTGTCATTCACTCAGAAATATAATAATTTGTTCCTTGATAGTACCTATTCAAAGAAATTTTGTTTATGTATGTATTACGTTATGACTACTAAACTTGTCAAACTTTTCACATAAGATTGTATTTTTGTGATCCCATATAATTAATAATAATCTACAGTCAATGATGAATGTAAAATTTATGTAATTTAGTCAATATGACCTATTTTTATCAAGAAAAAAAATAAAAGAAGAGATGGTCTAATACAAGGAAAGTCCTGTAATTTTTATTTTGATGGTTACCTACTCGAAGTAGATTAAGAAGTGGAACCTACAAATGTAGAAGTATCATAATCAGATCATGAAATTAGAGAGTCGACAATGACATGAGCTATGTCTCCAATTATTTTTAAGTCATTTTAAGATTTATATATTTTCTTCTCGAGATCCAAACAAACATGTCTATCATATGTCTTTGAAACATGTCAAAACTATATTTGTCTCAAGAAAATATTTAAGCTCTTATGCGTGTAAAAATTACCTACATCATATAAGAGTCAAATCGATTTTCATCTGTCCCCCCCATAAGGGAACTATCTCCGTCATTTCCTACTGGGGGCTCGTGGAACCGTTGGATGAAGGGAGTCATCATGACATTCCAGCCAAACGGAGGCAGCGAAGGCAGCAACGGAAGTGCCGTTGAAGGCATCAACTGTGGCGAAAGAGGCAGCTGGCCTAGTGGCGCAGTGGAGGATGGCTGGATTGGTGCAAAGCTTATTGAATGGGAGTTGAACAGGTTGAATGAATTAGACCAGGCCGTGTTTCGAAACCGTTACTCAAACTTTAGGAGTAATGCCATATAAAAAATAATGACAGAGTAATAATGGAATTTTCCTTCAAAATTTTTAATTTTTTGATATATCAATTGGAATGCGTCAAAAATTTGTACAGAAATCTAGAATATTAAGTAGATGAATGTAAATGATTAGAAAAGGAAACATTAGTGGGTAACTAATATTTTCATCACAAAAAAATGATTTTAAACTTCTCATCAAAAATGTCATAAATCATGATTTGAATCATAATTTTAATTGGACAATAAAATCATTAGTAATCTTTTTGAATCCTTTAATTCTAGAGAACTTCTACACTTACTAGAAAAAAATATAGGTAGAAAACAATATTGTTGGTGAAATATTTCTAAACTTTGAAAGAAACTCCAAAAATGTGCAAACCCATTTCTATTGTCTTTAGCATTTGAAGAACAATATCATAGTTCCACTTTGTCTCTCTATAGAAACTTACTAAATGGAGATGTCTATAGAAGGACATTGTACTAAAACATGGATAATCTTTACCCTCATTTCTATTGTGTATTTAGTATTAATTTTTCTCATTTTAGCTTATACTAATTTGTAATATGGAAATTTCAAATCCAAGAGTCAGCAAAGATTTTACATACATTACTTGAATTCAAGACCTTCACCATGGTTGAGATAGAAAGATAGATTCTAATATAATGCATGAGAGTCGATATACATTAGGACTTGTTTTAAGATTTTGTCTCTAATATTAATCGACCATGAATTCATCAAAATTGCATCCCACGTGATCTAACTTCATCTTATCTTTATGTATATAACTGAAATTTAACTATTATGAATCCCAATATAACTTCAATGAGACCTACCTATGTTTCCTACTACTAGTTTTACCTATGTTAAGCTATGTCAAATCTACTGCTGCAAAACAAACCTAAGATATAAACCCAATTTCAAGAAAATTTAGTGTGATTCTAATCTAAATTGCTCACTTTACTTAAGGTATACATTTTAAAGTATAATTTTATTAATAAAAAAATTATACAAGAATGATATGATATGATCTATGACAAAATGTTGACAAATAATGGTGACATGATGTCCAATGAGAAGATGACAATAACGTCCATTGGTAAACTAATGATGTTGTGAAAAGATCGTATCACTATTGTTGGTAACCCAACAACTCCATATCATTATCTGTAGAGATTGAGCTAAAATGTAGTTGGTAAAACAAAAATGTCTTTGGAAACATATGATGTTTTTTGTGTACATGATAACACCAAATTTGGTGATTTTTTGGCCCTTATTTTGTTATCAAAACTGCCCTTTTAAACTATTTTCCTCTCCTTTTTATAGTGTTTTTGAATAAACAGACCACGCGATACTATTTACTCAATTTTGTCATCTTTTGCATAGTTTTCCTCGGGTTTTAACACATTTATCGGTAAAAAGGCCCATCCCGGCCCACGAATACGTTCCACCTGCATCAGCCTCCCCAACAACCAGCCGACCGTTACACTCACTGCCCGATAGGGCAGCCCGACACACTGTCGCGCGACACGAGAGCGCCGCACAAGAGGAAGCGGATGAGCGACATGACTTCTACCCGACAGGGAGCCGAACCAGCCACGACTGTTGAAGCATGTCGTGCGATACAGGCCACCCACCGACAGGTGCCACTCGTCACGACGACCGACAGCCCGACATCCTTGTGCTGGGCGACACACATATCGGGCACCCCTGAAGCCACAAATAATGAAGCTGAAGGAGGACACGTGGCGTCTGGAGAATCATAACTTCCCCCAACCGCTGCCTATAAATAGCAGCTATAGGGAGCCGAAAAGATAGTTTGGACAGTTCAGAAATTCTCAAGAGCCAGCCAAGGAAAGCATCTGGAGTTCGCATGTCGTGCCTCAGGGGTGTGTCGGGCAATTCTAGGTGAGCACTTTCCCATCCTGAGAGGGAGGGAATGGTTCACTTAGGATCGGCGTGGGCATTGTTGCAGGCCGATATCGACCAACAAGAATGTCCGATAGAAGTATCCGATACCTAGAAGCAACACTCTAGCCCGACACGATACCGAACCACGATACGCATCGCCTGTCGCGGCATGTCGCCCAAGAGGGTGTCGCCCGACACGATCGTATCGGGCTAGGGCGCCCGCGCGATACATCCGCCCGTCGAGAGCGTGTCGCTTGAGAGGGTGTACCGCCCGACACGTGTGTATCGAGCAAGGCCTCTGTCCGGTATTGGGCTGGAAAGCCAACTGCTGTCTGTCGCCCTTCTAAATCAAGAAGGCGACACTTATTTTACTTAATTCGGTCATTTACTTCCTTCATTATGCAATGTAATCAGACCTCTTATATGTTAAATGGATTTAAATGAGTTTTAATTATCTGCTGCTTTATGTTTGGTCCCTTTTTGAAGGATGATTGCTTGTTTAGCATCTGAACTCTAGCTTGTACGTTTGGATCACGTTTCAATTAGCCACTGAATTGTGTTTTCCCATTGCAACAACCTCGAGAGAGGTGTTGTGGCTCTAGTGTTTGGTCCGATACCGAAGTACGAGAGTGCCCGGGATCGGAGTTGCTATAGTGATCTATCCACTCTAACTTAAGTCTAGCAACCTCGAGAGGGGTGTTGGTGCTTAGTTAGAGGTACCCGCTTCGAGAGGAGGGGTACATGATGTTTTCTGCTGCCGCTTGTTTTATCGAAGTTTTCGCCTTCGTTCCTTACTGAAGCAATAGTGTTATCTCTCTGTTTCCATTGCACAAAAATGCTAAAAACTATTAAATGCTTAAAATCTTAATTTTTCCTCGTAGCTCCATTTGGAGATAGTCTTCTTTTGTTTTATCGATCTTATCCTGCTGATTCCCTTGGGGAATTTTATCACCTCCTTTCCCTTGCCGGAGTGTAACATGTTGATTCTGTGTTCTCAACACTACCACCCTTGTCCCTGTGTTCGACCCCGTATATCTACTTCGACCCCGTAAATAAAGTTGCGGGGGCCTAGAAGGTTTCGAGTTATAAATTTAAAAGTCCGACTACTTCAAATCCGCCTCCAATTTTAGGACGCGTGATTTAGGCTGGTCAACTTTTTGGCGCCGTTGCCGGGGACAAGGCAAAATGGTACTGTTGACGAACCCGAATCCACTAACTACACTCCAGTGCCTCAAGCTTAGAAATAGGCTTGACTACACTCCTTTTTTTTCTTTATTATCATTACTTATATCTTTACCTAAATGAGTGATTCTTACTATCAATAACAACTTTTCTAACTTGATTTTTCATGCTATTCAGCTACTCTGAAGGAAGGCTTTCTGCTCAACTGAGCACCAACATCATCAAACATGCCGCCTCGTGTTTAGCAACCTCTGTCTGAAGGTGAGGGACATGCGAGGGCCAAACCTCATTCACCTCCGCCTGAAGACAATGACTGCTATAACGGCAGTGATCAGCCTGAAGATCCAGAATTGGAGCAGTTCGAGGACGACCATCGCCGCGATAGACATTGTCATCACCACAGGCACATGAGGAATCACAATAATGAAGAACGGCCCCAGGGAGGAAACGACAACAACGATTCAAATGAAGAAGAAAAGACTCTAAGGGAGCTGGCTTCCACCAAGGCTAACAATTCCAAATGCCCTATCATCATCCCGCGATTCAACGCCACAAATTTTGAGCTGAAGCCATCCGTCATCTCCATGATTCAAAACAAAAGCTTTAGAGGGAGTTCTAAGAATGACAATCCCTATCACCATTTGGATGCTTTCAAGAACATCTGTGACACCATCAAGATGCGGGGAGTTCCCCAGGAGGTAATCTATTGTAAGGGCTTCATCTTTTCTCTGGAAGATAAGGCTCTATCATGGTACCTGGGCCTGCCCCACCAAGCTCTGAACGTATGGAATGCACTGGCGGATGCCTTTGTCAACAAGTTCTATCCAACTGAGAAGACTGTCCGGAACAGACAAAGGATTACATCTTTCATGTAGAAGCCAAGCGAGAACCTCCATGATGCCTGGGAGCGGTTTTAAGAATATCAGAGGGACTGCCCTCATCACAACTACAAGAAAGGTTTCTTAATCACTACCTTTTACAACGGTCTAACCCCCGAATAAAGGGTTTCACTGAATGCAGCAGCAGGAAGTGACTTTCTGGGAAAGAAGCCGAGCAAGTCCGAGAGGATCATCAAGAATATGGTCGAGCTGCACGCCGGCACTGACTATGATAGATCCAACAGGGGACAAGCTAAGAAGGCTGGTGAAGAACCTTCTTTTGAATCCAAGGCTCTGGAGACTATCACTTCTCAAATTCAGAAGATAGCAACTGATGTAAAACAACTAAAAGAATCAGGTGGGAAAGGAAAGAAGTAAGTCGAGAAGGTTATGAAGTGTGTTACCTGTGGAGAGGGTGGACATGAGGTAGATAATTGTATCTACACCAGACCTGACCAGTCTAGTGAATCTGAATCTGAGGCTGAGGAGACTGAGAATGTCTCATTTGTAAATTTCAAAAGGCCGGATCATCCTGGGTTCAGTTATGGCAACAAAGATGCAGCTGAAAACTCACATCAGCTGCATGCTTCCTCCAATCCACCTCAAGCCTTCGAGAAGAGGGGAGGACAGAGTCACTTCGCCAAGAACACATCCTTCCTGTCGAACAAAGGAAATTTCTAAGGGCAAGGTAAATACCAAGGCAGCCAATCAACGAACACCAGTCAAGGACAAGGTCAAGCCAAAGAGCAGGGACAAGACAAGGTGTCAAACCAATCAGACGTGGTTGGACAATTGTTTGATTTTGTGAAAAGACAAGATACAATTAATAACCAGCTAGCGCAGAGTGCGCTTTCAAATTCGGGAGTTCTGAACTCGCTGCAAGTTCAGATGGATGATATGCAGACGCATCAATGCCAGATTGATAAGCAATTAGCTCAGATGGCCGAACTGTTAAAGAATCCCTCAGGCAAGATACCTTCCAACACTGAATCTGCCAAAAAGGCAGGTCTGTGATCAGAAAGAGGCAGAGATCGAGCTGCGAGTGTGGATGTTGTAGGAGGCTAAAAGTGAAGAATCTGAAGCGGTCGAGCTGGCGACACAAACTTCAGCGCTCCTCGGGAGGTAGCCCGAGCTTTTATTTTCCTAGATTAGGATGTTATTTACTTTCCAGCATGAAAAACTCTATGGACATTTGGAATGTAATAAGTCCCGAGTCAGTGCATGCGCCACTATGGGCCACCGCCTTGTTTTATGAACTTTTGATGAGTAATACTATCTGAGGCCAGGGACTTAACCTTGTGCCAATGATGTTTTACTCATCGACCTCTTTTTCTCCACTTTGTTTTAAGTTGTTCGCCTTGATTTTGTTCTAAAGTTTTCATATCGGGCGGCAGCTCAACCGGCGCACAGAACGTGCTCATATCAGACGATGGTATTTTGGGCATCGCAAAGGCCAGGACGGATGGCATTCTTGGGCGACATGCACCCGCATCGTGCAAGAGGAGTAATTACCTTTGTGCTGATGGATGGACTGCCCGTCTCTGGAATGACCAATCCCAACGGCCGACACGCGTCCCAGAATTAACCGGTTTACCCCGGTTGGGATTACTATATATAGTACAGAGGATTCACCGTGTCGGGCTACTGCCTTTACTCTTTTCACCTACTCGTATCGTGCTGTGATTTCCTCCGTTTGCTCCCATGTCGCGCAACCCTCTTCTGCTCTCGTGTCGTGCTGAAAGCTTAAGAAAACTGCAAAAGGTATAGCCCGACAGCCGTATCGTCCCGCCTTGCCCGACACGACCTCCCTATCGCATAACGTATCGGGCAGACGACTTTAGCTGAATTTCCTTGTATCGCCCGACACCTATGTCGCACGACACGCCTTTATCACACGCTTGCCCGATATGCCATATCGGGCGATAACCGTGTCGCCCATCCTTGTACCTCCTCGCTTGTTTTATTGTCGGGCGACACGTTTTTCTCTGTCAGAGACCTTGTTTCTTGTGACCGTATCGCCCCGTATCGGGCAAGGGCTATAACACACAACCTTTATCTGTATCGTCAAGTTTTGCATCACATTGATGTTTACGACGAATGACTCTGTATCTCATATCGGGCTTAAGCTTGTAATTTTTGTATCGCCCGACACTGGTGTATCAGGCAAGCTTAGTCTTGGAGCCCAATACAATGGTGTCGGGCAGCTTTTGAATCAAATCGGTTTTTCCCTATTATTCCACCTTCTTAATATCAGAACATTGAATCGATCAATGAATTTGTTTTATGCTGACAGAAATGGCCCGTACAAAGCAAACCGTCGTTTGAGTTGACGAGCACGGCAGAAGAATCGACACCGAGGTCGCAGCTAAAGCAACAACGGTCGGGCAGAAATGCCTGAATCCCGAGGTAGCCGTGCCATTAACAACTGAAAAGAGGGTGAGAACAGAAGACATATCGGCCCCAACAACAGCTTCAACAGCAGCGGCAGAACCCCTGGATCACACACCAGGAAGGTTCATGCCTAGAGATGACGAGCACGGGCGTCGGTACGCAGAACTGGGAGTGAAAATTTATAAGCCTAGCAGATTCTGCCACCAGTCATCCTTCATTTAAATAGGCATCTTCGAAAGACTGGAGAATGTCCTCGCCGTAGCAGGACTGCAGAAGATCTGTCTGAGCCGCTCTGCCTCCTATACTGAACTCACCAAGGAATTCATGTCATCTCTCCGCCGGGTGAGGAATACACCTGAAGACGCCAAAGAGTATGGCGGAGCAGACATACTACAAGGGCGGCTATACAACTCGGAGCATGTCATCTCCGAAAAGCTGCTCAACGAGATCTTCTCTTCCAACGAGGATGAGAGGAAGCTGCTGAATAATGGTGAAAGGATCACCGAAAGTGATAGGTTCAACCCCGTGGAGCTCTGGAAAAGGTTGACCGGCGAGTCATCATTCAAGCCGGGAAGCAAAGTGGCAGCAGTGCACTCCTGTTTCTGGAGGATAGTGCACAAGCTGGTAGCATGCCTGCTTTTCAGCAAAAACGAGTCCAGCAACATCTACACCGAAGAACTCCATCTAATGTGGCACATGATGGAGGGAAGAGTGATCAACCTGGGGCGTTTCTACTGAACAGGCTACACCCAATAAAAGATGCCACCAAGGAATATTGCATGGGTGGCATCATCAATCTGATTGCGGTTGGGTTAGGGTACCCACGTGAGCCGCGCAGTCTTTCGAGGACAAGGGGCGACGAATTGATCGACCTCAAGTACCTCATGAGGGCCAACATCATAAAGAAGGAGGGGTGAAGGTACTTTTACAAGTTCGCAAAGAGAAACATCCTCCTTCCACTCCCTCACTGTGCCGCCAATGACGCAGAAAAGCTGGTCTTCACCACGGCGGAAATCGAAGCTGTGGTGGTGGAAGCAGCTTATGCTGCCGCCACAAGAATTCCTGAGAGAGTGGCCGCAAGAGGAGAATCAATTCCACTCAAACCAAGGTAGGACAAAACTTTAACAACACTCGCCGGGTCAGCCGCCACTCGCATACCACCGACGACAACAGCTTATGGAGCTGTCATCGCTCCTAATGTACCAGCCACGGTCACAACAACACCTGCCATGGCTGATGAAGGACCGGTGATTGTTGAAGTCGCCGAGACAACGGCGGGAGCTGCTGCAAGAGTGACGGCTGCAGCCCGTGAAACTTCTGTGCAGCCTCCAGAGGCAGAAGAAATAGCACAGCTAGACGTCAGCGACGAGGTGTTCGCCAAGATCTTTGAGATGGAGCTCAGAGTTGCACTACTAACACCAACACCACCACGGGTGTCCCCTATAGCAGCTACTGTAGAGATCACCGACAACGTGGAGGTGGAGCAACATCCACCCACGCCACAACCATCTCCACCACGACAAGAGGGAGAGGGGGTGACGGGCACAAAGGTGCCGACATCTCGCCCAGCAACATCTACCTCACGAACGATCGAGATCAGGTCTACCTCGTCGGGTAGACCCTCACGCGAGAGGAGCATCGCGAGGATGGGAGGGAGATCTACAGGAGTCCCTCCGTCACTCAAGAAAATGTTGGGGCACGAACTCGACCACTTGCGGGAGGTAACAGAAAGCCATTCGGCTACATTTGCTTCTCTAACCCGCAAGTTTTCTTTTTTCCAGCAGAGGCTGAATGACCAGGAACGAGGACTGCTAACTCTAGTTGGACTTCCAGACCAACTAGAGGAATTCAATGCAACACAACAGCAGATTCTCCAGTGCCTTGACGTAATCGAGGAGAGGTTGAACAAGTAAGACGACCATCCGCGCCCAAGGCAGGCGAGAAGTTCTCCGTTGCCTCCTGGATCAGGCTCTCCACCCTCCTCCTCGGCAGCCTCGTCAAGATCATCATCCCCTTCCTCCTCAAGTGGGCCATCCACAACACCCAAGGAAGGGACACCACCAAGGTCAACCAACGGAGCTCCAACATGACATGCGAGCTCCCGCGGTCTAGAAGAAACAACTCCCTCAGCCCCCCTGGACGAAGCTGAAGATGACAACGAAGACATCAACATCGGGGGGGGGGACTCTTCTGATGAATCGGAGGGAGAGGGGGGAGATATATGTACCGCCAATGAAAGACATCCCCCCAGAGGAAAACGCTCGATGGCAGATATGTTCTCTGCACCGTCAGAGCTACCTTCCTTCGAGATGGCCGACTTCGACAGAAGGGCCATCGGCTAACTGACGATCGTAGACCAGAAATTGCTGAACAAGGTCTTAAGGTCGCAGGAAGATGAAGAAGACGTCGTCCAGAGCGACGACTACTTCTCCGTACGACGGGGAGCACTCAGAAGCATATTCCGCTCGCCTGCCATCGTATGAAAAAGGCTATTTAGGGTCCTAGAAGGTGCAATAATGGAGAACATCAGTGCCAGGACAGGTCAGAGAACAGTATACAACACCACCCCGACCTTGGCAAGAAGACTGATGATGGGAGTGCCAGACTCCATAGCGGTGGCCAGCATGCTGCAGCACATCAAAGTGCACAAAAAAAACCTCGTGTTGGCCCCGTACAAGCACAGGAACATGTGGTTTCTGTGTGTGGCAGACCTCCGAAATCACGACTTCCAGCTGCTCAGCTACTGCAACCAGGAGGTGCCATGCTCCGGGCGTACCTTCAGTCGCCCAGAAGACAAGCATCTCAGGCTTCTACCACTGCGTCTGCTGCGAGCCATCAAGAAGGGAGTCCAACGCCACAACGACATTTGTAATTTCTTCTCTATTGCAGACTTCCCCATCCAAGCAGGAGAGGGAAGCGAAAACAACGCCTTCATCGTCTTACGCGCCATGGAGTTGCTCAACATATTCAGATACATAAGGCATCTCCAAGGCCAAAACTTTTACCACCTCAGGAGCATATACACCCTGCTGTTGATCAAAGACAGGTGCTATTTCCAAGACGCAGGGGTACCAGAGAGGCTGCTGGACAGTGACCTAGAAGAAGAATCTTCACAGCCCAGTAGCACTCTAGAGAAGGAAGCTAAGATAGAAAAGGATTTGTACGGGCCAGGCAAGAAGTTGAAGATCCTGCGGGAAGTGCACAAATTCGAAGGCCCTACTTCGCCTGAAACATCAGAAGAATTGATCAATAATTTCGACTGCTTCTCATGCTCTACTCTCACGCAGGAGCAGGTTAATGAAATTCTTCTGAAGTTAGCTGATTCTATCCCGACAAATGTAATCTATGAGGCAGGCGATGTCATAGTCCCGGTTGATGACTTAAGGGACATGGTAAAAGATGGAGGATGCTTGGAGATATCTGTGGTGGCCGCCTACATCCAAATGCTTCAGACAAAGTTTGAACATACATACATCGTTCATCCAATGCTGTTCAACGACATCTGCCTTGCCGATGAATCAGGAGCAAAGCAATCATTTTTGGCAGAGTTGGAGCATAGGGTTCCACGCACAATCTTACTGCCCATTCTGCATTACAACCACTGGACGCTCCTGACAATGTACACTCGCCAATGAGCAGGAATCTTCTACAACAGCTCGGACAACAACAAAGACCATCCGGTGCAGTGTACATCGACAACGTTGACATCCCTCGAGCGCTTAGTACAAAAATACTACGACGAGGTGGCAGCACTAATACAACCATTCCTAGACACAGCAGCTAGCAGATGGCACGAGCTTCAATTCTTCCACCGCAGTCCACAACAGACTCCTCTATCCAATGACTGCGGCATCTTCGTGCTGGAATGGATATCAAGTAAATAGACGCCTAACCAGCTCCACCACATCGATTACCACAGAAAACAAGGAGAATATGTGTGGGAGCTTCTAGCTGGGAAAGGCGTGCTCACCTGTTAAAACCCTCACTAAGTTAACATTACCCTACCTCATCTACTTCACAACTCTGGGACAGAGTGTAGAGTAAGTTTGGGGGGGTACCATGTACCAGTGAGGGAGGTATAAAATTTTTCTTTCTTCAAACTCTACCCTTTTTGTTCTGTTCCTTCAACATATGTACATACAAAAAAAATATTTTGCTAAAAATTTTGAATTTTTTTTTTGCTTATTTTGTCTCTACACATATGTACAAAGACGTTTTATAGTAAAAACCTGATATGACTTCTTGCTAGTTTGTTTTTTTTCCATGAGCCTAGGGAGATGCAAATTTTGTTATGTCTTTCTGACAATGCAGCCTCAAACAACAAAAGACTACGGCTTTCCACACCAAAAATTGCAAAAAATAATCTTGCAACAGCGAAGAGACGTGTATGCAGAAGGAAAAAGTTGCCCAAACAACATACAAAATTCCTCTTGTTTTCCCTTACCCAACGAAAATCCCAAAAAGAGAGAATAGCCTTATGAGAGTGAATAAAAGCATGAGAGTTGTGCCAAAAGAAAAAGAAAAAAATAAATATATATATACACTTGTCTTCCAAAAGTACCCATCTTTAGGCATGGTAGATCTAGGGCAGTGGTACGTAGGATGTGAAATCACTGCTCTAAAGCCAACTGGCTTGGACTGCAGGGACCACTTGCCCGCTAACGGACCCATACCTGGATGGACTGATGGGAAACAAGAAAAACCCAAAAAGCCTTAAGCCTACCCAAACACACAACCTTTTGCCCCCAAAAGCTGTTTGGTGTGAAAGCTAACTTCAAAATCATGCACATAAGTCTCGCCGAAGCTATGGAGAAAATTTTTGCTTAAATAAGGCAGGAGAAATAAAGTATGTTGTTCGTGGTCGGGCCGCATTCTCTGTGATACATCTCAATGCTCGCTCAACCCCATGTTCTTGAAACTACCAATCAAGAAGAAGAATCACAAAATAAAGTTTAAAGATTGAATGAGGACAATCAAAATGCTAAGTTTGGGGGAGTTGATAACACCAAATTTGATGATGTTTTTTGCCCTTATTTTGTTATCAAAACTGCCCTTTTAAATTGTTTTCCTCTCCTTTTTATAGTGTTTTTGAATAAACAGGCCACGCGACGCTATTTACTCAATTTTATCATCTTTTACAGAGTTTTCCTTGGTTTTTAACACATTTATCGGAAAAAGGCCCATCCCGACCCACGAACACGTTCCACCTGCATCAGCCTCCCCAACAACCAGCCGGCCGTTACACTCACTGCCCGATAGGGCAGCCCGACACACTGTCGTGCGACACAAGAGCGCCGCGTAAGAGGAAGCAGATGAGTGACACGACTTCTACCCGACAGGGAGCCAGACCTGCCACGACTGCTGAAGCATGTCGCACGATACATGCCACCCACCGGCAGGCGCCACTCGTCACGACGACCGACAACCCGACATCCTTGTGCCGGGCGGCACGCATATCGGGTACCCCTGAAGCCACAAATAATGAAGCTAAAGGAGGACACGTGGCGTCCGAAGAACCATAACTTCCCCCAACTACTGCCTATAAATAGCAGCTACAGGGAGGCAAAAAGACAGTTCAGACAGTTTGGAAATTTTCAAGAGCCAACCAAGGAAAGCATCTGGAGTTCGCATGTCGTGCCTCAGGGGTGTGTCGAGCAATTCTAGGTGAGCACTTCCCCATCCTGAGATGGAGGGAATGGTTCACTTAGGATCGGCCAGGGCATCACTGCAGACTGATATCGACCAACAAGAATGCCTGATAGAAGTATCTGATACCTGGAAGCAACACTCTAGCCCGACACGATACTGAACCACGATACACATCTCCTGTCATGGCATGTCGCCTGAGAGGGTGCCACCCGAAACGATCGTATCGGGCTAGGCCTGTCGTGGCATCCGCCCATCGAGAGCGTGTCGCCCGAGAGGGTGTACCGCCCGACACGTGTGTATCGGGCAAGGCCTCTACCCGGTATCGTGCTGGAAAGCCTGTTGCTGTCTGTCGCCCTTCTAAATCAAGAATGCGACACTTTGTTTACTTAATTCTGTCATTTACTTCCTTCATTTATGCAATGTAATCAGACCTCTTATATGTTAAATGGATTTAGATGAGTTTTAATTATCTGCTGCTTTATGTTTGGTCCCTTTTTGAAGGATGATTGCTTGTTTAGCATCTGAACTCTAGCTTGTACGTTTGGATCGTGTTTTGATTAGCTACCGAATCGTGTTTTCCCTTTGCAACAGCCTCGGGAGAGGTGTTGTGGCTCTAGTGTTTGGTCCGATACTGGAGTACGAGAGTGACCGGGATCGGAGTTGCTGTAGTGATCTATCCACTCTAACTTAAGTCTAGCAACCTCGAGAGGGGTGTTGGTGCTTAGTTAGAGGTACCCGCTTCGAGAGGAGGGGTACATGATGTTTTCTGCTGCCACTTGTTTTACCAAAGTTTTCCCCTTCGTTCCTTACTAAAGCAATAGTGTTATCTCTCTGTTTCCGTTGCACGAAAACCGTAAAAACTGATAAATGCTTAAAACCTTAATTTTTCCTCGTAGCTCCATTTGGAGATAGTCTTCTTTTGTTTAATCGATCTTATCCTGCTGATTCCCTTGGGGAATTTTATCACCTCCTTGCCCTTGCCGGAGTGTAACGTGTCGATTCCGTGTTCTCAACACTACCACCCTTGTCCCTGTGTTCGACCCCGTATATCTACTTCGACCCCGTAAAAAAAGTTGCGGGGGCCTAGAAGGTTTCGGGTTATAAATTTAAAAGTCTGACTACTTCAAATCCGCCTCCAATTTTAGGACGCGAGATTTAGGCTGGTCAGTATAGTCAGAAATTTGCATTAAAAAATTCAATGAAGTTCATTGTTTCTTACCTTCTATTCATACTTTGACATGATTCTAATGTTGCCTTTCACTACACTTTTTAGAAGTTTAAATACTCCCACTATAGATAGTTGTGGCATAACATTATGGAAATATGAAATGTATCCACTCTCCTTCAAGAGAAAGAAATCATATAATAGATGGGGATGTATATCGCTTAAGTGAAGTTTTGGTCCTTCACATTCATCAAGAAGAGGATAGTGAGTTGATTTACTACGATGAATTGCATTTACTTTTGTAATTGAAAATTCTTTGATGATTCCCATCTCATGGGTTGCTAGTATTCGGCATGCTGCTATTGCTAGATATGTATGGATCTCCCATACATGATGAAAAACAATGATTTGTATAGCATAGTCTAACCTCAATCCTATTTTTAACAACGCTTGTGAAACTCATGCATAGTGAAATTTAGAGGAGGAAGGTCTAGATTTCTATACCATTATTTAAATGCTAGTTCTACTAACAAAGATACTTTGGATTTACTCTTTGAAAATTATCTATTATTCAACCTAGTTATATTTCCCCTATGGTGACCTTGGCTAGATATTAGGTATAAAAACAACCTACTCCTGGATATGTTATTGCTCATTAAGCCAATTCTACTACACCAAAGTGTATTACAAATGCACTAATGAACAATATAGTCGTGTCTCTTTCTCCATCAACCCATCACGACTCACACTCCCCCGAACCTAACAAGTCACATCCCTTTCTCAAAGTAGCAGTGCCTAGGGCGAGTAAGAAAGAGAACTCACTCTACTCTGATGATCTCTCCTATGGCCACATGTTGCATCTCACTCCGGTGGCGGAAACATCAGTCTATACTAAAGGCGATGGCTATTCTCCTAAGGGTGGAATCTCTCCTCTCCCCATGACATGATGAAAGCTCCACCAAACCCTATAGGTACTTCATCCTCCACGCATCTTCCTCCTCTTTTTTGCATCTTCATTTTTGTCACATCTTTTTCCTCCTCCTGATGCTTGCACGCTTTTTTATTTTAGCAATATCATTTGCTTCCCTCTCCCTAGACATTGCTCCCTCAGTCCCTATCTTTTTTTTATTGCCCCCCTCACATCTATGTCCTCCTACTTACATTTTCCTCATCCTCCCATCCACCCCATCTCATCTTCATTTTCCTCCTAGCAGAGCAAAGATGCTGCTATTTTCATTTTCTCATCTTTTCATTGATTTTTCCTTTTGATGTTTTTGTTTCATTGGCAATTATTTTTTTGTTGATTCCCCTCCCCTCTTTCTCCATTTTTGTAGCTTATTGATGATTCTTCTTTCCCACAATATCCCTCTCAACTCAATCACTCCAACTTGTATTCTGCCTCCCTCATTTCACCTCTACTCATAGGTATCCCCTTTCTTAATCCTGCTTCATGTTCTTCTCTTTGTTATTTCCTTCTTGATGATTCTCATGTTCCCTTTTCTCCATATTTCCTTCTTCTCCTCATGTGTTACTGATTTGGTTGTTAAAGTTATACTTACTATTAGGTGATATTTGTTTTTGTTTACAATTAGATCTTAAATTTCCTTCTTTTATTATATTGTTGATCCACTAGTTATTTTTTTGGATTACATACATATTTAATTTTTTTAATTGGATTACAAATTTATTTAGTGTTTAGTTAGATTATTGATTTAGTTGTTAATTGTCAAATTGCATATATAATTCTTGTATGATTGATTGAATTTTGTCATGGTTGATTTCTTATGTCCTTCTTGTGTGTTCAGATGTACGTTTGGTGTGTTTTAGTTATTTTATGGTTTGTTTATTTTATATTGTATTATCAGTTTTCTTATGGAGAGTCATGGATCAGGGTTGCCAACTAGATCTAGTGACACTTAGTCACAAGGCACACCAATGTCAGAGTATAGGCCACCTAGTTCAAATGATATGGCATGAAACTATAGATTCATCAAGGATCCATCCAATCATATCCTTGGTCACACTAGTACAACATCGGTGTTTAATGTCACTTACACTAATGCCAATTCCTTAGAAAAATTGACACCAATCTACCAACAACATAGGCTCTTCACGCCAACCATCACCACATGAGAAGAAAACTTTTTGTGAGTACTTGCTTAATGTTAAGGTACCACATGGATACTCTTCCAATATTCATAGACTGGTATCAATGAAAGATCTAAAGCTGATAGGTCTTAAAGCACATGATTGTCACACTCGAATGCAACAAATATTGCCTGTTGCAATTCGATCTATACTGTCAAAGCATGTAGGGTTTGCAATCACCAAACTTTTTTCTTCTTCAACACTCTATGTAGAAAAGTTATTGATCTTGAGAATCTCAATAAGTTACAAAGAGAAGTGTTTGTTACCCTATGGTAGCTTGAGATGTATTTTCATCCTTCATTCTTTGATATCATGGTACATCATGTTGTCCATTTCACTAGGGAAACAAAAATGTTGGGACCACTTTTCTTGCATTGGATGTATTCTTTTGAATTGTGCATGAGTGTTTTAAAAGTGATGCTAGAAAGCATTATTAGCATGAAGGGAGTATTATTGAAGGTTATGTGGTGAGGGAGGTTATGAAATTTTGTAGTGACTTTCTAAGTTGTAATGAATCTATTGTAAATAACAAGAATATTGAGAACTATTCTAACAAAAGGACTTTAGGAGAACGAGAGCAAGTAATAAGTCATGAGCTGTGGAAAAAATCTCATTTGAATATTTTACACAACATCAATGAAGTGAGTGTTTATATCACCGAACATACCAATTTCATCAAGAAGAAATATCTTTGAGTCAATTCAATGCGGCTTGCTAGAGTGCATAACACGATATTTATTAGGTGGTTTGAAGATAAAGTCTTGCACAACTATCACAAACACCAAATAATGGTGTTGAAAATATCAAATGCCTTGCCTTTAAATAAAAAATGAATGTTATGTCTTATGAAGGGTTTGAGATAAATGGGTTATCATATTACACAAAGTGTCATGATGATTAAGAGTGTCATCCAAAATAGTGGGGTCACGCTTCAAGTGAATTCAGTTTTTTTATAGTGCGAAGGATAAGAGTCTACATGAAGCTAAATTATCATATTACAGTGTCATTGAAGACATATGGGAGTTTGACTACATAGATTTCAAAATTTCGATCTTTAAGTGTAATTGGGTTGATAACACCAAAGGAGTTGTAGTTGATGAATTGGGTTTCACATTAGTGAATTTAGAAAAGATTGGCAAGAAGGGTGAACCATTCAGAATGACATCATAGGTGAAGCAAGTATTTTATATCGATGATCCTACAAATGAAAAATGGTCAGTTATTCTTCATGGTAAAAGATAGTTCACTGAAGATCCTATAGACAACGAAGAGTACTATGACAAGTATGACGACTCCAGTCCTTTCTCATTTGGTTTGCCAACACCATATATTGAAACAAATATTAACTTATATGTGCGTGGAGATCACACTGAGGGAATGTTAATTGATAAAGCTCTCAATATTAGAGGCATGGGTTTATTTTTCTAAATGTTAGATGTGCATTTTATAATCTTATATTTTCATTGTTTGACTATTTTTTATATGACATTTTTTTCAGATGGTGTCTGACCATGAGTTTTATGGATGTGATGATGACTACCGTGAGGATGATCAACATCCTGCTGAAACTGATGTAAGTTGTGTATTATTTTATCAACACTTTGTGCATTTTACAATATGTCCATCTTGTTGTATCACATTTAATAAGTTATATCTGGTTATGACCTATATGTGTTTTTTTTTCATTTAGGTTGAGTGTGTACATCTTGAGGATCTTATTCAGTTTGATGAGAAGCATAAAAAAATAAAAAATAAGGGCATCCCAATGATGAACACGTTTTAATACAACAAAGGCGTAACAGACCAAAGTTTGTCATTGAGTTTGATCATGTAGATAATTCTTTTGGAAAGAACCAAAGTTCTTTAGTTTCATATCTAGAGGTTCTTTTTCATAGCCATTGTAGTACAACAGTATAATCTTGTCATAAAATTGATAAAAGCAAGAAAGACTTCATATGGAAAGAATATGTGTGACATATTATCATTTGCAATTTTATTTTTACAACTATTTACAATTATAATTTTAAGAATGTTCCATTAAGTATATGAAATTTTGCAGAGCATATGTGACCTGAATGAAAATATACATCGCAAAAAAGTAATGCAACTGTGTGGGAGGGTTCTGAGAAATTATGGAACAAATGTGACAAGACTATACATACAGAAGGCTGAGAAGAGGAAGAAGTCAGCCACTATGCAATGGAGCTATCTTGACTCGACGACATGGGAGGTGTTTGTTACTATGAAAAACACCGATGAATTCAATTATTACGCCTCACTCCCCATTTTTAATACATTCTTATAAATTCATTATTTTACCTTGATTACATGTGAATAATTTCCAAAAGTTAGGGTCACTTTACCAGGCATGTAGTGTCTTCCTTTTAGAAAACGCCAATGTTTGGGTATGACCAATTGGTTTAAGGAACGATCATCTAGGATGATGTCCAATTGTTCTTCAATAGGGAACGTTAACATTGACATAGAGGCCCAATTCATAGTCATTGTTATGGGAAGACAGAGACTGCACAATATTAGTATTAACAAAGTGTAAGTACATATAACGATGTTATATATTTTCAGAAAAAGTTGTATAACATCAGTTAACCTTTTAAACAAGTATATATTAGGAAACAAGTATATATTAGTCAATCTTGGACGGGTTTCTAGGCCAACAAACACATTTGATGTCAATCTTATATATAATAAATGTGTACCACCTATCCCATCCTTGAACACCTAATCTCACTTAGGATGTAAGTGTATAATGTGTATTTGGTTTTCAAGAAAATTTCGGCAACATTTCCCCGTTGTTCTCTAAGTACATATGTACTTAGAGAACAAACGGGGAAATGCTACCGAAATTTTCTCGAAAACCCAATACACATTATACACTTACATCCTAAGTGAGATTAGGTGTTCAAGAACAGTCCCAAACTGGGGACTATCCAAGATTTACTCCTACTGAGTAAATCTTGGACGGGTTTCTAGGCCAACAAATACATGTGTTGTCATTCTTATATAAACCCTATAATTCATGAAATCATTCTAATTCAATTTAATATGTTGGGATCACATAATTATATAATGACATCAGAATATATAGAAGAATCATAATTAACATGATTAACAACATGCTCATCAAACTAGGGTCTTCTTGAATATCATCTAATAAATCAAGAATTTCATAGTTTCAAACATGCAATAATTCACAATGCAATGTTATAAACTATAGGCAACATGGATAGATGAAATAAATAAACATCCAGGATCTATCACTTATTCAATCTTCAAGAAACCTTGACAAACATCCAACATCTATCACTTATATAATTTGCATGTATATACACCCTAAAGTGCCACAAATCATATAATAAAACTATCATGTTATGATATTAGGACCACTTAAAGCAGATTAGGCACATTAAGCAAGCAGAGTAGGGAGCCAATTTCGTGCAAGCAGATTAGGCAAGCAGATTAGGTCAGCACATAAAGAACCAATTTCGCGCCTGGATAGGTCTGCAGGTACCTGGGCAAGAAGAGTAGGGTGAGGTCGAGCTGGTTGAGTACGTGGGTGGCGGCCGACGAGCTCCAGAACCAGCGGCAGTGACTCCGACGAGCAGGAGCGTCAGCCGCAGCAGGCAGGCAGGCGGCCAGGCGGCGGCAGGAAGGCAGCGGCCAGGCGGAGGAGAAGGAGAAGGGGGTACAGAGGCGCCGGTTCTCAGGCGTGGCAGGCAGGTGGGCACCAGGCGTTGCGGCGGCGCCGGTTGTCAGGCATGGCGGCGGCGCAGGCAGTTGGAGCAGCAGGGCGGGCAGCAGGGGTGCCAGAGAAGAAACGCGTCGGAGAGGGGCGCCGGAGAGGGGACGCCGGAGATGGGGCACCAGAGAGAAGTGCCGGAGAGAAGCGCCGGAGAAAAACTAGTACCAGCAGCAGAGAAATCGCCGGAGAAATCGCCGCAATAGGGAAATAGGGTAGCAATGAAACATAAGAAAGGGGAAGAGTCGGGCGATCGAAGGTTATGAAGTTCCCAAATAGCGTCGGTTGTTTACAAAAACCGACGCCTAAACATCTTTACCGTCGGTCGTTCGCAACATCCGACGTCCATTTGGACGATATTTTCGTGAAAATGTTTGGCGGGAACCACCTTCAGCGTCGGTGATTAAAGGACGACCGACGCGGAAAAGGACACTTTTCGCGCAAATTTCCAGTGCACATAAGCGTCGGTGTTTTAACTACAGACTCGACGCCGAAAGTGACATTATTTTTTTCGCTCGAAAATTGGATGACATTATGCGTCGGTTTTTTATAAACAACCGACGCTGTATACAAAGTGGTACCCGTGTTTGGCTGGTCTTTGAATATAGACGTCGGTTCTTCTAAATAACCGACGCCTTTAATATAAGGCGTCCGTGTTCCTTAATAACCGACGCCCAGAAAAGCGACACTGAATGCTATTTCTGTAGTAGTGTAGGTTATGTTTTACTTACCAATTACTATTTATGATTGTTACTAACCAGGCTGCAAGAGATGCTCAAAGAGAAAGGTGTGCATAGAATGTGTACAACGATATCATGTGTCGAGGTGGCTATGCAATTATTCTCTAAAAACTACTACAAACATCTTCTTCTCAACAGCCTACTCTTGGGACTGTTGAGTCCTCTACTACTACTGAACCTCTACTTAGCCATGATGTATGGATAGCTGGGAGGCAATCCAAATTTAGACAAATAAACAACCCCGCAGTTGTTGAGGTGGCAACAAAAATGGTAAAATTCAACATTTAGAGCAATTAGTATTTATTATAGTTATGTTTTACTTACCAATCACTATCAATGATGATTATGGGGAGCTCCACATGTAAAGAAAACAAAGCAACTTCATCCATAAGGACACGAGGGATGAATTGATAGTTTCTCTAGGTAACCCAAAGCATCCTGGATGTGTTAGGGTTGTAGGCACTGGTGTGGGTATAAGAGCATTCTTTAGGCTATCAGAGCGCAAACCTATCTGGAAAGGGGGATTCTCATAAGAGGAGGTAAAAGAGTTAATTGCAAAGGGAATTGAGGAAGCAAGGAGCCAGTGGGAGGCTTCTCAGTCAGCTACTCTGACAACACCAGTTGTGCTACCCTGCTCTTCATATGAGATGGACCCCCCTATGATAGAGGTGGTTGAGAGTAATCCTATGGACGCAATACCTATAACGTCCGCTGTAAGTATTTTTATGACATAGTAGTCTTTTCAAGATGATATCTTTAGGTATATATATTACACTCTATGAAAATTTTTAGGGGTTGAGGCCATGCCGCCTAAAATTACAAGAATATGTTGTTCTTGTGGGAAAGGCTTACCCACCCCATGCAGGTTCCATGCTTCATGGTGCTCCATTACCCACCGATGCAGTTTGCCTGTTCCCGAGTCTGGTCTGTGAATCTCAAAAGAAGTATCCATTTCCATATGATCACCCCAACGTTGAGACGATAGGTGAAGTAGAAGGTGGCGTGGTCGATTGGCCCAAAGCAGGAGTTATCTATATTGATCATGATGTATAGTAAATTTACATTATGTTAGTATCTGTATATACATGACAATTAATATGAAATTATATATATATGTAGGACATAGGGTCTAAGAAACCCCTTAGAGATCCTCCACCTTCACCTCCTCCTCAATTACCTGGTTGGCTTGCACAGAACCTATTTGACTCGATAGGCCTCAATGCAGGGGTATGGCCCTATTTATAGGTGAACATGAAGAAGATTCACCTATGAAAGTTTCTATTAAGGTGGACATTGTTGGTCAACATTATGATACTAGTATATTTTGACAAGATGTTTTGGAGTTGTTTCGTTATGCTTGGTTTAATACATCTGTGATAGAACTTTGGATATGGTGAGATTTATATAGCTATACACCACATTTTATATATGGTAATTTGTTTTCCTATATATGAATGCATATATGATATATGTTTTGCAGCCACTTACACCAGGTCTGTATTGAGTTTTCAATGACCCATGTGGGATTTCTAGTTCCATCCTTGATTAGCCATGTAACTAATGACCCTGCATATGTTGCCCTATACCGATATACCACATTTAAATATTTTGGTAAGAAGAAAAAGAGCATGATATTAGCTCTGTACAATATTGAGTAAGTTTACTTACCTTTTTTATAATTTTGACTAAAGAAATTACATTTCATTTGGGATTTTGAGTTATATATTTTTTTGCCTTCTTATCACTCAGGAATAACCATTGGATCTTATTGGTTGTTGTCCCCGCGATGCTAACTATTTATTATTTAGGTGATGGGGGACACAATTTGAAAAAGAAATTATTCACATGAGTAAATTTTATATTTATATTTGTCACTATATATATATATATATATATATATTACATGACTCTTTACTAATGTCAATTCAATGTGTTACATTAACGTATAGGGCTAAAAATGTTTTTAAAAATCTGGAGGAAAGGTGGACATAGAAAAGAAGGTGATAGTTTGGGAGAATGTTGAGGTAATTTTCTGACTCCAATGCATATTTATGCCAACTATGCTTACTTTTATTTATTAATATTTTATATGTTGAAATTTATAGTAATCTGTATAAGATAATGGTTGGGCATGCACACACTACGTGATGCGGTATATGAACATGATTGTCAGAAATGCGACATTAGACATCGAAGAGATACATAATGTAATCCATATATATAGTCTTAATCATCATAAGTATATAGTTTCATTAGATAATATGAACATAACAAACTTACTAATTATATACGTCATTCTCTTTGCAGGTGTTTAATACGAAAGAATTTTTTTTTGGAGTACGAGAGAACCACCCCCGCAGAAGCACCACATTAGTGACCCCCCCAGGCGGCGTAAACTCTCGGGTCTTATGACTTCTTGCAACTCTAAATTTGATGGATGGATATGTGAATGATGATCTATATACATATGTGTGAATGTGAAGCTAAATGAATGAATGTTTCTACATGTCACAAGAATGAAATTAGTAAATATGTAAATGAAGTAACATGTGTGTGAATGAATGTGAAGATGAATGAATTATGATTGCACATGTGATGAAATGGAATTAGAGAAAGAAAATAATTATGTGCATAATATGTTTTTATTGAAAGTTTGATGGCATGTTGTTAAGCTGAACTCACATGATGTTGTTAACCTAAAGTTCAGAACTGAACTACAGGTTCTGCATCTTGCTGACCAACCAGACAGTAGGTTGCACGTCTGTCATTTAAAAAGAAACCAAAACTTAGTCGTCAGTTGTATCAAAAAAGACTGACACTATACGCCCAAATCATTAGTTTTTGTAAAATAACCGATATTAAATGACAAAACCAAAATAGTCATGTTGGGTAGTATGACCTCGCTTGATAGAAATTCATAGTCATCGGTTCGTTAGATATAATTGTCACTTTACATCAATATCGTCGGTTATTTGGACTACAACAAAAACTGTACATCATGATAGGTATCGGTTTATTACGAACCAACGATGTAGGATCGTTTACCAGTTACAAATGTGACATGGTATGGCTCTTTCAACATCAGTTTTTGGCATGCAATCGACACCAAGGACCACTATTTATTTTGGTTTATTTTATCCACACAACCGAAGCTAGATCTCTGGCATCATTTTTTCCTGGCTAAAGAATCGATGTCTTAGACCTGTGGCTATAGCATCGCCCACATAGGTATCAATTTCTAACTGACGTTATATGCCTATTTTAACTGACACCAGAAATAGTTTTGTACTAGTGCATGCAGCCATTCCATACTTGATGGCCAAAAGGAAGCCAAACCCCATCTCATTTGTTGGATCCTTTTACTAAAAAAATTTGATTTCAAAATACTTGATAACAAAGGTTGTGAGAATGTTGTTGCAGACCATCTTAGCCAACTAATATTATGTGATGATGATGGAAACTGTAAAGACTCGATCTTTACGGTTGAATATTTACAAAATGATATCAAAAACATAAACAATCTTAATTGCAATCATTCATGTACATCAGAGTCGCGAAAGCTTACAAATATGGTTACAAAGTTTAAGAATAAAAATTCATTTCTAATTGATCTTCAACGGAGGACTGCCCAGTGCATGTCTCTTCAAGCTCTTCCATCTATCACCTGCCCATGAGTTCCCAAAAGGGAATGAAACCACACATGGACCCCATTGAAGGGAAATATAAGGGTCAGCAAAGCTGGTACTAAATTCTTATATCGAGCTATTTACAAAACATAGGTACTAAATATGAATTGAGGTAATATCAAATATAGGCAAGGAATATTTGGTGGACTAAATTTCAAAGTAAGGATAAAAACATTCCAATGTTTGTATTTCAAGATCAAATTTCCACAAGGTTATTCAAAATAGTTCCAAGATATCAAATTATCAAAATACTTGCTATGATCAACTTTTGAATATTAAGGTTGAGCACTATCATATCATTTCCTTCAAGGGCAACAATGCCTTATGTTCAATCATCTATGAAAGAACAACATTGTGCCTAATTACTATGTTAACCAGTCGACTGGGGGACAACTAATCCATTACACCTACGCACAGGGCGGCGGGACATACCCTACCTCAAGTGAGCCAAATCTTTAAGGGGCCAAAGCCCAAAGGGACCAAAGTCCAGGGAGTCAATACTCCAAATTGATCAAGTCAAGTGCTATTATAATATTCAATGCAATCAAACATTAATCAATATGAGGTGGTGAACTTTCAAAGAGGCAAGAAAGGCTTACAAAAGTATAGGATTCACCACTAAACAATGTGCATGGAATCCAAGAGGGAAATTAATAACTCAATATAAAAATTAGAGAATACCTCAATTATTCAGGGCTCCAAGGATTGCATAATCATAATGTGTCTCCAAGAATTTACGAAGAGGTAGCTACAAAGAAGAATAATCTTGTCACCATTTAACTTGGAATCAATTTTGTTCAATCTTTTTCTATTTTTGGTTTTTATTTCCCACTTAGGATTGTTACTATTTCACTGTCCTTCTATTCTCTCTCTTGTTAGGATTTCTAGTTGAGTTGAGTATATAATAAATTAACTAGTCCATTTACCTTATACTATAGATAACCACCACATTGTATTATTATTAACCTCATTCTATTCTTTCTCAAGGTTTGTCATGTTATTAAGTGGGCATAAAGTCATAAGTATATTTACGTCCTTTCTAAGGTAGGGTCGTGATCACATATACATATCAATATTTGGTTAGAGACTATAATATTAGGTATATATGTCATCCTCACAATTACCTATTCAATTACCAAAATTCGTATTTTAGACTTTGATGTAATGTCCTACATTCTCTTTCTATTTCTAAAGTCCTCCATAGTGTTATATCTATTGGCATTAATACATCAGTTTATCTTCATAATATACATACTAGTTGGATTATTACTTGGAAATATTCCATTGAACTATATTAATATTATAATTTGTTATATACATAAGAGGTTACGTTGTCTAATTAATTACTATGAATATTGTATACTCACTGAGATTACAAACATCTATCTTGCTAATAAGATATATGGGTACATGTATATAGTGCAGTCAAACGATTAAGAATTGAACCTGTTTACTAGGAATAGCCCTATTACCCAACATCTATTATCTAAGTCTTTCTTATTCATCAATCACATAGCAGCTAGTTGGAAAGCAGAGTGGATGTACGTGCACGAATTGCTGAATGCCAACATCAAACTATACTAGATTTATGTCATCTAATATATTAACGTGATTCAGTCTCATATCCATGAATGTTGTGTTTACGATTTAACTTATAGTTATTCATCTTAATCTGAATGCAAAAGTAGAGCACTGACTTACAGGTCGGTTGTTCATTGTTGATCATCTTGTAGATTCACTTTTTAGTAGTATTTAGTAGTGTACCTATATACATACACACTGGTTTCATACGTAGCTGTATAGATGGGCTTATTGTTTATACCTTCAAGTTTGCATTCAGTATATCACATTTATACCTCTTCTTAATGACATAAATAGAATGCAATGAAATACTAACCTACGCATGGTTGGGGTAGCGATGATCTTTGTTGATGATTCTTCATAGCAGACATTGTGACAAGATTCTAATTGATTGATCAGTAGATGCTCCATGTGCAGGTACCATGATCTGAGGCACTCCATAAACAACAACAGAACTGATAGGCAGGCTTCGAGGCTGAGAGCAGTGGCCTCATGAAATTTGATCATGGTTTCTCCTAGATCGAGGGATGAACCTTCATTGTGTGAGTCCCTTCGATGGCCATGGTCAGAGGAAGATCGACGCCCATGAGCAAATGCGTCGGAAGACATTAGACTCGACCTTGACGTAGGTTGGAGATTGATGATCAGTGGTTGCAGATCTGCATATTCAAACTATTACGGCCATGAGGTTTCAAGTTTGTGGTGGTAAGGTTTGAGGATAGTAGACTTATGGCGAGGTGGCTCAAGATCTGAATCTTAAATTTTCTGACCCTTGGGGCGGTCAAAACCCAGTGGTGGTTGAAGAGGTAGGCGATAGCTAGATGGAGAACGATGGCAGCGAGGAGCACAGTCAGGCTTCATTGATGCTGGGGGCATAGTTGACAAGAATGAAGGCCTACGAGTCACTGTGAAGGATGATAGGCAGCAAACTTAAGAACACGTCAGCAACTGAGGATGTATCACACAACCATGATCTGAAAACTCACTATGTAGATTTCCTGCGAGGATGTTGGGGAGTGTTGAGGAGATGACGACAAGTTGTTTGTAGGTATCACACCGAGATCTACGTCAGGCCGGCGGCCTGGATCTGTAGATCCGATTGACGGGGTGTGTGATGGGCGGCAAGTCAGTGTTGTAGATCGTCTGATGTAGGCCTCGTATGCGGCGGCTAGGTGATGAATGGAAAAGATGTGTCTGAAATCCTGAACAACAATGACGATCATGGATTGGTTACGAGGAATTTGAGGTTTGGGAGTAGCTTTTGTGTTGTGGGTGTGTGTCATGCCCTCATGGCTAGGGCTTATGTAGTTGAGGGCCCTACTACAATTTCAGTGTGTCTAGGAGAAGAAAAGAGGAGACGAGGCATAACATATGAACGCACGCTGCCTTTGGAGCTGCCGTTTCTCTGAGCAAGGAGAAGCATCAGAAGTTACACATAGGGTAACTCGAGGGTTTGTGGGAAACAGGTGAAGATGGGGCGTTACCTCATTTACTAAGAAGAAAACTAATAAAACTAGTCAATATCTTAATCATTGTTCCTTATATAACTCCTAAACTACAAGGCCAATTGCAACATGATTTTAACTATGGCTTTATTTTCTTAACTAAGCAATTGAACCATCAAATTATGAATATAGCATACCTGACTCAACTTATCTCATAATTGATTGTGAAATCTATTTCTTTTTATATGATTAATGTTTCCCATTGATTCAAAATCAAGAGTGGTCAAATTGAGAGTAACGGATGGGTTCAAGGTCTAATCAAGGAATTTAGGAACAATTATAACAAATTGGACTATATGATACCAAAGTATGATAATTGATATTTAACTTGGGGACGTCACAGAGATATTTTCTCAAATGGGGACAATAGATACATTTTGACGAAAGGACTTGAATTAGATACTAAGATTTATCAAAGACCATGATATTGAATCAAAATAACTGATTGGGGTTTGAAATAAAAGACAACATTGCAAATAAGTTCAAGTTTGGGTAAAATAGCTCAACATATATTTAGTAGCCAAAATTGGGTATGTTACAACACTACCACCCTTAAAAGGGATTTCGTCCCTGAAATCCTATGCTTCTTGACAAATGTATTCCCTTCAGGCTCTAATTTTCTATCATACTACCCTTGTTTGCACAAATGTCATTCACACAACTCTAATTCCCTTCTGACTAACATATTCCCTGGTTAGAGTGACATACCAATTCATTTACCATTTTCTTGGAATTACTGAACTAATTTAGGTGCAAATGCTATTTTAGTTAGTATATTTATTATTGAATTTAGTGCTTAAATATGACTATCCAATAAGATTTCTAACGTCATATACTAAGATGAGAGTTAAAATGTTAGAGTTGTTAGCCTTGTCCATGATTATCAAAAGTTTGAGTTACACCACAAGCTTATTGGTCAAAGTATAATTATCAATACTTCATCAACGTTAATCCCCCAATTAGATCCACATTTTTACTCACTCTTTTTTTTCTATGTCCTATTTGTATGTATCTAATATTGTACTCAAAACACTTTTATCCCTAGTTAATAATTCTTTACATGGTCTTAACAATAAATTGATAACATATTATTTATTATATTTGGTCAATTTCTTTTTAATATTGTGGTTTCCTATTTGTGAAATAATTTATTGAGTTAATAAATTTGATATTTTTTCAATTAAGATAGGGATTTATTTCTCTATGATTCTAGGCCACATCAGTTCTCTAAGCATTAGGTGTGCTTGGAAAATACAAATTTAACATATCAAGTTCATCGTATATATCTTAATTCAACATATTATTTACTATATCTTAACCCAATGCAATCTTGATTTCCTACTTATATGGATCTATTGTTCAATCTATTCTCATAGATTTCCTACTTACTTATATTCTCAATAGGTGTAATTACACATTGATGAAAGAAAATATACTATTCATCTTTTTATTGAAGTAAATTATTCATGCTAAATCACTCTCTCATATGTTTTAAGGTTATAAATGAAAGTTATTGAATATGATTGTGATACTTACCATTTGAAGTTTTAGGATAATTATTTATTCTATATTTGTCTATGCAAATATTAATGTATGTCAAAACCTAAAGAAAAATCAGGGTACTCTACCCATTTGTATACTGAGGGTGGTGATTTTTTTATGTTCTAAGGGGCTCATTCACAGTTCTTCCTCAATAATAGCAGTCCAAAAGGTAGTGAGATGAGATATATGAATGTCCAAACTAAGGTATGTCTCAAAATAGTCTCTTAGTGTCCCCTACTTGTAGTCTAATTATATCCTAGAAATTAGGCCAATTATATTACGGTTTATCATCAACTATTTATCTAAGTCCTAACTACTCCATTTATGTTCCTAAGTAACCTAATTTCCATGAGACATGCATGACTATTGACCATTTATGGATCTGATACCATGTTGTAAAGACTCGATCTATATGGTCGAATATTTACAAAATAATATAAAAAACATAAGCAATCTTTATTGCAATCATTCTTGTACATCAGAGTCGCGGAAGCTTACAAATATGATTACAAAGTTTAAGAATAAAAATTCATTTCTAATTGGTCTTCAATGGAGGACTATCCAGTGCATGTCTCTTCAAGCTCTTCCATCTATCACCTGCCCATGAGTTCCCAAAAGGGAATGAAACCACACATGGACCCCATTGAAGGGAAATAAAAGCGTCAGCAAAGTTGGTACTAAATTCTTATATCGAGCTATTTGCAAAACATAGGTACTAAATAAGAATTGAGGTAATATAAAATATAGGCAAGGAATATCTGGTGGACTAAATTTCAAAGTAAGGATAACAACATTCCAATGTTTGTATTTCAAGATCAAATTTCCACAAGATTATTCAAAATAGTTCCAAGATATCAAATTATCAAAATACTTGCTATGATCAACTTTTGAATATTAAGGTTGAGCCTATCATATCATTTCCTTCAAGGGCAACAATGCCTTATGTTCAATCATCTATGAAAGAACAACATTGTGTCTAATTACTATGTTAACTAGCCGACTGGGGGACAACTAATCCATTACACATGTGCACAGGGCGGCGGGATGTACCCTACCTCAAGTGAGCCAAAGCTCTAAGGGGCCAAAGCCCAAAGGGACCAAAGTCCAGGGGGGTCAATACTCAAAATAGATCAAGTCAAGTGTTATTATAATATTCAATGCAATCAAACAATAATCAATCTGAGGTGGTGAACTTTCAAAGAGGCAAGAAAGGCTTAAAAAAGTATAGGGTTCACCACTAAACAATGTGCATGGAATTCAAGAGGGAAATTAATAACTCAACAAAAAAATAGAGAATTAGTACCTCAATAATTCAGGGCTCCAAGGATTGCATAATCATAATGTGTCTCCAAGAATTTACGAAGAGGTAGCTACAAATAATAATAATATTGTCTCCATAAACTTGGAATCAATGTTGTTCAATCTTTTTCTATTTTTGGTTTTTATTTCCCGCTTAGGATTGTTACTATTTCACAGTCCTTCTATTCTCTCTCTTGTTAGGGTTTCTAGTTGAGTTGAGTATATAATAAATTTACTAGTCCATTTACCTTATACTATAGATAACCACCACATTGTATTATTATTAACCTCATTCTATTCTTTCTCAAGATTTGTCATGTTATTAAGTGGTCATAAAGTCATAAGTATATTTACGTCCTTTCTAAGGTAGGGTCGTGATCACATATACATATCACTATTTGGTTAGAGACTATAATATTAGGTGTATATGTCATCCTCACAATTACCTATTCAATTACCAAAATTCGTATTTTAGACTTTGATCTAATGTCCTACATTCTCTTTCTATTTCTAAAGTCCTCCATAGTGTTATAGCTATTGGCATTAATACATCAGTTTATCTTCATAATATACATACTAGTCAGATTACTTGGAAATAGTCCATTGAACTATATTAATATTATAATTTGTTATATACATAACAGGTTACGTTATCTAATTAATTACTATGAATATAGTATACTCACTGAGATTACAAACATATGTCTTGCTAATAAGATATATGGGTACATGTATATAGTACAGTAAAGCAATTAAGAATTGAACCTATTTACTTGGAATAGCCCTATTACCCAACATGTATTATCAAAGTCTTTCTTATGCATCAATCACGTAGCAGCTAGTTGGAAAGCAGAGTGGATGTATGTGCACAGATTGTTGAATGCCAACATCAAGGTGTACTAGATTTATGTCATCTAATATATTAACATGATTCAGTCTCATATCCATGAATGTTGTGATTACGATTTAACTATTAGTTATTCATCTTAATCTGAATGCAAAAGTAGAGCACTAACTTATAGGTCGGTTGTTCATTGTTGATCATATTGTAGATTCAATTTTTAGTAGTATTTAGTAGTGTACCTATATATATACACACTAGTTTCATAAGTAGCTATATAGATGGCTTATTGTTTATACCTTCAAGTTTGCATTCAGTATATCACATTTATACCTCTTCTTAATACCATAAACTGAATGCAATGAAATACTAACCTACGCATGGTTGAGATAGCGATGATCTTTGTTGATGATTCTTCATAGCGGACCTTGTGACAAGATTCTAATTGATTGATCAGTAGATGCTCCATGTGCAGGTACCACGATCTGAGGCACTCCATAAACAACAGTAGAACTGATAGGCAGGATTCGGGGATGAGAGAAATGGCCTCGTGAAATTTGATCATGGTGTATACTAGATCGAGGGATGAACCTTCATCGTGTGAGTCCCTTCGATGGCCATGGTCAAAGGAAGATCGATGCCCATGAGCAGATGTGTCGGAAGACATTAGACTTGACCTTGACGCAGGTTGGAGATTGATGATCAGTGGTTGCAGATCTGCATTTTCATACTATTACGGCCACAAGGTTTAAAGTTTGTGATGACAAGGTTTGAGGATAGTAGACTTATGGCGAGGAGGCTCAAGATCTGAATCTTGAATTTCCTGATCTGTGGGGCAGTCAAAACCCAATGGTGGTAGAAGAGGTAGGCGATAGCTAGGTGGAGGACGACGACAACAAGGAGTACAGTCCAACTTCATTGATTCTGGTGGCGTAGTTGACAAGGATGAAGGCCTACGAGTCACTGTGAAGGATGGCAGGTGGAAGGCTGAAGAACTCACCAACAACTGAGGATGTACCACACAGCCATGATCTGAAAACTCACTATGTAGATTTCCAGCAAGGATGTTGGGGAGTGTTGAGGAGACAACAACAAGTTGTTTGTAGGTTCCACACCGAGATCCACGTCAGGTCAGAGGCCTGGATCTGTAGATCCAATTGATGGGGTGTGTGATGGGCAGCGAGTCAGTGTTGTATATCGTCTGATGTAGGCCTCGTATGCGGCAGTTAGGTGATGAAAGCAAAAGATGTGTGTGAAAGCCTGAACAACAATGATGGTCGTGGAATGGTTATGAGGAATCTGAGGTTTGGGAGTAGCTTTTGTGTTGTGGGTGTGCGTCATGCCCTCATGGCTAGGGCTTATGTGGTTTAGGGCGCTACTACAATTTCGGTGTGTCTAGTAGAAGAAAAGAGGAGACGAGGCATAGCAGATGAACGCACGCCACCTTTGGAGCTGTCATTTCTCTGAGCAAGGAGAAGCATCGAAAGTTACACATAGGGTAACTCAAGGGTTTGTGGGAAACAGGTGAAGATGGGGCGTTACCTCATTTACTAAGAAGAAAACTAATAAAACTAGTCAATATCTTAATCATTGTTCCCTATATAACTCCTAAACTACAAGGCCAATTGCAATGAGATTTTAACTATGGCTTTATTTTCTTAACTAAGCAATTAAACCATCAAATTATGAATATAGCATACTTGACTCAACTTATCTCATAATTGATTATAAAATCTATTTCTTTTTATATGATTAATGTTTCCCATTGATTCCAAATCAAGAGTGGTCAAATTGAGAGTAGTTGATGGGTTCAAGATCTAATCAAGGAATTTAGGAACAATTATAACAAATTGGACTATATGATACCAAAGTATGATAATTGATATTTAACTTGGGGACTTCACAACGATATTTTCTCAAATGAGGACAATAGATACATTTTGATGAAAGGACTTGAATTAGATACTAATATTTATCAAGGACCATGATATTGAATCAAAATAACTGATTTGGGTTTGAAATGAAAGATAACATTGCAAATAAGTTCAAGTTTGGATAAAATAGCTCAACATATATTTAGTAGCTAAAATTGGGTATGTTACAGAAACCCCATTAATGACTCTTTACCAGATGATAAATTACCTAAGGTTGAATACCAATATCCTGGGTATGTTTACATTAATTATCTTGTTGCAGGTTTCCTACATCCTAATTACAAGGGACATACCAAAGATCTTTTTTACATAATGTCAAACACTATTATTGGAATGGACGTACCTTTTTAGATTGTGTGCAAATGGTCTTTATTGCCAGTGTGTCACTGAGGAAGAGGCTCGTGACATACCTGAACAATATCAGTCGAACCCCACAGGAGGGCACATAAGTTCCCAGATAACTTCCAGAAATGTTCTCCAATATGGTTTCTTTTGGTCCATCTTATTCCAAGATTCATTCCATTTTGTCTTAGCATACGATAAATGTCAGATCTTTGCAGACATTTTTAAGAAAGAACATATGCCCATGACCCCTTGGCAAGAGATAGAGATTTTTAATGTGTGGGAGTGGATTATATGGGACCTTTTCCTTCTTCATGTGGGTACCTATACATCCCAGTGGAATTGGATTATATTTCAAAATGAGTAGAATCCATCTTCAAATATGTTAAGAAGCCTTTTAATGACATCGTCTTCCCTAGGTTTTGGGTGCCTCCCACTGTTATTTTGGACGGGGGATCACATTTGCTAGATAAATGTTTTAAGTCCTTATTGGAAAGATATGGAGTCCACCACAAAGTCACCTCTCCTTACCACCCTCAGAGTAGTGGTCAAGTTGATGTTTCAAACTGACAGATTAAGTCCATCCTAGAGAAAATAGTCAATCCCATTAGGAAAGATTGAGCTTTGAAAATCATTGATGCCTCGTGGGCATATATAAGTGTCTAAAAAATAAATGTACACACCACTCCCTTCAAATTGATATATGTAAAGTCTTGCCATTTATAGATAGAGTTGGAATACAAGTCTAGTTGGGCCATCAAAACTTTAATTTTGACTTTTCTATATTAGGAGAAAACCATATTCTTCAAATGCAAGAGTTAGAAGATATCAAAATGATCTCCTACGAGAATGCCAGAATATACAAAGATAGAGTCAAATTATGTTATAATGGCCATATTAGGCAGAAAAATATCCAGGAAGGTGTCCAGGTCTTAGTATATAATTCCAAGTTGAGGATTTTCCCTGGAAAATTAAAATATAGATGGAGCAGACCCTACATGGTTAAGTGTGCCCACCCACATGACACTTTTCTATTGGGATAAATGGAAGGGTGAATTCAAAGTTAATGGGCGTAGGCTAAAATAGCATATTATCATTCAGGATTGCATATCATCTAAAGCACATCATATCCCCATGGTGGAAGACTTAGAATTGGGGATCCTCCACCCCCCAATCATGAGGCAAAAATGACTCCCTAAATTACACACGTCGGACCTTGGACGTAAAACTAAGCACATGTTGGGAGGCAACCCAACATTTTTATTTATTTTTTCATTTTTATTGACTCTACTAAATTATTTTAGCTGACCTTCACCTTGTTCTCTGATTTATCCAACTTTCAAAAAAAAAATAGAGTCACTCGGTTGGTCACCCAACCAACTGTCTCACTTGACAAAGATGTGCATTTCAAAACACACCAATAAGTTCATTTCACTATGTGAAATGATCAACTCACGCTTCCAGACAATCATTGTACACAAAATTGATTTGAAATTGGACGTCTCGGTGCCACCCATGACAGATGAACAAATCATTTTATTGGTGAAATGGTCAGCTCAACGCAACATCTGGAGAGTTTAATTTGAAAGCAAAGGTGTCTAGAAAGGATCATGGTTCGAAGGCTGGAAAGATTTTCCTCTGCACCACTAGCTTGGTTTATGAGGACTCCCTAATCCATATGATACCGGCCTGGCCTGAGCTGATATAAATTGTCCAAAATAGCATTTTTTAGGCAATAGTATCCTTAGACATCTATATGATTTATCTTTAAGGACCCTAAAAGCCAAGCTAAACAACCTCAAGTTACTATGGTTACTTATTCATCTTTTAGTTGTAAGTATTTTAGGGATCTATTCATCATTATTCTAATGTGAAACTATAGGATCCTAAATCAACCCTTCATCATCTATTAATAAACTCTAGGGAAAACATGTCACTTAATGGTAAGGCAAGTATTCTAACTAGGGAGACAACCATTTTTACTTCCATACCATTTTTCTTTTATAGCATCTTTCAAAACCACCACATTAGATAGTAGAGACATTTGGGTATAGAGAAAACCACCAATTTTGGAGTTATATAGAACAACCACCAGTTTGTGTAGTCTCTTCACCAAAAGATTAGATACTTATTACCCAGTAGTTGTGTTAGTGGGTGTCTTTTCGCTTGAGGGGTAGAAAGTAATCACCCTTAGTGAGAAAGTGGTTGTCTCTTTATAAATGAATCAAAAGGAAGTGTGAGGATCTCACACTCCTTGTCTCACTTTTGACATTCCAAACACCATTACATTTGAATAAAATAATTAGAGATAAAAAATATATTTAGAGGGCTCATATAGAAAAATAGACATATACATGTTTGGTAGCAATCTCCACTTAGCACATGTAATGAATTCATGATTCATCTACAAATTATAAGCATGCACCATAATGTGGAATCTGTCAAGTTCTAGTATTTAATTGAATTGAGATCTTAGATCATGCTAGTTATAAGTCCTATGTGACAAGTTTCCTTCCATGCGTATTTGACATATTCAATACAACTTATTGCCACTTTTTAGAGAAATACATCCCATTTTATTATTGTATTTCAAAGACAGAATTATATTGTCATACCAAACTATACATGTACAAAACCTATTGTAGACAATGAATTATAATAGAAACATATATTTTTTTCATTCACAAGTGTCATTTCATCATTAACAAATTGTATGTAAATATGCAAATCTCATTCTACTATGGCAACAAAGACTTTTTAATGATGTCATGGCCAATAAATATTTGGGACAATATTTCTCTATCAAAGGATCCTCTATAAATGAAGCAATATTTATATGAAAAATTGACACTTTATGCTTATCTATTTCTTTCTTGACGTATAGGAAGCACTTGAAAAGCAGAACCATTCCACTTCACTAGCCCTAGTGAGGCTAGGATTTCTTTTTCAGTGGTGGTTGGGGGGTTTCTAGCTGTTGTAAAATGGCACCCTGCTCCCCCTCGCCCTCTTCTCACTTGATGTAGGCAGGGGTTCTTCTCCGGAGGTGTGGTCATTTTCTCCTCTGACTTTTGAGCGTCGGTAGTGGAGGCATTTTGTTATAGACTTTTGGGTCTGGATCTTGGGCATCTCAGAGGCTTTTCGACTCTTGGGTCACATTCTGGTTGCTAAGCTTGCTTGGTGGCGGGTGCATGAGTATATCGTCAGCACACTCGTAAAGTCCATTTGCCTCCCTTTATTCATCCCCATGAAAGAAACTTTAGTATAATACAATTGATCATATGAGTTGTTGATGAAAAGTTGAGATGACAAATATGAAGCACGCTATGTCTTCATCGCCCTCAAGTTTATGAACATGTCATCTGACAAATAGCCAAAAAATTGGTTGAAGGAAAGGTCCAATATTTGTAGTTTTGAGAAGGTACCATTCCATGTTTTGGATAACGTGCCACGAAATCTGTTGTTCCTCAAGATGAGAACTTTTAGTTTGGGGAGCATTCCAATCCAGAAAGGGAACACATTCATGATGCCATTGTTTCCTATATCCAACATCTTTAATTTAGCACAGTTTGACAGACTATCTGGAACTTCGCCTCACAGCATATTCCCATTCATGCTTATGACCTCCAGTGCACAACCACTACTGAATCCCCGAGGAATCGTTTCGGAGAGTGAATTACCCTAAACGTTCAAAGTGCTGAGAAACAAAGACAAATCCTAACATGCTAGTCATGATTGACAATTGAAAGGCGGCTAGAAAGTGAGAAGTATGAGTTTAGTCATCATTAACATCTTTGGTAGGTTCAAAATCCAATAATTACTATTTTTACTCTTCTTGTGTCCACATATACATTAAGAATAACATAATCACTATTCAATCATACAATATTTCTCTTATTCTTTTGATGTAATAGGCCACTATTTTATTTCATCTCTATGAATGTATTCACACAAGTTGATTACTGACCACAACTTTAAAACATTCATTATTTATTTTTCACTAGGTAGCCAACATGAATATACCCAAAAAGACATACATCCATGAGTTGTGTAAGGCTTTTACAAATATTCATAGATTACCCCAATTAATACTTCTATTACAATTAGTGGTATGCTTTTCATTGCATGTTTTCTAATGTAGGGTATGAACATTAAATTTTATTTAGTATCAATTTGTAGGGAATACATACAATAATCATAACATGTATAAGCTTTGATATATTTTTATTCGATACACCATTTTAATTATGAAAAATAGACTAGTTATTGACATCACTTTTGGTGATGAGACATCTAATCTCCTCGTGATGTAGCTTTATGAATTTGATAAGGTTGGTAGGTTATTGATGAGGAGACCAAACACATTTCTCTACTTCTTATTAGAAGCTACATACAATCACATCCTTGATTGTATGTATGAAATCCACATAAGATGGAGAAAACTCCAATGATAAGTATAAAATGAGAAGATAAATGAGAACAATGACAAAGGAATAAGGTGGAACCTGAGTTAATCTCAGATCAATGTATGTGTGTAAGAAAGTGTTAATGTTAAAATAAGCATGGAGTTTGAAAGAAATTAAGGCAGATGATTCACGTGTAATGAAGAAAATGTGGAATATAATTATTTACATGTTGATAAGTGGTTGAAAAACATTATAAAATAAGTGAACATAACCAAGTGTTATAAATAGTCATCAAGGAAGGAATACCGAGATATGTTAATCATGATGATTCTTATGCTAATGGCAAAGAACCCAAAATGAAAAGGGTAAAATGATACATAAGAAGTTGTAACTTGCATAATGAAAATAGAATTAGTTACCTTTTTGCTAGTGACCATTAAACAATGTTGCTATTATGTGGGAAGTGTATATCCATTTGTGTCTTTCCTTTCCAGTGCACACCATTCAAGTTGATAATTGCCAATTGGTATGTGTGGATTCATTGTAAACATGAGGGTGGATAGCTTATTATAGCATAAGGTTGTTTGGACTATGGATCCAAGATCATAAAGTTTGTGGTGATTTTGCTTTTGAGCCTTCCAATAATTAGGAAGACTCCTCTTATATGTCTTGATATTTCTTATGTTAGTAAAAGTGGATGAGATAATGATGTGAGTTCCTTATAGCACATGAGGTGGATACCAAGGTAATGAATCCTAGTATCCAAGATGTATCAATAGTATGAGAAATATATGAATGTTGGAGATGTTTAGTAAATGAACATTCCAAGTATTCCTCTCTTGTAGAGAGAGAGAGAGTTGATGATCCTATAAATGTTGTTTGGAAGGAAAAACAAAAGTGACTCTATAATGTGGTGTATGGTCTAGTGATATCTAGAAAAGACCACTATCAAGGATGGATGGTTTGTTGATACAATAGATATAATTTTTGGATGATAGCTAGAATTTAAAGTTGAAAGTTATTATTAGATTTGTACATGTGGCACAATAAGTTTCTATGTTCCATATTGGCAAATGTCTTCTTATGTTGGGGTTTTTATGCTGACCCAAGATGAGATATATATGATTGATGTGACATCTCCATCATATGTAAGTAACCATGTGAAGGTAATAGGATGATGTGCAAATCAAGTACCCATCTTTGTTTACCTTGGATTTTGAGGGTGAAATCCTTGTTAGGGGTTTATAGTTGTAAGGCCCCTAAACTTGCTTAATGAGTTGAATAACCTTAATTATCATAATTGAATTATTATAACCCTAATATAATCTTTTCATATGCTTTGAAATCATAAGACAAGATTAAGTTTCAAATTTGGTCCACTTTGGACATCGTTTGAGCAAGTTATGCAATTTTATGCACATTTTGGATGTTTCTACAATTTACCCTATTGAGATGTTTTCTTTGCAATTTATCACATTAATTATGTTCCTTGGATATTATCTCATCATTCTCGAGATTTTTGAGCCATGGGTCACCTATTTAATCCTTGGTTTGAAGGTGTTTTCTCCAAGGATATTTTAGGATTTACCCCTTCATGGATGAGCTACCTTTAGTAGCTATCAACTAATGAATTATTTGTTTTGCTTGGAAAATTAAGAAATGAGGGATAATCATGTCTATATGGACGATGGGGGGGGTCTTCTTCTGTGTGTTCTTGTATATTCTTAATAGTTTAAGGCCATGGACACTTGGAAAGATACTAGAACTTCAACTTTTTCTTTTTTTCTTTATCTTAAAGTTTCATATACTTATCCCTAAGCACCAAAACGAGCCATTTGCTCTCCAAAACTTCTGTCCTTCTATGAACATCATTCTCCCTCTGTGCTGCTTCGAATTTCTTATCCAAGGAAGAAGAAAGAAGAGATCTTCTTGGAAAAAGAATCAAGTGTTGCAATTGACTTCCTTTTAGGGTTTGAAATGCTTCCTTCCAGTGATCTTGACCTAAAAGAGTAAGAATCCCCTTCTTTCCTCCATTTATTTCTTTTTTATCCTTTGTCCTACCTTTGTCTAAGCTGTTCCATGGTAGAAATTTCTCTAAAGCTCTAAAATCCTACTTTTCTTGCTCCTTATGCTTAGGGTTTGTTCATTTGATGAAGAAAGGTGCTAGATGGACGAGTTCACAACTTATGCTTGGATTTTCTACCCTACCTTCTCATGTTTTCTTATTTTTGGGAATTTATCTTATAATTAGAGGCAATTTTTTTAACTTTCTCCATGTTTATTGCTTACCATAAGCTTGCTAGCTCATGTTCTTGCTTTTAATTGATGATCCTTACACAAAACAACTATGATAGACTTGGATTTCGATTTTTATAATGTTCCCTATTCTAATTTCAGTTCTAGATGAATTTGTGATCATGTGTACATTATTCCTAAGGTATAATATGACTTAGATTAGGTTGGTTTGACTACCAATGGCGCTAAACACCTATCAACCAATGGTAAATTTTAGGGTTTAAAGTTGATTTCTTCTATAAACACATGACTCAATGGTGGTACCATTGCAACAACCGATGGTGTTGTCTTCATGACAACTGATGGTGGTGAACAATGGTTTCAAATGAAGTTCACCCCTTAGGTCATATGTTGGCCTAATTAGAAGCCTAGTGATTAACAACTAAGTACCCTAATAATGCTATCAATTAATGGTGATATTAGTTTGATAATTGATGTTGATTAATGAATATAGTGCAGATCTAACAACCTATGGTGACTTAATGGTCACTAATGATGGTGGATCAGGTCTCCAAAACCTATGGTGAGTTAATCATATAGTTGTAGCATCAATTAATTCTTAGACTAATGATTTCTTGGGTCACTTGATGTAATGGTAGGACCTATACCGTAATTGATGATTTTAACATATGAACTTGACCTAATGGTCAAGATCTAATGTTTATTCCTCCAACAAAGTGGAATGATGGCTAATGTTATATGTTGGTCCTAATAATTTGATTTATATTGTTTCCTTTATATGATCAACTTAAGGATCTTACTTGTTGACAGTGGATGGCTTGTTTTAAATGAACAGTCAATTGTGGGTTTTACCCTACTCTCAATGAAACTTTTTGTGTTGTTAATCAAGGGATGTCTAGGGTTAGATGGTGACTCTTTCTAGAGAACAAATCAAGGACTTCATATATGGTTTATCCAAGGTTTTTACTTATGTAAACAACCAATGGTTCTGGGTGACATTGTTGTATGGTGATATGGATTGAATGATGATAGAACAAATGGAGGGTTACCCTGAATAAGGTAGTCTTACGTATTCACTCATATGAATAGAAGGGATGATAACCATATTGTATTGATATGTAACCCTAATGAGGTATAGCTTGTTATACCTAGCTTTAATATAACTAAATGATGATAATTGGTGTTCAAGATTTTCTAAGTTATGCATGTCAAAGAATTGGCCTAAATGAAATTAGATTCCCAAGTGTTCGTTGTGTTAATGCTGTGTCTATGGATCGTGATTTGGTCAAAACGCACCTAATGGTGTATGGTTTCATGAGAAGTTATACCTTTTGGTATCATCATGGTGAGATGGGGCATGAAATTGAATCTGATTTAGATGTTGAAAGTAGTGAGAATGAACAAGATAGTGAGAATGACGATGAAATTTTAGAGCTTGCGTCTCCTTGTCAAGCCCATGATGCGAGCACCTTCTAAGCATGATCTGAAACCGTTCCCAGGTCTCAGAGTAAGTCTCTCCTGCCTTCTGGATGAAATTATGGATTTTTCTGATCATATCATTTGTCTTCTCAGGCGGAAAGAACCTTTCAAAGAATACTTCCACCATGTGGTTCCATGATTCCACATACTCATCGTCAAGATTGTGCAACCATTCTTGTGCATTTCCCGCTAGAGAGCTCGGAAACAACTTCAAGTACAATGTCTCCTGCGGGAACCTGTCTATTTTTAGCATATCGTAGTTCTCCACGAACTGGCTAATGTGGGTCACTGAGTCTTCATTCTTTAACCCATGGAATGCATTTGACTTGACCAAGTTGATTAATGCAAGATCAATCTTGTAAGTCGGGATGTTGATCGTCTGCTTCTTTATTGGCCCCTTTGAAGCGGATGAGGAAGAAGCCTTTATCTTCTCCCATATTGTATGCTCTTCTTCCATTGCTTCTTGTTTTGAGTCGGAATCTATATCTTCCAGATGGGGTCGAACGTTGTTCTCTTCATCGTCAGGTCCCGGTTGTGGAACCTCTAGTGCCTGTTGCGTGTAGTCGGTGCTACGCGTCTGCACCATGCACTGGTACCTGCAAAATGGTAGTTTCGGTTCAGTCGCGTGCTATACGACTACAAAATGTGAAAGATAAACTATGAATTTCAAAAATGAAAATAAAACAATAAAAAAAGTAGCTTAGAGTGGCCGCTTGCAGCACTCATAGTGCCGACAATTGTCGTGTCCCCGGCAACGGCGCCAAAAACTTGACACGATTTTACCATGTGTATAACGCAAGTGCACGCGTCAATGTAGTACAGGCCCTTATGAGGCCCGGGTCAAACTCAGGGACACTAAATTATCGGTAGACTACTACTAACTACTCGCAATCAGCTAGACCAATAAAAATGTTATGAGAATTGTTTTGAAACCAAAGAAAATAAAAATAAAAGAAAGCAAAGCAATCGATTAAATGTTTAGTTTAATCAATTCAAATGGAGATCTTTAGGGTTGCGGTTTCACCGCGGGTTTTCATTGTATGAATTTCCACATAAAAATTCAAGTTTATCTCTCAATCTGGGTAGCGGCCTGTAGTCAGAATTGTCCACTGTCGTGGTACAATTCACTACCTATGTCTAGGTTGGTTCCACCGTCGTAGTAACCTATACCTTAAACTAGGTGCATTAAAATCGACCTCTGGGTTTCCACCATTAACCGTACATCACCTTGTTTAAGGAATTTATGAGTTAATGTGAATATCGTCTCTTTTCAACCATTAATTCTTCTTTCAAATTCATCAAAGGCATTAAATTATTATTATGGTGATCAAGCATAACAATATAATTGAGAAAACGAAATCATACCACGAATTTAAGAGATAAATGATGAATTACTATGATAAAAATGTCATACAGTGCTTCCCCGGGCTACTCCCGGTCCAAAAGATAGAGGGGATTAGCCCCACATGTTCATCTCAGAGAAAAGCATGGTTGAGAAAAGGGGAAACATGGAGAAAAACGTGAATAAGTAATGAAACCCCTCGATGAGAGAAGATCCAAGCGTTCCTTGGCATGGAATGCACGATCTACAGCCTTTCGGCGGTGGCAAACGTCTTCTTCGTCTTCTAGAATGACTGGGGCGTGCTTCTAGGCTCCGTTCTCCTCTCATGACCTTCTCGGGATGTGTGCAGTGGCTAATGATGTGATGGTTGGCTCTTGGCCACCATCATTAGGTATAATCACCGAGTTAGGTCACCAAAATATCACAACCGTCGGATTTAGATCAATCTGAAACAAACTTGCATCTGACGGTGTCGATACCATCGACGCGAGTCGATGGTATCGACCCTACGCGATATCAGCATCCTTCTTTTCTTTTCTTCGTCGCGACTAATGCTGACTCAATACCATCAAAACGGGTCGATGGTATTGAATTTTTTAGGCATCACTTTTGTCCTTTTCCGTCGGTGAAGCTCCACGTGTCGATAGTATCGACTTTGGGGTTGATAGTATCGACTGTCTTTTCGCCAGCAACCTGATGGAATGTTGCTAACATCGACTTCCCTGTCGATGGTATCCAATATGTGCTGCTCCTTGCGGCTGGCAACCTGTGGCTATGTCGATAGTATCGACAGCTTTAGATAGTATCGACAGATGCATATATTCATTTTTCCTAAAATTACAACACAAAACCACATAAGCCGGAATAAAACACATTATTGTAATCATTTATGCTCAAAACAACAAAATAATGGAGAAATGATGCTGGGAAGGATCATAGACTAAAGTAAGTGAATTATGTAATATTAACCACCAAAATGACCAATAAACGCATAAAACGCGAGTGAAACAAGTCTATAAAAGTGACTCAAAATCATCGCATCAAACTATCCACCTGTTTCTCGAATTGGTAGGCCACCGTGATTATCTCCTCACTTTTACGTATCAGGAGAGCTGCTTCCATGTAGATGGTAGTTAGGGTGAGCAACGTAGAATAGAAGATCACAAGATGCACCGAGCCTGGACCGGAAGATTTTATTATGTTAACTGCCTTATGTGATAGCGTTCATCAATTTTGAGGTAAATATCTTTTATGGATGATTACTGTCGCCTTTAGGATAATTATCATTTCGTGGTTAGTGAGGGCCGGTATGTGAATGTATGGTGGGAATCATATGGAAATGTATGTTGTGATAATCTGTTCTTTAGTTGACCTTCGCAATTCTATTCTAAAGTTTTGTTGCTCAAGGACGAGCAATGTTCAAGCTTAGGGGAGTTTGATGCCATGATTTTGAGTCACATTTATAGACTTGTTTCACTCGTGTTTTATGCGTTTATTGGTCATTTTGGTGGTTAATATTACATAATTCACTTACTTTAGTCTATGATCCTTCCCAGCATCATTTCTCCCTTCTTTTTCTATTTTGAGCATAAATGATTACAATAATGTGTTTTATTCCGACTTATGTGGTTTTGTGTTGTAATTTCAGGAAAAACGAATATTTGCATCTGTCGATACTATTGGCAGCTGTCGATACTATCGACATAGCCACAGGTTTCCAGCCGCAAGGAGCAGCACAGAGTCGATACCATCGACAGGGGAGTCGATGGTAGTGACATTCCATCAGGTTGCTTGCGAAAGACAGTCGATACTATCGACCCCAAAGTCGATACTATCGACACGTGGAGATTCAGTGATAGAAAAGGACAAAAGCGACGCCTAAGAAAGTCGATACCATCGACCCATATCGATGGTATCGAGTCAGCATCAGTCGTGACCAAGAAAAGAAAAGAAGGATGCTGATATCGCGTAGGGATGGTATCGACACCGTCAGATGCAAGTTTGTTTCAGATTGATCTAAATCCGACGGTTGTGATATTTTGGCGACCTAACTCGGTGATTATACCTAATGACAGTGGCCAAGAGCCAGCCATCACATCATTAGCCGATGCACACATCCCGAGAAGGTGGTGAGAGGAGAACGGAGCCTAGAAGTACGCCCCAGTCGTTCTGGAAGCCGAAGAAGATGTTTGCCACCGCCGAAAGGCTGTAGATCGTGCATTCCACGCCAAGGAACGCTTGGATCTTCTCCGTTCGAGGGGTTTCATTACATATTCACATTTTTCTCCATGTTTCCCCTTTTCTCAACCATGTTTTTCTCTGAGATGAACATGCGGGGCTAATCCCCTCTATCTTTAGGACCGGGAGTAGCCCGGGGAAGCATTGTATGACATTTTTATCATAGTAATTCATCATTTATCTATTAAATTCGTGGTATGATTTTATTTTCTCAATTATATTGTTATGCTTGATCAACATAATAATAATCTAATGCCTTTGATTACTTTGAAAGAAGAATTAATAGTTGAAAAGAGACGAAATTCACATTAACTCATAAATTCCTTGAACAAGGTGATGTACGGTTAATGGTGGAAACCCAGAGGTCGATTTTAATGCACCTAGTTTAGGGTATAGGTTACTACGATGGTGGAACCGACCTAGACATAGGTAGTGAATTGTACCACGACAGTGGACAATTCTGACTATAGGCCACTACCCAGATTAAGAGATAAACCTGAATTTTTATGTGGAAATTCATACAATGAAAACCCGCAGGGAAACCGCAACCCTAAAGATCTCCATTTGAATTGATTAAACTAAACATTTAATCGATTGCTTTGCTTTCTTTTATTTTTATTTTCTTTGGTTTCAAAACAATTCTTATACCTTTTTATTGGTCTAGCTTTTTGTGAGTAGTTAGTAGTAGTCTACTGATAATTTAGTGTCCCTGAGTTTGACTCGGGCCTCACAAGGGCCTGTACTACATTGACGGGTGCACTTGCGTTATACGCACGGTAAAATCGTGTCATTGTTGCATACTCTCTGTTGGATAAAAGAAACCTTAAAACATTTGAAATAATGTCATCAGATTCATATAAATGCCCGATTAGTGGATACATCTCACACAAGATGAGTACATGCATCAACACTTTTTGGGTTAAGTTAGGAGGACAATTATTCATCGCACCCTCCTCATTAGGCATCACAGTAAAAAAGAATTTACATCTACCACTTATAAGATGTGGTTCATTCCCTTTCAACACAACATCACACAATCCCTTCCATAGAAGAGCCCACAAGGAGGATCAGTAGAAGCAACACAATAGAGTCCCAACAACAACCAAATAAAGAAAAACACTAATAAGCATATCCTTTAGGTATTTGGCCATTTAGTCACTATGTATGGTACATCTGTTCTATATAATATAGAACAACCTCTAATTCTCATGTTCACAATAGTCATGTCATCTAATTGCATGACCGGTATGTTTAGGTTATAATCATCTGCTATTTTCAGAGCAATGACACAACCCTATATGTAAGCCTCAAATTGGTATTTTCCATTGACCCAATATCTAAAAACAAGTCTAATGTAGCCATGACAATTTTTGATGCATCCCGCAATCCATCATTGCCTATCACTTTCATGGTGAATGGAGAAACTCATGGTAAGATTCAACTTAAGATTCACCATGTTTGACTGCTTCCATCTTAGGAGGTAAATTTGCCTCATTCTTGTTTCTGGGATGGTTATTCCATTTTAACAAATCCATCATAGAAAGACATAGTATCTATCTTGTTGAAGCGTTGATCAAAGATTCACCTATTCACAACAGATAAGATAGATTCCCAAAATGATTTTTAGACTAACTTTATGTCCTTCCAATCTAGTGGCACATATGTACTTCCAAATATCCCATATGATGAAATATACTAGGCAAGTGAATAGAAAACTTCAAAAAGAAATTTTAGAGTGCATGTCCTCAAAAAATTGGAAAAAAGGATTTAGGCTATCATGGTGACATGGATCATCTAGCTACATCACTTTGCAGAAATTATCCCATAACAAGACAACTAGCTGACTTTGAAGAAAGAGATGCTTTTAAGATTTTGTACTTGGTTGAATACAACAGTTCCCATAGATACCTTTTGTATATGACACCATGTGATGTTCTCATATGTGGAAATTGCACCCTTAATTATTTTCCACAACAAGATATTAGCTTTAGGGGTGGCCTCTATGTTCCCATACCAATGTTTGGATGACAGATGAGGTCATGTGCCTACTATGAACGTTTTGGCTGATCGGAGTGTGAACTTTCCATCTCTCATTGGGTTCCAAGGAAGAATATCATCAACCTCAAAAATAACAAGGCATGAGTTAATATACAACATCAGTCCTTGATGAAGGATGAGTTGTGAAAGAGAAATACAATCCCATCCTTTGTCATCTTTCCAAAATCATCCACTCGAATATCAAAAGAGACACCAGTGGAATCCTTGGCAAACTGGCTTGTATTGGCAATGCACCACTTGTCATGCCAAAATGATGGGTCTCCTCTTCCTACAGTCCATGAACAACTGGATAATACCTTAGGGAAACTTTTTCAATTTTTCCTCCAATGAGGATGTGAAAGTGCCCATCTTCAGACGAGATGTATATATGCCCCTATGTTTAGTATACATGATCATGTATATGTGCCTGCAAAAACTGACCCATAGAGTATTTCCCATTAAGATCTCCTTGCATGCCTTATAACGGAATGCTTTTGGAGTAACTTGAAGCAAATGAATCCACAGATCTCTTGACTTTAAAGTCCTTGATACTCTATCCCAAGAAACCCATGATCTCCTTGAGGTGTTATCTCCAACCTTCCAAAGGAAGTTTGATAGAATAGCATTAACCTTCTTAATAACTTCAATCAAGACATTAGTACCAACCATATAATATATAATGATAGAGGAAAGAGTGTGCTCAATGAGAATCTTACATTCAATAAAGCATAGTAGGTTTGCTTTCCATAGTGCAACATTCTAATAATATTTTCCAATAGGAGTCATAATATTGATGCCTTTCTTGGCCTTTCACTATAGGAACACCTAAGTAATTGAAAGTATCTCCCAAATGTGGAATTCGTACGCCGTGAGAAATTTCCTGCATAATTTTCATGTCATCTTTGCCACACAAAAAACATGACTTTTTCTTATTCACCATCTGCCCAGTTACAGTCTTATAGGAATAAAGATGTCATTAACAACCAAGAGTGAATCAACTACAACTTGTGTGAACATGACCACATCATCTTCTTGTAACAACGTCTCAGGTGCCTCCCCCTTTCCTCTGGTTTTGAATTTCATAATATAATTTTCCGCGAAAACTTTTTTGATTCTCTGCATAATGGCTCCTCAAATAATATAAATAGAAGGGGAGATATTGGATTGCCTTGCATTTGGAAGAAATCAGATGTGTAATTGTTAAGATTTACACTCATCCATGTATTTTGTAGTACATGCACAAACATAAGATTAAGTATAAAGAAATTAAAAGAAATGTGTTCATGTTAAAAAGTCAAGAAGATAGTTCTAGCATCTAGTCAAGTCCAATTTATAATATTCATTTAACTAATCAAATAAGGTAATCACTTAGACCAAATCTTATAGAGCATGTCTATGAAGAAATCAGAAGATGTTACTAAATTCAAAATATCAATACTTTAGTATGAGTAATAAGTCAAGATCTAAACATTTAGAATCAATACATAATAATAAGATCATCTTTATGACACCCCACCATCCGGATGAGGAACACATCTTATAGTCTTGAAGATAAAGTACACATAAGATATGTATACTAAACATGACTATTCACATCACAAGTAAATCCAAATCATATATAGGGTGGGTATTATATCCCAACATAAACCACTTGTAAATATTTAAGTCATATTACCAACTAGACAAATAAGAATATGAAAACATATTATCTTTATGGAAAAAATGATTAGTTTCTACAACAGGAAACATATTCATCAATAGCAGGTCTTAAAATATCAACTAATAGTAAAAGGCATATAACAAATATTCAACTCATACAATACATAGCTTGTTAACTTTTAGTCATTTTCCCTAAACTACTTGGCTTGTACCTCACCAGGTACAAGTCACCACTCTTTATTCTCATGCCAACAACTCACTGTCACTGTCCTAGGGTTTAGCTAGACACCCTAAGATATCGACAGCAGACCCTGGTCCACCACAGGGTTGCCTAAAGAGGCTCAGATCCTCAGCATGGGTACATGAGATAGGAACATACATAACAACCAATGAAAATATCACACATCATCATGTTTCATAGTTTTCATTTCATCATAGTCTATTCCTCATGGAAATAGACTCTAACAATAGAGGTGTAGGTAAGAATCACACCAGATCACTCACATGTAAATCTTGGTGGTCTAACCTTTAAGTTCTAGTTTCACACTATGTAAATCCTCTCATAATACTTTGGTTACTACAAGGAAAACCATTTCATTTCCCCAGTGTAGCACTTGAGGGAAACTTAGGGTGTTTAGGCACCTAACTAGAGTGTCATCATTTCACTTGCTATTAATAGCTTTATACTCATCTTAAATAAATTCTAGATCATTTATCATATATCTATATTCTTATCAACTAGAGCGACATAAAGAAAATCAGGGTTAACAATAAAGGTGAGCATTATAACAAGAACTATGACCACTATACCAAGAATTATAAAAAATCTATGATTTAGATCATTCATGTTTCTTTACCATTTCCACATCACTTCATATGATCTATCATCAGTTGGCTATCATCCCAAGACATCATCTCATCATGTAGCATTTACCCTAAACATGGTTCCTCAAATGTAACCAACACATGTTAATTTGATCTCAACATATTCCTTATCAATTCATTCCATATCATATTTCTTGTCAAATACGCATAGAGACATTAGAAATAGAAACAATATAGGCATATAGAACATCTTATGTCATCCATCATGTTCAGGTTAGGTTTATTATACAATATCTGCATATTCCATCCAAATTTCATAGATTTATTAAATTTCAAGCATAAGCGTGCATAACCCACTTAATTATCATCTATTATTATAAAGTATTCTGATCTAAATTCCATATGAATAATCCATTCTTTGATTACATGTATATTAACAAATAATCACAATCCAAGAACACATTCTTGTAACTCAGTTTTCATTCATGAACCTCATTTTATAATTGATTTGAAATATACTTATATGCATTCGTTAATCCCTCATTTGAGATCATTATTCATTCTCATTACATTGGCCATCATTTCAGGTTTACCGTTAGGTTGTTATATCCATCAACTAGTTTTCAATATTTTCGTTTCATTTTATATTCATTACTGTCAACTTCTTTCATTTCATGTTCCCTACTACTATTGGAATAAATAGTTCTAAATTTTAGTATGCATAAAGTTTCTCTCTTAATGAAATTCTCTAATGTTCAATTTTAGTGTATTTCATGTATTTTAAGTCAACCCATATATATTTAAAGTAAAATGATAAAATACTTCGACATAATTATTTTATTAGTATTTTATTCATTACATATCATCACAATTCATATAACCCTTGTCCATTTTTTTATCTACCATGTCATTTGACTTATAATGATATTTTGGCAAACAAGAACTCTTTATATTCTTTGAAAAACTTTCAAATTATAAGGTACCACAAATTATGGTTGCTTCTTCATGCCTCTAAATCTCTAGTCAACTTCGTAACTCATTATTATCTATCTTGTATAAAAGACTTGCATCCATGTAGGTTTTACTCATTATTCCATATATTATACTAGAATACATACATTAGGATTACCATTTTAGTATGACATCACAGTTAATTTAAGTAATAACACCTACAATTTAGCTTATTTTCAAATTCACACGATTATATGAGTTTAACTTTGTCTCTCGTACTCATTTTAATATTAGATTTCTAGGGTTTAGAAAAGTCATATTCATTTCAACACATCACAAGAATCACAATAATTTTTCAATCTCAACAAAATGTACTTATCCATTGAGTCTATTTAAGACAAATCAAAACCCTAGATTCCATTTCACACAATCAACCAATTAGTTACAAACGTAAAATGATTCATTGACTCATTTAAGTCCATCCCTCAACATTAACCATGAACATGGATTTCCTCCATATCAAACCCTCATATACTGATCCTCATATACATAACATATTCAATTCAGGTAAGAGTTGAGCAACTCATGCTTATTCAGTTCAAATATGATTACATACATGTCAACGAAATTTCCAAGCATATCGCCCCTTTGGCTATTTTTTAAGAAAAATTGGTATAAAATGATATAATTCTATATCCATAAGAATTTCCATGTAACTTGAATAAATACATTAGGAACTATATTAATACAAGTCATTGAGAACAATATAAATCAATATTATTTGATTCCCTAAAAATATTTCCAAATGGTTTCCCAATTGCACGCAAATAGAAACAAGAATTTTGATCAATTTAGCTAGATATAATTAGTCTTTCCGTGTGATTATAGATCGTAAGATGGATATTAGCACTCACCTAAGGTGCCTATCACCTTAAAAACATCCCATATAGTCTGAATTTCTATAAATGCATCATGATTCTAGTAATTGCATCCATTTCTTCCTCCTCTTATCTTAAAACCCCTAGAAAAGGATAATACAAGAGAAATAAAGAGAAAAGATAGTAATTTGATATCATTTTGATTCTAATCAGAGGAGGGACGAAATCTATACATTTTATATAAGAATGACCAATAAAACCTATCTGGGATTGATGAACTGACACCAAATTTTCAAGCTTTAGCAAGCAAAAACTCTACGTCAACATCTCTAGTCATTTCTCTTTCAAAACTATAATTCTCACTTTCTCTCTAGAATTTTCTATCTCTAACTAGGATGACGAGTTATGAAATCTACTAGGGTTTCATGTTTATCATATATATGAATTGATGTCCTTAGAAAAATTGCAAACAAGTCCAAGATTGATTTTGAATAATCTTTTTATTTATTTAGACAGATTGATTGGCTGAGTTGTTAATGATAAGAAACTCGAGCGATAGCACACTCTCTAGAAATCTAGTATAATCTAAAATTCTAAATATTTTATAGAATGTTTGAAATAGAGTTACAAGACGCAATTAAAATTTTAGACCATTTGGATGTACAACTAAAAAGATAAAAAGTCAAAGCGAAGACTACTATATTTCAACATGAAAACATGGTCAACTGAGTTTGTCCTGGGACAAGTCATAAAGCATTCAAAATTCTGATATTTTGGAATAAAACTTATATTTAAGTCACGCAACTACATCCAAATTTCATAGAAATCAGAGCTATAGATAAAATAATATAAATCATTTAGTGCACCAATGTTCTATGTTTTGTAAGAGGGAAATCAATTTGTTAGTAAGCACACCAAAGATATCAAAGTAAAAGGGGAGGAAATGATGATTGTTTGAAACATTTTTATCAAAATTCTAAATTTGGCAAATTATGGATTTCCAATCTCAAACCTAATTATTTTAAACAAGGGATGCTTTGAGTTTCTCATTAGGTTTAAAACATCTATCATACTATCACCATGAATCAAGATTAACCAATGATCATTCTAGCTAAGCATGTATCATCTGAGTAAAACCTAATTAGATGGCTAAATTTAAAACATGTCATTACAGTACTAGTAAAAGTATAACAAGTGACGACCTAGGCACATAACCTAAACCTACTAGAGAAAGGTACATAACCAAATAACCTACAAAGTAGCACATACCCCCAACATATAAAAGTAAGATGTTGGGTGCAAAACTTGGGTACGAGTTACATAACATCTATCTAAAAAAAATAAACAACCATCACAAATATATTAGTCTTGAACTATAGTATAAAAACAATATTTATATTGAGGCAACTAAAACCAAATCACATAAGTGACTAGGTTATTGTTCCATCACAAGAATGGAACAAATTGATCAACTCCTCAAATAGGATGGATACATTAATAAAGATGAGCAAGATACAATAATCAATATGATGTTTTAAATAATAATCAAAACAAAGATAATTATAACCGATCAAGAGAGATGCAATCCAAAATAAATGCAAGATAGACATAAAAAGAAATTTCAATGATATATGCCTACATTAGGTCAAATAATGGACAGAAGATGAGCTCCACAATATGAAACCAAATATAAGACAAAACACCACTTTTTACTATGGTTTCTTAATAGACTAAGACCTCAGAATGGTCATGGTGGGACATAATGGTTTTTCTGATCCGAAACCCTAAAATACTCTTCTAGTGTATTTCCTAATCTATCTCTACTTAACCCTACATTCCTAACCACTATAAAAGGCTTTAGGACAACAATGAAGATAAGTGACGACCTTTGGCTGCCACTTACCCACTTCATCTCCCACACCTATTTCACCTTCAAAACCCCAATGTTTCTCATAACCCCATATATTCCACCATACTTGCATGCCATCATCCCCTTGAGATAGAGCTCATCATCCAAACATCCAAAGGCGAAGACAAGGAGATATAAATCCATATTCATGGAAACTTCTCATCTCTTCTTCTTATTCCTTATTCATTTCTTGGTCATAAATAGATAGACTCATTTCTATTATTTTTTTGAGGATTGACCATATGATTGTGATATCGTGTATATTGGTGATATTCATGTATAACATTATTTTCCATATATTAGTGTTTTATTCTTACTTGTTCTCCATTACTAAATGTTTTTGATGCCTAAGGTATAGAAAAAAGGGGAAATAGAATGCAAAGAGAAGCAAAACACCTTGGTACCTTTTAGAACATTGGAAAGTTCCCATTTCTACCCTAATACCCCAATATTCCACTAAACCTATGTGAGAGTTATAAGTAGTTAAGTGTGATTCTCCCCTTTCACTTGGAAAATAGAATTTATAGATTTTGTATGGGGGTAACCTCTTTCTGCACTCTATACCACCCTTTGCCAATAAGTGAGGGAAGAGAGTCACATTTATAAATGTATACTATGGATTGTTACTAACAAGACTCAATTATCCCATTGTTTATGAATCTTTACCAGGTTCAATACATAGTTCCCCAAATACCACGGATGCCACCCATAGCCAACAAATAGGGTAAGGCATCTAATTAGATTCTGACCTTATCATTTAGTTAAGTAGAACTAACTATATAATATGTTATTTAATAGTATCTGATTGTATAGTTGGTAACCCCATACCCTCAAACAACCCACTAATAATCTCATTTGAGAAAAACCCTAATGCATTTGTATTTTTTCTTTCTGTCTCTTTCTTCACATTACCATAATTGCTTTGGAATTGGTTACTTAATAGTTCTAGGATACCTAATATTTTAATCATGATTATTTGAGTTTGTTTATGTGGTTACTCACTCAATCCTAATTCTCAATTTACTAGTTTATCTTATTTTCTGTAGATGTTTTCTTTGCTACTTAACTAGTCAACCTTATTAGATAGCCCTAGTCTAGTTTTAGTTCAGCCCTTACTTAATATCGTGTCCCTTAGTGTGATTAAACCAAACAAAATTGAAATTCATAAAAAATGTATCCCTAGATCATAGAATCCTACAGAACCCCATATCTAAGTCTACGATCATCTTTTCACTTCAACCACGACTTGTCACTCTATTACTCCCCAATCATCTGCACTTGGGAATCTATGCAATAATGTATGATGTAGGACTCTATGTTGTCCTAAGGCATTCACACATCAAGATTTTTGGTTCCATAGTTGAGGAATGAAATACCTTTATGTGATTTCTAATGTGATACATATGATACTATTTAATCTAGAAAAATGATCGTAGATCATATTAAATCAAGCCACTCACAGAGAAACTCACCATTTGTTATGGGAGGTTTTTTAACCCCAATTTTTCTCTAGATTGGGTATGATTTGAGATACCTAATTTTAGCACCCAACCCAATATTTGTAGATCTGAGCCAACTAGCAAGGATGCACATGATCTCAATGGGGGATGACAGGAATTTATACCAATTCCATCTCTAATAATCCACCTTTACACCCTTATAAAATATATGCTAGTCCAAGTTGTTAGATATGAGTTCTACCACCGCAAGGACTCAGACTATCCTAGAAGAGGCTTACTAAGAATAATCATCCATAAATTATGGCCTCCCATGACAAGTAGATATTCTCGGTTCTCTACAAGATAACCATATACATGACTTTTTTCTTATTTTTCACCATTGATGATTTTAGTTTATCTATGTCATATGTTGAGTAGCAAAGTATTGTTTAGTATTGGATCATGAACCCCTTATACCTCAATGATGAACATTGCCCTATCTGCAATGTCACAGACCTTGATTCCTTTACTGATCTTGATGTGTATTGCCACACCAAACATGGAGTTAAGTTTCTCTGAAGTGTTTTAATGTGATAAACATTCCAACAATGTCTATTTTGTTTGGTTAAAGTTCCTAAAGAAATCTCTTGTAGCCTTTCTTGATACAATATATTATGGTCTCTACTCACAACGTCCTATTGACACATTTCTATTATGATTACATATATGTAAGGTACACATGTTTGTAGATCATTAGAATGTCATCCCCAAATACATACTTTTTAAGTAACTTTAAAGTATCCTAGGTATCCTCTAATGCTACTACATAGAAGGTATATAAACACAAAGAAATTTGTATGGAAAATCACGATCATTTTTTGATTTTATGTTTGATACCTTTGGAGTGTTGGCTAGTGGTACAATCATTGTTCTTAAATTCATTCAACACACAATTAATAGGGAACTTGTATTACATCTAATTCTTTAGTTTTAGATATACATGTTTTGCTATCTAGGAAGGATTGGCATGCTAATTTGTTACACACGCTTCTGTGAAGGTGTTTATGATAAGTTCTAATTTGATGGTTATCAAACTGGTTGATATTGAATTGAACAAAAGTTGTACTATTGCATTTTGCAATGGAAGAATTATACTTCAATGGTCAAAGCAAAAGATTTATTTGTCATTTTTATTTAAGATATGTAATTTTTCCCTATTTGAATTGACATGGAAATGTTAAGTTTTCATTCATGTGTAAACATTAGAGTATCCCTTTTTAAACACATATGCATATTGGATGAAAAATTTGACATATGTCACATTATTATGATATCTCCTACATTTATGTTTTGAAATTCTTGATATAAATACAATACAAAATCATCATTATTAAGAAGGAAACGTTACTATATTTATTTGAAGTGTTTTCATTTTGTTTTTGCATCACCCATGTCTTTAGGCCTTATAATTCATTGAAAGTTTAAACATATGCAACATTCTTGTTTAGGCCTTGTCAAGAAAATATCACTATATCAGTATGATTCTTTATATAGTTTATTCTTAAATGGGTAAAAAGGAATATTTATGAAAATATATGCAAGTTAAAAATTATGTTGAATGATGCTTAATGGCAATTTTGGCAAATAAATGATGTTCTTGTTATTTAACATGTATTATGGAAGTTGAGACCTAAAATAATTAATTATAGGATTTTTGTCTATTTAATTTGAAATCAAAGATAAAAAAGATCAATAATAATGTACACATTATCATTGATCAATGGTTGAATTTTAATCTTAATTGGAGGTTGTTCTATAGTTAAAATCTTTTTTTGTTAAGATAATGCATAAAACACCATAATAATTAATTAAATATTTTTTTAATTAGAGGGGAACATGGTAGGATCTTGTGCAAGACATTATATCTGGATAGGATTCAATATTTGTGATTCAACCACTTGGGGGTTTGCCTTCAACCTTTAGATATTTTGCTACACTAAGTGGGGCCAATCTCGAATTTTTTTTTTATTTCTATTCCTCTCACCATCAAACAATTTCACTTTTATATTCATGATCCCTCACCCATCCATTTACCCCTAGATTTAAACTTTGATCTTTCCATGAGACGACTCTTCCTCAGTCATCTTCCCCTCTTCCCTCTTTCCCACCAAGCTTCTTGTGTGACCATGCTTGTTTTACACTCACTCCTTTTGATCTAAGAAGAAGTTAAAGACTCTCTAGCATTCTCCTACTTTAGTTTACCCTGATACCATCCACAACTCCATCATAGTCAATCTTGTTCTTTGATGACAGTGACGTTGAGTGAGGAGCTCCTGAAACCATTTCCAAATTAAACCTCTACTAAGATATCACCTCGTTTCCTTTCTTCCTGTTATGATCTTGACCAGTGTGATTTTGTTTTGTTATGTCCCAATCTCTAACTCCTTGTTGGAGATGATTTCCCTCATTCAGTTTCTATACTGGCGCTCTTGCCATGGTTTTGTTTATTAAAATGTGAGTTGATTCGTACGCATTTCGACCATACTTCTCTTACAATCATCATCATTTGGTAGAAATGTAGTTGTGGGTTTAGTGACCTATTCTTGCTACAATGGTGGAGCGGAGATGCAACTCTTCTGATCCACATGACTTCAAAAAGAGATAGGGGATCTCATGACATGATGAGAGATCCTCTAGGTGACCTGGTTCCATGGGGTGAGATCCTGGACTCGAACTGTAAGAGGAGTTGCAAGATCCATGTGGGAATGCTCGATGCCATGGCAAGGAGGAATATGCTAGATGTAAGGTTCACAATTTTGTCCCCGGTTCTTCTGTTTGATATATCATGATTACCAATGGAAACATCTTTTGAATTCATTGATATTATTATATTTAAATCGCATAATGTTCTAAAGATGACTTTTTTTTACCAAGTTGGCCCTTGTCACGCTCATGTTTGGAATATAAAGAGGAGGGTGTATTAATATATTATGACATGTATAGTCAATATATCATTTAATTTTTACTAAATATATATCACCTTTTGTTGGTAGGTTTGGTTTTAAACTTTGTTAATTACCAAAATAAACCCATAATTTAGATGGGGTCGAACCATATATAATTTTGAATCATTGTTTCAAGATCTAGCCAATGATCTAGATTGCAAGACCTGTTTTGATTTTATTTTCATGAAGTTTAAGGTATAGTATAATTAGGGTATATGATCCTAGTTAAACAGACTTTAATTATAATTTAGGTTGATTAATGGTTAAGATTAGGAGTATCTTAGGAATCATGTTCTTACTAAAAGCAAGTAACAGCCCATGCCACAGTTTGGAATGCTTTTCTTAATTTTATTCTTATTATGTAACATATATGGTGTACATGGTATATATTGTAACCTATTAAGCAATGCATTAGATTGCTCAATTTGAAGTATGTTTTCCTACTTATGTTGATTAAGTAATGAGATCATATCAGAAATTATAAAATACATCATGTTGATGTACATAAATGATTGTTTTGATATAAGCCCTTTTAAGTCTATCACAATAACTATAAATAGAAATCTAAATTGGTCTTTCATTTATTAAACCATATGTAGTGACTCAGTCTTGTAGTCGTCGATGACATATGTTGAGGAGATAGGACGTTTTCAGCTATTGACCCATATGTAGGGACTTGACCATGTAGTTGTCAATGGCATATGGTGAGGACATAGCAACCTTTTAGCTATTGACCCATATGCGATGACTCAATCTTTATGTTTATATGGCTCTATGATACGACATACCGACCCTTTTACTTGTGCTAGTTGTGTTTCAGATCATATCAGTTTTAGGTTTAGATGTTCCTACCTACAAGTCATTTAATGATTAAGAACTAATAAAATACATCCCTAAATCTGAGCATAAATGAAGTTTTAAGTAATACTTTTCAGTAAAAAGTTTGCATATAATATACTTTTGTAACCCAACCACTTACAATGATTTTTCGAATGGATTACTATATGTGGATGCACATATGTGGTCTTAAGCCTAGAATAGCTCTTTGGTGGGCGATGCATGTATCAGTTCAAGACCTAATGGGGTTCCATGTATATGATACAAATGAGGTTTATCTAGTTTTTCATTTTATCACATACTGAATTCTTTTGTTGTAAGTTTTATGAAAATAATGTGTATGAATTAATGTAAACTTAATCTAGTGTAAAATTATTATGTTGTTTCCATTAATGATATATACTTTATGTTACAACCTTCAAGTGTAATCATGAATATCCATGATTTTGTGATGTTATATAGTAATTGATATTAGAGCAATAGTATAGATCATCACTAGGAAAGATTCTCACATTCTTAGGATCCAACCTCATAGCCGAGTCATAAGACTAAGAAAAGTCATACTATAGATTAGTGTCATGATTCACATCAAGTCTGAAGTGTATGTTACCATAATTTCAAGCTTTAAGAAATTGTGAGTACATGAGGATATAGGATATCCAAACACATAGATTTGATATACACTAGATCAAAGATCTATTTTTCAAGGAAGATAAAATGAGGATGATGTCTAAAAGCAAACACAGTTGAGGATAATGGAATGATGAATGACTTGATGAGGTTCACATAGAATTTCTTCTGGATAATCCCACATCGTTAATACTTGGATAGAGATTATTATGGACATGTGTCAATTTTATTTTTTCTAGATTAATAACATTGGAAAATTTTGATGATTTTTTATTCGTCATGATTCATGATTACAACAAAAAAGTTATAAATGTGATCGGGCTTTATCCTAGCTTTCAATTCTCAAAGTATATTCATTGAATGAACGAAATGTTTTCTTGAAATTTCATTGTTTATAAATGGAAGCTGTTATATATACATACATGCATACATATATATATATACAAATATATATATATATATATATATATATATATATAATGCAAGAGACAAAGAGGTACACATAGCTTTGGTGTTAAGTGTCTATTTGTAATAGGTGATGTGTGTTTATGACATGAATTATAGCATGTACTCTTCTTTTATCAATAGTGTGTAGTATGGGACATATATGAATTGAAAAACTTAGAGGAGATGTGTGAACTACATGATGTTTAATATGCTACTCTCCCATTTTCATGGTTTCATGGTAAGGGAAGCTTTAACTAGAGGAATTATGCCATTTCTTGACACATATTGTCATGAGTGTATGGTAAGAAATGTCATAAAGAGTTAATGTTATGAGACTTTACATGTAGCCACTTGAACTTGATGGTACGAGAACTACATAGAACTCCACAACCTTGCTGATGTAATTTTCTTGGGCTTGAGGAATAGAAGGTGGGCTTAGGGTAATGAATTTAATAGGAATAATCCAGTAGTGAAATAGAAAGACTCCTTAGTTCTACATGTGTATGTAGAAAGGCACGATCTATATCATATGAAAATGGAATGAGGAATGCTAGGAATTAAGTAAGTAATGATATTATAAGAAGATCTATTTTTTGAAATCACAGAATGTGTGGGAATATCATAATCAATTATCATTCTCCTAAGGGTTTCTTATTAAATGGGATGTTAAGTTTTGGCATTCATCAATATATCAAGTACCTCTTAAAACTTATGAAGCCTAACCTTAAAATAAAGGATATTACATTTTCTTTATGAGGAATGTCAATATGGAAACAAATTTAGTGAGGAGGATGATTGAAATTTCTATGTTTGTTACCAATCTAATATGAGGAAGTAGTAAAGTAAATGAGTCATGGTTAGTGGTATTTTGTGATTTTGGTGATTGTAGTAGAAGTGTTATATTATGAAAGGTTAATGAGGTAAAATTAAGCATGATGATCATTGAGAGACATGAAATTCAACTGATTATTTTCTCAATTTTGTTGTTGTGAGTTAATGGTTGAATTTAGATGAGGTATTCTTCCGAACATGTATGATGAGAATTAAGAAAACATTAATATTGTTAAAATCTTGGTTCCGAGGAGAAACTTTTCTGACAAGTTGAATCATGATGGTTATTAACGAGATTATATGAGGACAATCTGAATCATGTTTTCTCCATGTTTGATCTTGTAGTTTGAAACTAGGATGATGCCTATATGTATAGATAAGACCTTTTTGGTTATACATTATGAGTGTTCTTTTATGTACAAGATATGAAGTTGTATGAACTAGTGGACCTAAATGATTTTGATACAATACAGATCCAAGAAAAAGATGCTTGTTTTAGAGTTTCATTTAAAATTACTAGGGATAATAATGGTTTTATGGTAGGATGGTGACTACATGTAACTTGGGTTTTCCTTGATCTAGAGAACCATGATAATATTTGGAAAGTTTTTGGGAGTAATGTTAATTTAGTGATTCTTCAAAGTTGATGAGCAATTTGGCGCAATGATCTCTTCGGAGAAATGAACACTTGAGTGTAGGTATATGTGGAGAAATCTCCACACTTGACTTGTTTATTTCAATTAATAAGATGGAACTAATTATAAACAACCATGAAATAATATTAAATGCTAGAAGGTAGATTCATTCTCTATAATCTTAAAACCCTAACACTTCCAATTTTGTGCAAAAAAACTACCTCAGTCCCCTAAGAGGAATGATAACTGGGATCCTTGCCAAAGGGGCATGACAAGATGGTAAATTGTTCTAATGAAGCTCTTAATTGGGTCTTCCTCTTTTATCATTTCTCCCATAATTCACATCAAGATGTTTCATAATACATGATATTTTCACAATAAACTATATTATTATCCAATGCAGTTAATGAGGCTTTTTGCATGTTATAGAGGTACTTTGACCACTAATCAATGGAAGGGAGAGAAGATGGTCAAATCTAGGGGTCCCCAGGCTTGAAGGAACCCAAAATGAGGCCAAAACTACTTCCAACCCACCCCAAGTGATCAAAGAATGTTTGACGCAATAACCCTCATAGATGAATAAATTCAAGAGTTAAGTGCAAGGTAAGGACCTCAAAATGGTCGTGCTACTAGAGAATGTCTATGGACATGTACCAATCACAAAAAAGTGACCTAGTTGGCCAGAACGGTCATCTAGCCAAAATGCACGTGCTATGAAATACTAGAACAACCATGCTACCAGCCTAAAAAACCAATTTTGTTTGTTCATTCCATCATTTCACCATGGTATTTCCCATCCACCATAACCATTGTCACTCAATGCTACCATGGTTGTTTTGTCTAGAATGTCTGTGCCACTTTTCAAACACTATTTCTTCCTGTGTATCATTTTTTATAATTTCCCCAACTTAACCCTAGACCCCTATATAAGCCTTAGGGAAGATGGAGGTTGAGGGTTAGCTCCCCTGAGCATTCATTTCACCTCCCTATCACCTACCTACCTCACTCCAGTCCCATTTCATCACCTTCCACCCTTAAACACTAACTCTTAGGGTATTAGCCACTATTAATTCCACCTTAGAGGAGGGAAGTGCTTAAGTTTGTAGCTACTAAATAAGAAGATTTCAACCTCTACACTGAGCTCCATGTCTCTTCTATCTCTCTCTTCTCCATTTTTGTGTTTTCTGTTGTCATGAGTATCTAAGATCCATTGGTAGGCTACTTCGAGGAATAAATTAGAGTTTGATACCATGTTGGGGAATTATTTTTGTAAACACTATATTTTGTTTAGAAATGTTATCCTTTTGCTTCTTTTTCATTTGCCCATCTCTTTTTTGTGGTGATTGACGCCTGAAAACACCTAAGAATAGAACAATGTGGTATGTGTGGCTATTTGGAGAAAATATTATACTCCAAACATTGGATATTTATCTACCTACCACTCTACCTACATATCCAACTATTCTTGTATCCCCAGGTGTGTGATGTAAGTAGTTAGCAGTGACTCACTTAATATGCCTAGCGAAGAGTATGCATATAGGTTGGATGGAGTGTAAAAGGAAGAGAATACCCTTGTCCTACACTCCATGCCACCCTTTACCACTACATACATTAGGAGAATAACTCCTTGAGACCTAGATTAGTGTGGTTGTGTTTGAATTATACCTATTCCTTGGTCAATTGAAATTTGTAAGGTTGGATAGGGAGTAAAAGAGACTATTTCCGTCACACCACAATTTTCAAAGATAATTTAAACTTTAGAATGGGCTTTTTCCTAAAATACAATAGTTGAGGGGTTTAATGTAAAAAGACAATAAAATGTATTTCTTATATGAAAATGAAATAAGAAAATGTAAAAAGAGACTCAAATACATTTCTCTATCAAATGTGCATTATACGATTCAATTAACTCAAATGAGAATTAACAGTCCTCTTTTTGTTTCTCTTTACTCCAGGATAGTATTAAAGTATAGAAGAGATGTAATCTACATCTTGAAAATAAGATATTCATTAATTAGTATCATTTTAGATTCAAAGGAAAAAATTATGAAAAGATATTACACATTATTTCAATTCTTATATACATAATTCAAGATAATAACTTGTAATGTATTAATGGGCATACAATGGACAAATCATATATCTAAGTGTGTAAGAAGAATCTAGACCCCTTTTTGGGCATGTGGTCCAAATTTGGTAGAATTTTGGTTTAGATAAAACCCTCAAATCAATTAAAAAAGATTGAATATAGTTTGACTAGGGATTTAATTTATATTACATTAATGCAATATATTAAACCTATAGTCCGCAACTTAAGAATCAGTCAGGCGTTACTTTTGTTTAATTCTCTCTTATACACACAATCTAATGGCTAGATTTTGATTACACAATGATCCAACCGATAGATCATCATCAACTAACTCCAACTATTTTGCAGTCTGCGACCAGCTTCAAGTACTACCTTCCCCAATCTCTTTTGCCCTCTTTACTCCTTATTTTCAGAAGATTTCTTCTGCAACACATCTGTCTCTCTCTCCGATTTCTAGAAACCCATCACTCGCCTCCTCCCATGGTCGGTTCAGGAAACACCCCTTTAGGGTTCGACCCCCTGCTCCACCATGAATGTCTGAACATGACCACAACCATCCTCACCCTGATTTAAAGGACTCAAGGGCATCACCAACCTCCACTCATCCCTCTTCCTCAGACAATTTCATCACCTAGGCCCCGATTCACTGCCACCTAGTCATATTTTTCCTCCAGATAACTTGACCCCGCCCAACCATGTACCACTTCCTTCGTCTCAATTGATTATTAGGTAAGCAATTGTACCACCCATACTTCATTTTCACAACCTCAGTTTGCCCCGCACCTACCACATTCCATGTAACCTATAGCCCTCATTTTGGGTCTTTGATTATTCTACTCTCCATGGACCTTTAGTGCACTCTCAACCACAAAAACGGATTGATTGGCTTTTCCTTGCCTCCATGATCTTTTTTCGATCATCACTAATAAGTTTTAGATTATTTTCCTTTGATTTTGGATCTTCGATTCTCTCCCCTATTTCTTCCTCTTTTCATGATGCTCCTCAAGCTCCAATTCACACCAGGGCTAGTGGATTGGCTCGGTGCATCCACTAGGATGTGGTGAGCTCATCTAAGGTCTTAGTAGCTCTTACGGTCGTGCATCCAAGTCCCTAGATTGAAGCCAAGATGCACCTACAATGATGCTCCTACCATGACCAGGAGAGGAACCAACCAAGTCCTTAAATGACCTTGGTACCCCTTCTATGATAATAAGTCAATCTTAGTTACATCACTATTTTAGGGTTTTCACACACCCTATTCATCCACCAAGCCGTGCTGGATTCAATTGGCTTTAATGACATAAATCCCCCACAATTTTAATCAGGGTATTTAAATAGCAAGGGCATTTATGGGACTTTTCACCTCATTTTCTTTAACCACTGTGGAGAGTCTTCTTGCTAAGTTGGAAAATCCTGATTGGTCCAACTCAGAGCTGACTCACTGCATTTGCATTTATACACGTGGCTTTCCTCCGCGTTTTCATTGGTGTATTCTTCAAAACTTCACAGTAATTCAACAATTGGTCGGAAAATTATGAATAAATAGTCATTGGAAAGGATTTTTAACAAGGAATCCATTTTAGAGTTTCCAAACCATGTTTTTTTCTTCCTATTTTGATGTTTTATTAGAAATCATAATTTGATTTATGAAATCCTAAACATGTATCACATGTGATTAATGAGACCTAAACAAGTAATCATCCAACCAAGTATAGTAATTCAATGATGTTGATTAATAAGCCCAATGTAAAGAGTGGGACCCGATGGTGGGCCCACTCAATGGTACAAACATGATCCATGAAATAAATAAACAGAAAAAAACATAACTATTTACAAAGTTACAAAATGATTCCATGTACATAGCTTTCTCACCCTTAGGGTGGTACATAAAATGAAAAGGTTAAATCTATATACACATCAACTCATATGTAGAGGGTAACAAGGCTTTCTCAAGTGATCCTTATGTCCACCAATTATCTCACAATCATCCTGAGTCTCTTCCCTATAAAATACCTACACCTGGGTGGAGGGAACACCCAAGAAAATAGGGAAATAGTGTATGTATCCACAACAACTGAGTATGTACAATAGAAGATTAACTATGACATTAAGTTATTTCAAAAGTAAAGTAAGATGGCCATTAAATCTAGGTAAGTTCCAATAAGAATTAAAAAAAGAAGGAATTTCCAAAAGAATGAGGCATATAAATAAACAAGTGAAATAACACATCTTGCCATCAAACATTCACAATATCACAACAATCATAATAATTTGCATGTAGATATATTGGACTAAAGTAACTATAGTACTGTCATGACACCACTGAGTCATTGAACGAAGTAAAATGGGTGGAAGTAGCGCACCCTAGGCGGAAGTAGCACGCCTCTGTAGATATCAAGGTGGAAGTAGTGCCCAGGGGCAGAAGTAGTGCACCCTAATGGTTATGCAGAGGCGTATACCATAGTTAAATTAGTCGAATTACCTAACATGCATAAATAGAGTAGCAAGACAGTTCACATTCACCATTCACATTTCCATGAATAATAACCAAGCAAGTGGGGTCGTTGACCCAATTCAACATGATAATAATAATTTATGAAGAATAACAATAAGTCACAATTGAGAGGATATGACATTTCAACAAGTGGAAATAAGAACACGTAAACCAAGAGTTGCTTCATTATGGGAAATTTTGTCAAATAAATGCCCTATTATAAATAGGGAGGAGTACATACTTGGTCTTCATGACTACCATGTCACTAGGGGTGAAACTTGTCATTCATCCTTCTCCACCTAAAAGTGTTTCATATACACATTAGTCCAAAATTACCCATTTATGATCGAAAGTATATCTAACCCAAGATAAATTCCTAAATGTCCACTTAAAGTTTCTGGATATTCACATGTGTGTCATTTTTACATAAGGTTATATATATTGATGATTCAAGCTATACTTTGTTAGCATTTGTAATCGAGGTCCTTTTCTCAATAACCATTCTTGGATCTTTTATCTTTCTAACATTATCTTTCTTTGCATTAATACTTCAGAGTCATTTATTTATCCAAGCATTATGGTGTATCAACATAATTAAGTTTGATACATCTAAAATGATTGATTATCATCACATATAATATATGAGATATTAGTATTAACTACATTTATCATGGTGGTGTTACATGAGAGTTCTAATGAAAGGAAAACATGTTATTATGAATACATGCTCTATCACGTGAATTATTATGGTAGGTACTTGGGAAATCCATCAAAGAACTTGATCTATTAAATAATTAGATTGTAGTCTCAAACGCATTGATTTTAATCATCACCACCATCACTAGTACATAACCGGCTTTAGTGTCGGTTATTTAAGGCCTTTAGTGTCAGTTTTAATGTGACACCTATGTGGGCACCGCTAAAAGGCCAACCGTTAGGCATCAATTCTCAAACCGACGCCACAATCCTTTGCACACCACCGAAAATGCACCAGCAGGGGGTATAAGCGTCGATTATTAGTTATGAAACTGATGCCATAAACCTTCGCGCCACAGAAAGGGCACCATATGGGGAACTATTGGCATCGGTTTATTAGTGATAATTGACGCCATTTCACCCGCTGCCACAGTCATGTTGGCCAGCACGGCCGTGGTGTCTGGCCTCGTCAGGAAAATCGACGTCGGTTATTGATAATAGAAGCCAGATCACATGCATTAGGCGTCGTTTTTAATTATTTATCCGACGTCGTAACCATTTGTCATCAGTTTTAAACAAATAACCGACGCCTATTTCATTTTTTTTAATCAATATGCAAACCTGTTGTAGCTGGTCACAGGATGAGAAACCTACCGTTCAATTATGAACTGCAGGTTTTACGACATTCATTGATATTAGCCAACAACAGGCCACAAACCTGTAAAATTAACAACATTAATTTTCACACATTTAGCAACCTGTAGTTCCATTTGATTTTCACACATGTAGAAACATTCATGTAGCAATCTGTTGTTCCATTCATTTTCACATTCACACATGTAGAAACATTCATATAGCAACTGACAGTTTCATTCATTTTCTCATTCACACATGTATAAACATTCAGACACATGTAGAAACATTCACACATATTATAATTCAGAAATTCATTTACAAAATATCATTATTTAGTCATTATTCACTATCAACATCCTAATTATATGTTAAAACCCCCACTACTTGTATGGATGTTGCCCATTCTTCTCTTACTTCATTTAATTCTCATGTCATATAGGGAGCATGTACATTTGGCAAGGCCTTTCCTGTAGTGTGGTCAGTTTTAAACACCTGCAAAGAGAATGATGTATATATATAATTAATGAGCTATAAATAAGATTGATATATTTCATATTGTCTAATGAGACTATATATAATACCTCAGGAATGGTATCGATGTCCACTGCAGCATATTTGATAATCATGTGCATAAATCGCATCACATAGTATGCACATGCCCATCCGTGTGTAGCACACTATAAATTGAAACATACAAAATATTAAAAAATACAACTAATTAAGCATTGTTCACATAAATAATATATACATTACAGTCGGGAACTTACTTCCACATTCTTCCAAGTTATTTGCTGGTTGTTTTTCCTAGGGACCTTTCCTCCAGCCTTTTTGAACTCATCTAAACCCCTACATGTTAATGTAACACAGTACATTGCATAATTAAATAGTTATGTAATAATATATGTTAACAGATATGAAAATGAAATATTTCTCACCGGAATAATTCCATTTTCATTTTGTGTCCATATTTTGAATTCAATTTAGTCCCCTTAGGATCTAGATAATAGACAATCAGCGTCTCATGGACAATAACTAGTAACTCCCAATGCATACCACTAGAGGTAAAAAATTAAAAATTAATAACTCAAAATCCACAATAAAAATGTAATTTTCTTAATTCCAAATTATAATAAGCAAAGTAAACTTACTCAACATTGAATGGAGCTATTATCAACGTCTTCTTATTTTGACCAAAATTTGTAAAAGCATCACAACAGTATTGTTGAACTGACGGAGGGTCTTTAGCTACTAGACTAATCAAGGATGGAATCAAAAATCCTACATGTTCGAATGAAAAATCTGCACATATCTTGGCTAAGTAGCTGCAAAACATGTATTACGTATGCATTAATAAATAAGAAACCAGATCACCAGATCCTACACAAGGTATATGGATGTATAAAGAAGATCTCACCTTATCCATAGCTCTATCACAGATGTATTCAGCCAATCATATCGAAAAAACTCCAAAATATCTTATATAAATAGATTGCTTTCGTATGATTGACCTGCATCATCTACATCTATAGAAACAGTTATAGGGAAATTTACATCATGTTCGCCTAACCATATTGCCATACCCCTACAATTAGGACCTAACGGGATAGGTAGGTCCTGTGGAACCCAACTTGGTAATGTAGGAGGTGGAGGTGGAGGCCTAAATGCTCTGGGTGTCTTCTTTTTAACCTGTATATATATATATAATTTCAGATCAATTGACATCATATACACACACTAACAATTTAACGTAATGTAAATTTACCATACAGTTTCAGTATAGAGGACATCCTCTTTTGGCCACAATATCACTCCGCCTTCTACCTCACCAAGCGTTTCACAATCTGGGTGGGCATATGGCAATAGAAGATCCATCCAGTTGGGGAATATACGTAGTGGGCTCACAGGAACCCAACCAGCTGGTAATGGAGACCCATGAAATAATTCCCCTGGTAGGGATGGGTAATCCGACGCCTCTGCAATGACATGTTCTTTACTTTTTAGACGACATGGCTTCAACCCCTACAAATTTGTGTTAAGAATGTTACATACATATTATCTTGAAAAGACTAGTTATTATGTCATAAAAATACTTACAGTGGATGTGCTAGGTGGTGGGTCTATAGGATTACTCCCAACCTTTGCAGTAGGAGTAGAGCGGGATGCCATAGGTACTGTCTGCTGAGTGGCAGTCTGAGATGCCTGCCACTTGCTCAGTGCTTCTTCGAGTTTCCTATCAACTAGCTTATCTACCTATACATGGATAAAAGAAACGTTATCTTCTAATTATTGAATTCTCTTTTACAGTAACATTATAAAGAAAGAATAGGTTACCTCTTCTTGTGAAAGTCTCTCTTTTGGGACATGTTTGCGATGGGATGGCCCAAAGAGCGCTTTGATGCCCACACCAGCGCCTGTAGCCCTAACACATCCAGGATGCTTTGGGTTACCCAGAGCAACTGTCAATTCATCCCTTGTGCCCTTAGAGATGAACTTGCCTTGTTTCCTCAGCTCGTGCAACTCCCGCTAATCACCAAAACAAAATTTTGTAATTAAGTAAACACCACAAATAATCAATATTCGAACGATTGCTGTAAGAGTTGTATTTTACCATTTTTGCAACCGTCTCAGTAGTTAAGGGCTTCCTTATTTCTCCCTTATTATTTTTCCTCCCAGCTATCCAGACATCATGGCGAGGCAGAGGTGTGCTACCTATAGTAGAGGCCTCCTGAGTAGCATCTGACTGAGTAGTAGCCTCAGACTGTAGTCTTTGGCGAATGCCTGCATACCCCTTTAGACCCATTGTGTGGTCATGCACATTCAGTGCACGCCTTGCTTTTTGCACCTCACTGAGGGCCTAGTTAGTATGCACATTAATGATTTGGTTAGTAACACTAAATGTTAATCTTGAATAGGTGAATACAACGTATATTAATTAAATTGGGGGTGACGCCTAATACCTTGAATTCATCAGTTTGTCTTGAAGCAACAAATGCGTCCCATTCTTCTTGGTCTAGGAAGTTCCACTGTTCTGTGGCTGTCTTCTTCCTCTTGTCACCTTCTTTTATATATTTTCGGGTGAGATTTGTCCTATAGTTCCTTAGGACTCTCCCACAACATTGCATCACACATTTACGATGCAACTTTTCATTCAATTCAAATATACTCTGTAAAATAGAATTGCTATTAACTAGTATACAAAAAATTAGTAATCTAACAAATAGAATTGTAAATTAATAATAACTCACGCATAAATCCTTCCATATTATGTCTTTCTTCTCCTTAGGAACTTTATGCCAAGAATCTATCTTACAACCGCAATGACTACGAGTAACATACCCAAGATATGAAACAAATGAATAGCGATTCACTCCAATTGCATTTCCTGCATTATCAAAATCCACAATAAGTTTGGGTCTATTGCCCCTTTGCGCTATTAACTTCTTCATCATAGTGATGCCCCTTCTCTTGTCAACTTTTTGGTGCTTCTCATCAAGTGCCTCAAGTGCTTCAGAGGGTACATTTGCATCATCAACCTAAAATTTGAAAAAATAAACACACTTACATGATATAACTAGAAATGGACATATAGATATAAGTATATGATATATATTTTTAAAACTTACATTGTGAGGTAGCGCATTGATGTCCTCACCCTCACAGTAATCATCAACACGATCATCAGAAGAATGCTCAGCCATCTGAAAGTTCACATTCACATTGTAAAGTTCACATTGTAAAGTAATTCATATTGTAAAGATCACATTGTAAAGTTCACATTCACATTGTAAAGTAATTCACATTTAAAATTCACATTGTAAAGTACACATTCACATTGTAAAGTAATTAACATTATAAAGTTCACATTGTAAAGTAATTCACATTGTAAACCTCACATTGTAAAGTTCACATTCGCATTGTAATAATTCACATTGTAAAGTTCACATTCACATTGTAAAGTAATTCACATTGTAAAGTTCACATTCAGAAAAATAAAACATATAAAAAAATATAAACATGCCTCTAATATTGTGATTTTTTATCAATTAACAATCCTTCATTGTGATCTCCGCACACATACAAGTCATCATTAGCTTCAATATTTTTTGGTGTTGGAAACCCAACTGAGAATGGACTGGAGTCATCATACTTATCATAGTACTCTTCTTCATCTATAGGATCTTCAATGAACTGTCTTTTACCATGAAGAACAACTGACCATTTATCATTTGCAAGGATCATCGATATAAAATACTTATTTCGCCTGTGATGCCAATATGAATGGTTGACCCTTCTCGCCAATCTTTTCAAAGTTCACTAAAGTGAAACCCAATTCATCCACTATAACTCCTTTGGTGTTATCAACCCAATTACATTTGAAGAGCGGAATTCTAAAATCTATGTAGTCAAACTCCCATATGTCTTCAATGACACCGTAATATGACATTTTAGCTTCACGTGGACTCTTATCCTTTGCACTTGCAAAAAACATAGTCGACGCTTAAAGGGTGACCCCACTATTTTGTATGACACTCTTATCATCTTAGCGCTTTGTGTAATATGTGAATCCATTAATGTCATACCCTTCATAAGACATAACATTCAGTTTTTATTTAAAGGCTAGACATTTGATAGTTTCAGTAATATTATCTGGTGTTTAAGATAGTTGATGTAAGACTTTATCTTCGAACCACTTAATAAATGTCTTGTTATGCTCTCTAGCAAGCCACATTGTATTGGCTCAAAGATATTGTCTCTTGATGAAATTGGTATGTTCCTCGATATAAACACTCACTTCGTCCATGTTGTGTAAAATATACAAGTGACCTTGTTCCAACTGCTCACGACTGATTACTTTCACCTGTGATCCCAAAATTCCTTTGCCAAATTGCTCCTCAATATTCTTGTCATTACCAGGAGTGTCATTACCACTAAAAAAGTCATTGCAAAAATCCATAACCTCTCTCGCCACATAACCCTCAATAATACTCCCTTCAGGCCGATAACGGTTTTGAACATCACTTTTAAAAACGCTCATGTATCGTTCAAAGGGATACATCCAATGCAAGAAAACTGGTCCCAACATTTTCACTTCCCTAGTCAACTGGACAACAAGATGTACCATGATATCAAAGAACGACGGAGGAAAATACATCTCAAGCTAACATAGGGTAACAACCACTTCTCTTTGCAAATTATCGAGAGTATTAGAGTCAATAACTTTGCTGCACAGACTATTGAAAAAGAAACAAAGTTTGATGATTGCAAACCTTACATGCTTTGGCAATATAAATCGAATTGCCACAGGTAATATTTGTTGCATTAGAGTGTGACAATCATGAGATTTAAGACCTATCAACTTTAGATCTTTCATTGATACCAATCTACGGATGTTGGATGAGTAACCCTATGGCACCTTAACATTTACCATACATTCACAAAAAGTTTTTTCTCCTTTGTAGACAATGTGTTACAAGTGAGAGGTAAGTATGTTCTCCGATTTCCCATTTCACAAAATTCTGTTAATTATAACCTTATTCTCATTTCACATAGGTCCATTCTGGATTTTATCCCATCTTTAGTCTTACCTGGTATATTTAACAAAGTACCAATGACACTATCACAAACATTTTTCTCAATGTGCATGACATCGATACAATGTATGATTGTCAAAGAACTCCAATAAGGAAGATCCCAAAATATTGACTTCTTCTTGAACAAAGATTTGTCACTCCGTGTGGCCATAGTACATTGTGATATCTTACCAAATTCATTGACAAAGTCTTTTACTCTTTCATAAACAACCTCCCCTAGTATAGGTTTAGGTGCACTCAGTTCCTCATTCAATCCATTGAATGCTTTGCGCTTCCTACAATACAGATGAAATTTTATAAGAAACCTTCGATGACCGAGATATACAGTCTTACCGCCATGTTTTAGTCTTGTTGAATCAGTGTTCTCTTCACATATAGGACACACTTTAGCTCCTTTGACACTATATCCAGACAAATTCCCATATGCTGGAAAGTCATTAATAGTGCAAAACAACATAGCATGCAAACGAAATGTCTCTCTTCGTGAAGCATCATAGGTCATCACACCTTCACCCCAGAGTTTCTTTAAGTCATCAATCAGAGGTTCAAGATAAACATCGATGTCATTTCCAGGTTGTTTAGGGCCCGATATCAACAACGACAACATTACGTACTTATTTTTCATACACAGCCAGGGAGGAAGATTGTATATAACAAGCATGACTGGATAAGTTCTATGTTGGCTGCTCAATGTCCCGTACGGATTCATCCCATCTGTACAAAGTCCAAGTCTTAGATTCCTTACTTCTTCACCAAATTTAGGGTACAATAGATAAATCTTCTTCCATTGTGGGGAATCAGACGCATGTCGTAGGACTCCATCATTATTTTTCTTAACATCTGCATGTCACCTCAAATTCTTTTCATCTATCATATTGGCAAACAAGCGTTGAAACCGTGATATTATAGGTAGATACCACATCACCTTGGAAGGAGAACCAGTTTTGGACTCCCCCGAAGTCGTCAATTTATACCATGATGCACCACATTTTTGGACAATATTTGAAATCCACATAGTCCTTTTGAAATAATACACAATCATTCAGGCATGCATGTATCTTCTTGGCATCCATTCCCATTGGGCACAACAATTTCTTTACCTGGTATGTTGAGATTGGCAGCTCATTTCCTTCAGGAAGTATTTCTTTCAACAAAGACAACAATGACATGAAGCTTTTGTCGCTCCATCTATTGTTAGCTTCCAGCTTATACAATCTCAACATAGTGCTAAGCTTCGTAAACTTAGTACAACCTATGTATAACGATATCTCAGCATCATGCACAATGTTTCTAAAAATGGAAGGTGGATCGGTGTGCTCTACCTCACAACTATCCCGCATCGCATCAACAATGTCTACTGCAACTGGTTCATTCACATCTACCTCATAGGAGGCAATTTCTTCTTCCACACAAGCACTGCTATCGACATCCACTAGTTTCGGATTTGAAATCTCTCCATGCCAGTTCCATTCTGTATAGCCTTGTATAATCCCGTTGCACATGACATGACTTTTGATTTCGTCACCAGTGCTGACTTTCAAGTTGTTACATCAATGCCTACATGGACAGTAGAACCTATCCAAGTTGTTTCCTATGTTCCTCGACAAATCTAATAAATTGGTCAAGACCAGAAATAAACTCTAGGGCGCAATGATTGCGAATGGACATCCATGATCTATCCATTCTATGATCAAAGAGAAAACAAGTATATATTACAACAAGATTAGGGTCTAGGGTTAACAAATACATGTGATGTCATTCTTATATATAATAAATGTGTACAACCTATCCCATCCTTGAACACCTAATCGAGCTAGTAAGTGTATAATGTGTATTGGGTTTTCAAAAAAATTTCGACAACATTTCCCCGCTGTTCTCTAAGTATATATGTACTTAAGAACAAACGGGGAAATGCTATCGAAATTTTCTCGAAAGTCCAATACACATTATACACTTACATCCTAAGTGAGATTATGTGTTCAATAACAGTCCCAAACAGGGGACTATCCAAGATTTACTCCTAATGAGTAAATCTTAGATGGGTTTCTAGGCCAACAAATACATGTGATGTCATTCTTATATATAATAAATGTGTACCACATATCCCATCCTTTAACACCTAATCTCATTCGTAAGTGTATAATGTGTATTGGGTTTTCAAAAAAAATTTTGCAACATTTCCCTGCTGTTCTATAAGTACATATGTACTTAGAGAACAAATGAGGAAATGCTACCAAAATTTTCTCGAAAATCCAATAAACATTATACACTTACATCCTAAGTGAGATTAGGTGTTCAAGAACAGTCCTAAACCGGGGACTATCCAAGATTTACTCCTAATGAGTAAATCTTGGACAGGTTTCTAGGCCAACAAATACATGTGTTGTCATTCTATAACATTGATTTCAACATTTTGAGTGTTCATGCATGTTCATCATTAAGATAAAGATTACACATAAATTAGTATGACCTAGGGATGTAGAGATTCATAATTGATTTCAAAATTTCAAACTAGCTCATGCATTATCATCAACCTACATCATACAATAGGGATTCATGTAGATGTTAGGGTGACACATCACTACAAAATCAGAGATTTAACAATAGGGTTTTAATATCTTACATAGATTGATCACAAAATTTCAGCAATATACTTAATTCAAGATTATGGTGAAATGTGTATTAGGGTTTTAATATCTTAATTCAACATGTATTAAAATTTAAAGAATTAGGTCAAGCATTAGTATTCAATTGAAAATGTATCTTCTTCTTCCTGCTCCCTCCTTACCAAATGGATAAAAGCAAGGCCACGACCGTGTGGGCTGGCCACGACCGTGGTTGTGTTGGCCTACCACGGCCGTGCTGTGCTGGCCAGCACAGCCGTGGTCGGCCAACACAGCCACGGTCGGGCCAGCCCACACGGTCGTGGCCTTGTTTTAATCTATTTGGTAAGGAGAGGGAGCAGGAAAAAGAAGAGGTGGAGGAAGAAGAAGAGGTGGAGGCCCACACGGTCGTGACCTCCTCATGTTGCTTCCAGGCAGAGGATCGGGTAGCAGAACGGCGGGGCGAGCAGGTGTTGAGCAAGCAAAAGAGAGGGAGAAAGCGAAGAAGGTACCTCCTCTGTCGAGCAGCGGCGGCGGCGAGCAGGTGTTGAGCGGCGGCGAGAAGTGAGGGCGATCGACGGGTATCACGCGGTGACGGCGAGAAACAGGTGTCCTGCAGAGGTGGCGGCGTGGCGGCAGCGGAGGCGGCAATGACGGCGGCAGACGTGGAGGCAGTGGCAGCGAGCAACGGCAGAGGAGAAATCGTCGGACAAAACCCTGGAGTAGTGCGACAACGAATGAAACAGAGAAAGGGGAAGAGTCGGGCTCGTGCGGGTGTTGTTAAGTTAATAATAGGTGTCGGTTCTTAAATAAAACTGACACATAAAATTAAAAGTATCGGTTCTACAAACACACCGACACCTATTCTCAATGATAGTCGTGGATTTTTACTAGAAAAAACCGACGTCTATCTACATATGCCGATTAAAAAAATTATTCTCGATTAATGACCACAGTCGTCGGTTTTTTCAAAAATCGACGCACAAAGGTTGTGAAAAATTTCCCGAGAACAACGCGGAAAAACCCATAAGTGTCGGTCATTGTATCAAAATCGACGACCAAAATGTGCTCAATTTTTGTTTCGCGAAAACCTTTCGTCGTCGGTTTAATAGTTAATAACCGACGCCACATGTTAAATTTTGGAGGTAATTTTTTTCATTGGAAATTTTGGATTTGGTGGTTCATTTTAGGCGTCGGTTTATTATTATGAAACCGACATTGAATAAAAGTGATACTCGTATATGGTCGCCCTTTACAGATAGATGTCGGTTTTTTAATTAAACCGACATTTTAGGGTTTAGGTGTCGGTGTAGTTATACAACCGACGCCTTTAAAAGTGATGTTATAAGCCATTTATGTAGTAGTGCATATAACTATGTATTAATTTACTAGTATTAGTAGTAATACGATATATAGCTAATCAACTAAGTATTCAAAGTAAATGACAAGGACTAAGATTGAGATACTAATTCACCTTGTATATTATCTATTCTGAAATAATATATTTTGACATCAACTTGATTTCTAATACTAGGAGTAGAAAGGGAATAAGCTGATGAGTTGTTTGACTTACAAGTCATGCTAGACTCCATGGACCGGTCTTTTAATTGGATATGAGTTTCAGTACGGTCGTTAGCCACATAATGTCAGTTTTGATCCTCCTATCTTCCAAGGTAGATCATAGCTCAGACTGGGGTTGGGCCTCCACCAATAGCCGATCCTGTTGTAGATCGCCTGCATCTAGGTATGATGCTTCAGATTCTTGGTTCTGATCAAGCATGTCTTCTATGCATTGTCGGAGAGGCTAGAGTCTAAGGAGGAAGCTCTGGTGATTGCAGGTGTGTACTTGCTGATCGCCAATGCTTCTGGTTTTCTTGAAGATGGGCGTAGAGCAAGAAAAGCACACTGAAGGCCATGATCGTGACTGGGTTGCTAACAGGACCATAGGTCAACATAGGATAGGAGGAACAACAGATTGTAGGAGTATGAACAGGGGCTACTCGTCGTGCTCTTGTTGGCCGCAGATGGAAGAACGATGAGGAACTGTGGCGTGATTGTCCACATGAGGTTATGGAGCCATGTCTGATCCTACCAATAGCTAGTGGCAGTTCACCTGCTGTCATGAAAGAAGATGGGATCATGCTCGTAGGACCAGTAGAGGAGGTATCATCGTCATGATGGTTTGTTGGCGACCATCCACTAACCCTGCAACCATGACTAACGGTGCAGCAGAGGAACAAGCAAGGGCTGCCAGGTTTAGGCTAGATGGTGGTGTTGCAGATCTGTTGCTGGCGAGGTGAGGACGGCGGCGCCGGGTCAGTACCCAGTGATGAGCTGCGGTGGCTGTGGAGAGACAAGGAGGCGGCAGAGAGATCTTTGGACTCAGAATTCTAGTTCATCCTGGAGGTGGTCGGTCAGTTAGGTGGAACTGTGACTGACTCGAGGCGAGAGGGCAACGATATCTGTAGGTTCACAGAGGAGGCGAAGGTAGAAGAGTGTAAAGGATATCAATTGCTATTGCACGGTCGTATTTCATTATGGATGTACAACAGATATTTATAGCCATAATTGGCCGTAGCACATGCAACAACTGAATGCTTAGAAGGCGGACCACGTAACATGAATGCTTAGAAGGCCGTGCTGAGATATTTGCAGTTCGTGTATATCGTTGGCGAGATATATGGAAGACCCGGTTTAGGTTGTTGAATTCGTGGCGACGTGGTGACGACGTGGTCCTTCACCACGTGGTCCTTCAACAAAGAGACGATGGTTGCAGATGGTCCGCAAGTGGTGGCGCTTCAATTTGCAGATTCCGCCATGATCGCGGGGTCTGTGCTGGCGAGGCAGGTGGGCAGCGTAGGCGGCGGCAGGGTGAGTAGGGTCGAGTTGTTGTCGAACTGCCAGAGACTTTCGTCTGTAATGGCACCGCTGGAGAGGGTCGTCAGGGACTATCGTTTCGTGCCACAAGCCGACGAGGGACTTGATAGGCCGTAGGTTTAGGTTGTAGAAGGAGATGCTATGGATGGGCAGCAGGCGACAGAAGTCCTCTGGCCGCCAGGAGGATGGGTGCGAGGAGAAGGATAAGCGGCTTGGTTGGCGACCGGACACGAGGTGCAGTCGGCGCCACTGCGGCCGTCGTCTCAATTGCGGCAAGTTTCTCTCCTGGTGGGCTCAAGGGTTGAAACGGAGAGAGGAGAAAGATGTAAGTAGGAGAAGGGGAGGCAGGCAGATCTAACGGTGGCTAGGGTTAGGTGAGGAGGATGAGATGAAAGGGAAAATGGGGAAAGAGATATAGGAGAGAGGCGGGGAGGAATGGAAGGGTAGCCGGTGAATGGCGGCCGTTTCATGCCTTTACGGCTGCCACACCGTGCGTGAGGGACGCACGAGTGATGGGGTGAGAGCCATATACCGGGTAGCTGAAGACGTTACCAAAATAAATGAATTGTCTATATAAGCTATTATCTTGGACTCATTAAGACTAAATGAATTCCTTTCTTTGATAAATTGAGGGTGTAAATGACTTCCAATTAATATGAAAACTTATACTAAAGCTTATTAAGGTATGAATAATCAAATTTTAACATCTACTTCATCTTTAGGAAACGTTTGTTCATACATTTTATTATTTGTAAGTGAAATACTAACTTAGTGTATTTAATGTTATTCTTAATCAATTGGATGCATTATTTCACATTTATCAAATTTGTTTTATCAATATAATTTTATGGTGCTTTTTTGTCATGAGTTAGGGTCAACTATAATTAATTAGTGAATTTATATAATAAAATCATAATTGATTACTTATTAACTAGTTAGCCATTAACATTATATAATAGGTTATTTTTATTATCATTTTTAGAATCCAGTTACCCCTATTTAATCTAATTTAAGATGAACATGGTTTAATATTAAAGTGAGCCTAAAGATAGGAAAAAAATTAACTATATACTCAAATTTGAATACTAATGCACTTGAATCTAAATCTACCCTAATTCAACCTAGGATCAATACAAGGTATTGATTTACGATGTACAATAATTATGTACAAGTACTTAGAGCCTAATCAAGACAAGGGAAGGTTTGACCTAGGTTTTGGTCAAGATTAGAGAGACCATTTTAGGATCTACTTTTCTCCAAGTTAAATGGGTCATGTTGTTGAGTACAAGTATTTATGGTAGATTGCATGCTAAGTATAAAGTAGATATTATGATTCCAAGTTTAATGCTTCAATCATGTTTATTAAATCAATTGCCTGATTATTATTATGTCCTATGGATTACAATGTCAATTAAGATTAGAGAAATTAATGTTCCACTTCAAGAGGGAGAAATACCATCATGTTAAAGTTCAAGGATCATGTTAATGTTAATGTTAATGTTAATGTTAATGATCAAGGTAATTGGAATTGAATCAATCTTTATATGCTTCATAATCATGGACCTCAAGGGGTCGTCAAGGGCTTTCCTAGCATCAAGGGCTTTCCTAGAAATCATGTGCTCCTAAGTGGGCATCATAAAGGAAATAATACATTTATTGTTCAATTATTCATGTTAATAACGATTCAAGGATGCTTATAGTTAGTATGTCAAATTTTCTTACAGTTCAGGCATATGTATTTTGTTTATGTTATAAAGTGCCAGTACCATTTATTGATTTGTTGATTTTCCCCTTTGCATGGTTGAGGACACGATGTCCCCAGGAGTTGGAGCAAATAAGGATTAAAGAGGAGCAAGAAAGGACTAGAAGGCCTTTAAGTGTCAGATGGAGGGGTGCCATCCACATTAGATGATCCTATTATTTAGAATGTTTACTTTCATGATTAGTTTTCCCCATTTAGAAAATGTTAGAATTTTAGACTTGATAAAGAAGTCATACATAGTTTTTCCTATTCAAAGTACAATGTATGAATCTAAATGGTGATTTATTTATTTATTTGCAATGATTACCTTTTGTGACATCCCCCTTCAAGATGAACTCTTCTGCTCAGTTATTTTATATATTCAAAAGGTAGGGTGTTACACTAATGGTATCAGAGGCGATAAATGGATGGTCATCATGAAGGAATCTGATTCATATGTTCTAACCCTTGGTATATGTGACCTTTTTCAAATGGCCCCTAAGAGAGCTGACAAGGGAAAAGATAAAACGGATGATGGTGATAGTTCCTTTAGTGAAGGGAGTGACCATGTAAGAAACCTAAGGCAACCATAGAAGATCTTATCCAAGCACTCACCAATGTCCTAGCACAAGGACACCATCAACCCAGACACCACGAGCTGACTTTAGTGGACTTCCTAATGATCAGACTCGACTCTTTCTCTGGTGAAGGAGAAATTGATGTGGTCACCAAAGTTTAGGAGTGGATTAGAGGCATGGAACATTGTTTCCATGACATGGACTTCCCTCAACACTTTAGGTTTCACTTTGCAACCCACATGCTGAAAGGAGCAGCCGGTACATGGTAGGAGAACTTCCTCAACTCAAGGGCATAAGATGCACCTCCACTCACATGGTAAGGATTTGTTGAAGCCTTCCTAGAGAACTACGTGTCTGAATTCATAATAGAGAAGAAGGGGCTAGAGTTTTCCAATCTATCTCAGGTCGGTGACATGATTGTGACCCAATATGCCATGAAGTTCAGGGTCCTACAGAAGTATGGATATGATTATGATGAATAAGAACAAAGAAGTCCATCAAAGGACTCAAGCTCATTCCAAGAATTGCCCTATCAGGAAGAGGCCACAAGACCCTCCAGGCTTTCCTTGATGCATCCTTAGAGATAGAAGATAACCCTAGAAGATTCGGGAAGGAAGCTCCTCAAAAGGACAACCAGTATCCACATCAACCTCCCAACAATCCTAAGAGGAAGGCACATGAGCCTGTAGTAGAAGTTGAGAAACCCCAATGTCTCACATGCAAGAAGAACCATGCATGACCATGCAAGTATGATATGGGAGCATGCTACTATTGTGGAGAGACTGGACACCTTAGGATGAATTGCCCAAAGCACAAGAAGGCTCCACCCCAGGACCATGATAAAAACCGGAATCCACCTCTCAAGAGACAAGCTAGGATTTTTTCCATGGAAGTAGACAAGAAGATGCAAAATGATGTAATAGTTAATTTATGTCCACATGAACCGTTTATGAAATATATATATATATATATATATATATATCTTTTCATGCATTTTTTAGTATGCTACCTTTCATTGAATGAAGAAGTAAAAAAAACCTAAGGTGGGTAGTACCCCATAAAGTTTCAAGGACGAAATTTGTTTTAAGGTGGGTAGAATTGTCACACCCCAATTTTCAAAGATAAATTAAACTTTCAAATGGGGTTTCCCTAAATAAAAATAGTTAATGGATTTAATGTAAAAAGACCATAAAATGGTATTTCTTATATGAAAATGAAATAAGAAAATGTAAAATGAGACTCAAATGTATTTTCTCTTTCAATTGTGCATCATATGATTCAATAATTGATAATTAGTAGTTCGCTTTCTCTTTCTCTCTCCTCCAGGATAGCATTAAAGTATGAACAGGTGCAAGTTAAATCTTGACAATAGGATATTCATTAATCATATCACTTTAGAGTTATAGGAAACAATTATAAAAAGATATTTCACATTATTTCAATTTTATAAACATAATTCAAGATAATAACTTTTAGTGTATTAATGGACATACAATGGATATAATGCAAATCTAAGTGTGTAAGAAGATCTAGACATCTTTTTGGGCATGTGTTCCAAATTTGGTCGCATTTTGGTTTCGTTTGAACCCTCAAATCAATTAAGCACGTTTGAATTGAGTTTGACTAGGGATTTAATGTCGATTTGATTAATGCAATGTATTAAACCTATAATGCGCAACTTAAGAATATGTCATGATTTACTTTCATTTAATTCTCTCTTATGCATGCCATTCGATTGCTAGGGTTTTATTACTCAACAATCTAACAAATAGATCATCACCAACTACCTCCAACTGTTTCATAGTCAGAAACTGGCTTCAATGTGCTACCTTCATAGTCTTGTTCTCCCTCTTTACTCCTCTATTTTAGAAGATTTCTTCACCAATGACTCCATATCTCTCCCCCGTTTATAGAAAGCCATCACATTCCTCCATGGAAACGGATTGGTCGTCTTCGCCTTGCTTCCATGATCTTTTTCCTGATTATTGCTTATATGTTTTAGACTGTTTTCCTTTGATTTAGGATCTTCAACTATCTCCCATGTTTCCACCTCTTTCCATGATGCTCCTCAAGATCCATCTCACACTAGAACTAGTGGTTTGGCTTGGTGCATCTGCCAGGGTATGGTGAACTCATCTGAGGTCTTAGTAGCCCAGAAGGTTGTGCATCCATGTCCCTTGATTGAAGCCAAGATGCACCTGCCAAGCTGCTCATGCCATGACCGAGAGAGGAACAAACTAGGTCCTTAAATGACCTTGATACCCCTGCAATGATAATAAGAGGATCTTAGTTTCATGTGTATTTTAGGGTTTTTTGCACACCCTTTTCATCCACACAAGCCACCCTGGATTCAATTGACTTTAATGATATAAAAGCCCCCACAATTTTAATCTGGGTATTTAAACAATAAGGGCATTTAAGCAATTTTTCACCTTATTTTCTTTGACTAATGTGGCAAGTCTTCTTGTTAAGTTGGCTAACCCTAATTGGTCCAACTCAAAGCTGATCCACTAGATTTTGATTTATATATGTGGCTTTTCTCTGAGTTTTCATTGACCTATTCTTGTAAAATTCATAGTAGTTCAAAATGGAAAATTATGAATAAACAGTCATTAAAAAAGGATGTTTAACTTGAAATCCATTTTAGAGTTTCCAAATGATGTTTTTTCTAACATCCCTGACTTGGGTCATGTGTTAACCCTTGATGTTTTACCTAATAAGGCTGAGTAGATGCTTAATCTAATCTTGAGAAAAGTAATTAGGGCTCATTAGAAACTCATGTTTCAATTTTGGCCCTATTTGAACAATGTTGAAGCAATGTTTGCTTATTTTGGACTAAAGTGCAAATTACCCAAGTTGAGGGGTTAACTTGCAAATTTCACATGTTGAGATGTTCCTATGATGTTGAGACGTCATAAAAATGCATATGATATGGTGGTATGGATTCCACAAGCTTGAGCACCAAGATATAGCTTGTAGGGCAATCCTTGTGCATTAAAACCTAGTTTTGGTGTAATGTGCAAATTACCCAAAACCTAGGGCCCAACATGTAAAAATGTATCCTCTAGAGTATCTCTCATGTTTCTTAGCATAGAGTTGAGCAAATAAATTGAGAGGGGCGCCTCATTAGAAGGATCAAGAAGGAGAGAGAATCTTGATATCAAAATAATCAATACTTAAGCAAATGGCCCTTATATATATAACTTAATAGGGTAATCGGTTTCTTTTCCTTTAACCTTGGATAAGAGAGAGGTTTTTCATGTGAAAAGGAGGAAGAAACGTGGCCAAGGGTGTAGTGAGCATGAGTGGATGGGTTTAAGAAATAAAAGAAATAACTATCTTTTTCTTTGCCTTGATAATACCCAAAAATAAATAAGCACCCTTTTTCCTCAAAGCAAAGGATCGTTCCTTTAGTTCTTTCTCCTCATCTTCTTTCTTTGGACCAACCAAGAGGGAGCTCTGGAACAGAGGAAGATGACCAAGCTAAGTTGGTAAGTATGGATCATTACCTAGCTCGAATTAATGGTTAAAACTCTAATACAAGGTTGGTTTAGTAGTTTTCCGTATACAACTCTTCTTTCTAGCCATCTTCTCCATCCAAATCTTGAAGAACGGACCTTGGAAAACCTTTGGAGCTTCATCCACCATTAAATCTAAGAATATTGGAGCTCTAGATCAGATCTTAAGGTGGGTTTTATAATTCTAACCCTTAAGCTTTGTTAATGCATCCTCTTCTTCTAGTATATATGCTTATTCTCCTTCTTTAGACACCTTTGTGTGTTCTTGCAAGTATTTCCGTGAAGAACAGCCCCTGTTCTTGAGGTAGAAGATGATGACGTTAATACCAATGTTTATCCAAAAGCAACTTTAGCAAACGGTCTCTAACCTTGCTCAAATGGTTTCCCAAACTGTTTGGGAGCAAACGGTTTCAAACTGTTTGAATGCAAACGGTTTCAACCAAGAATGCATGGAAGCAAATGGTCCAAGACCGTTTGGATGCATTGACCAGATGTTGACCATTTGGTGGTCTGTTGCAAACAATATGGACTAATCACCCACCAAAAATCATCAAGTAATTCCAATAGAATCACCAATTGAATGCCCATTAGTCACCTAAACCCTAATCGGGTCTATTGCTGATTTCAATAATACAATCATGTTGAAGTTTGGGTTGAGTGGCCCAAACGGTTTCAAAACCATTTGAGGATCACCCAAATGGTCTCAAGACCATTTGGTGATCACGCAAGACCGTTTGGAGGTCTAGGTTTAAGTAGGGTTGACCAATTGAGGGTCCAATGAGTAGTTGAACAATTAAGTGCTGATTTGGTGACCAAATCTAGGGTTCAACCCTTAAGAGAATGACTTGGTTTTTGATGAAATAATGGGAAAATGGTCTCAAGACCGTTTGGAAGATATCCAAATGATCCCAAGACCGTTTTGGGGTCACACAAGACCATTTGGAGGTCTAGGGTTGACTATGGTCAAGTGGTTGGAAATCTAAGGATAGCAAGTTGAAGTATAATTGATTAGTGATCTAATGATCAAATCAATGAGCCAAACCTTAATAGGATGAGTTAGATTTTGGTGTTGACTTGAGAAAATGGTCTCGAGACCGTTTGGAGGACTTCCAAATGATCCCAAGACCGTTTGGGGTCAGGTCATGACCAAATTGAATGATGGTTCAATGGTTTCAAATCAATTAGACTTATGTTGATATATGTTGAAGGGTAATCGATTCCAAACCCTAATTCAACTGATCCAAGCCCTAATTGATGATCAATTGAGGGTCAATTGAGTGTCAAATTAGTTGAGGGTTGACCTAATTGACTCAATTGATGAGTAGCTAGTAAGTGCATGAACTGTTGAGGGGTTCAACATTGGAAATCCTAACTCAATTGAAGTGATTGAGACACTTTTTGGTCCATGCGGTTTTGAGGTGATTTGGACCAAACGGTCTCAAGACCGTTTGGGACCAAACGGTCTACCAAACGATCCCAAACCGTTTGGTGCCCATGTGGTTTCAAGAACGATTGTGCCCATGCGGTTTCAAAGTCGACTTGACCAAACGGTCTTCACCTCATCTTGGGCAAACGGTCTTAGGTGTGCACTTTACCAAACAGTTTCAAAAGTCAAACTAGACCAAACGGTCAACAACACCAAATGGTTTCAAGGTCTATCCAAGACCGTTTGGGGAGTTTGTGTGTAAGACCGTTTGAGGTCTAAAAAGGTTAAGAACGTTTGATGCCTTAGTGGTCAAGATGGTTTAGTGGTTGATTAACCTAAACCTCATAGATTCCTAAAGTGATTATGGGACCAAGTAATTAGTTGATTAATGCATGATTTTAATCAGTGGTCATCATTACAAAGGTACCTTGATAGGGTAGAGTAACCAATACCCTTTGATCAAGTAAGCCTAAATGATCACAATAGTAATGACATAACCCATGATGTCAATGTTGAATTGACTTAGCCTAATCAAGGGTGATGTAAACATCATCTGATAGTAAGAGGAGAGAGAAGACTCCTAATATGAATGAGAATCAAGTAATAAACCTCCAATATGTATAAGTATGTCTAATTAGGGTATGATCCTTCATAGTGAGATCATGGAAACCCTAATTATGATGGTTAATGAATCGTAACCCTAATTTGAGGGTATTAGTGGAAGTAATCCTAATAATTGTGAAGGTTAACCCTAGCTATGTGTACTCAAGTGAAGAGTTGATCTAGATTAATCTTGGGATACTTAACATCCTAAAGAGGATGAGAAAGAGAGTGAGAAAGTTGAATGCTTATATAATTAAGCTCTAATTCTCTCTTTATGAGTAAACTATGTGATAAGGATTTTATCCATAATAATGAGATCATGAAACCCTAATCAATGAGCCCTAACCCTAATTAGAGCAATTCTATGTGTGAAACCCTAATCTAGGGCAAAGATGAGTGTTATCATAGATCCAGGGTGATGATGTAACCCTAGCTTAGTGTAACTATGAAGGAAACCCTAATTTAATGGGAATTGTATATCCTAGCCCTCATTTGAGTATGAAGAAAGAGAAACCCCACTTGGATGGGAATGATAAACCCTAATCCCTAAAATGGTATAAAGATATATGAAACCCTAATATAGGGTTGTGCTACTAATTCTATGTGAAGTTCCATCACTGGGTGATGTGTTGTGAAATCCTAAGCTTACATAGTACTAGGTGAATCCTTGATATAGATCGATGATTATGTAAAACTCTATTGAAGAGTAATATTATGTGAAATCCATAAATGTATGGAATATGCTATGTGAATCCTCAAAATTATAAATATGGAAAATACTATTCCTAATAATGGAATAGTGATTAATGTTTTGATGAATGAAACACCAAATGAGGTTGATGATGGATATCCTTATATCAATAGTTCTTAAACTCAAGGATGAGTCCATAGTATTGACAATGGTTGTATAACCTAAGTGAGTGGCTAATGACCAATATATTACATAGTAAATGTGATGAACTGGTGCATAAAGTATTAGGATGGGTAATACCCTAATACAAGCGTGTATGAACTCAAGTAAGATAAAGGTGTTGAGGGAAGTGATACATCAAGATATGATAGATATCACATCCAACACCCTAATACGGGTATACCATGATGTGTTATAAGTCCAATATAATTAGATAAATGATACATAAGATGTGTCATGTCAATGGATATATTGAGATGTAATGTACTCTGTTGAGTGTAGGCTAACATTCATTACAAAAGGTTAATCCAAACCTATAAAATATGATGTAATCCTTTTCTGACAATGATGAGAAAGAAACTCATGCTGTGTGTTGATAATTAATTGATTAATGAATAATGAGAACAAAGAGTATGAGTGAATACTTATGATTATCCATATTGATAATGCTATGTGAAGGTCCAACACAGAGTAATCCTATGTGAAGCTCAAATACAGACTAATGGGTTATAGATGTAAAAAGAAAACCCTTGTATTGCATAGCACTGATATGTAATTTTATCATGATTACTAGTCATGCAGATATGTTGAGATGATGAGCATAGCCAGGTAGGAGCTATGATGTTCTGTATACTGAAAATGTTCTATAGGCCTTATAAGCCTTCATATGCTTTGTTGCTTAATGAGAGGTAACCTACAATTAATAAATCATGTGTGTCACATGATGTGTTAATTATCTTAGATTATTTATGAGCATGTGAACTATGTGCAATGCTTTGTGTAGCAAGAATTATAATATTCTTGGTCAGATGCCCTACAGGTATGAAGTTACCCAATAAATGGTAATAAGTGTTCTATGATGAGATGAGGGTTCAAATACCCAGATTCTATATTCATGATAGTAAATTTGTTAAGATGTATAAATATACTTGATGAGTTGAGGGATTAAGATCCCAACACTTTGTGATAAGAGTATGGATATAGGTCATGAATCTCCAATGACAATGCCAGGCATTAGATATATGATCTAAGCCTGAAGAGAATTAGTGTAGTGGTAATGATTCTATAGTGAATAAATGATATACATGTTCTTCATATTCCTTAAAGAATAAGTGACATGTTGTTCTATCAAATTATAAGATATATTGCTTTTGATAAAAATGATGTTCTAATCTGTTAGATATTGAATTAACTGCTACCAAACAAACATAATTCCTTTGTGTATATTTATCTTCTTAAACTGCAATAATAATGTTTCTGGCGGAGAGTTATAACTCTCACTGGGACAATTATTCAATTGTCTCACCCCCGTGGGAATCACATTTTTAGGTGGACGCAGACGAGGAGGCATGAATCCTTCAGTAGGTGAAGGACAGTAGCAGCAACAACAGGGACAACAGTGAAGTCTCAGGTGGAGACACTGGCTATTATGCCTTGTATAGATGTAGATAGAGTCCTATGTGTCGTCTGTGTACTCTCAGGTCCTCGGAGTAGTAGTTAGTGCTTTTGATATTTTGTCTCAGTGCCTCGAGATTTTATACTATCTGTGTTTAGCTTGACAAGACAGTTAATGCCTGTAATTCTCTGAAGGAGATGATACAGAATATGTACATGTAAACAAGAATGTAATTATGTTACTCCGGTTCTATGTGAGAAAGTTTTCCTTCGATGGATCTTTTGATAAAAAGGTTTTAATTTTTAGTGATTTTTGGTAATCCGCAACTTAGTGAACGCTTCCGCATTAGTTAATTATGTTTTTGAGAGTTGTATGCCACAATTAAGTGGTATCAGAGCTCTAGGTTCGCTGAGTCTACAGAGACATAGGACTAAGGTTGTAAAGTATGTTCTAAGTGTCTTCCAGTGTGTCTGATAGTGTCTTCTGCTCACATAGGAGAAGAAGAACTTGAAGATGTCTGGATCACATGAAGAACATGTTGCAGATGGCAGCACTGTTGCACCAGAAGGAGGTGCAGGAGACCATAATAGAGAGGAGTCCGTACCTGAACAACCCCAGTTCAATCAAGCTGACATGGGGAATCCAGCCCTCCAAGCCATGTTTGGGCAGTTTATAGCTTCCATGACTCACATGACAGATATGATGCAAATACCTGCACCTAGGGCATCAGCTTACCATGAGGGCTATGGAGCCGGCAAGACTTTTGAGAGACTTCACCGGGTTGGAGCCATAGATTATGCTGGTACATCTAATCTAGAAAATGCTGATTTGTGGCTGACAGAACTGGAAACAGCTTACAGGATCCTTGATATTCCTGAAGCTGAAAAGGTAAGACATGTTGTGTACCTCCTAAAAGGGAGTGTTGGACATTGGTGGATGATAAAAGAAGATAAGAGACCAGGGGAAGAGATTGGATGGGAGGAATTCCGACGAGAATTCGTCAGCAGATACTTCCCTAAGACGTATCTAGATGAGAAGATTTCTCAATTTGAGAGGATCAAGCAAGGACAAATGAATGTTAGCGAGTATGAAGCTAAGTTCATGGAGCTGTCGCACTTTTGTCCGCAAATGGTAGTTAATGATGAGGAAAGAATTCGACGTTTTGAGAAGGGATTGAACGCCGAACTAACCACTTCTGTGTCTGCTTTAGAGAACAGAGAGAGGTTTGCCACCTTTGTGGAGTCAGTAAGGAGGATAGAAAGGTATGAAGCTGAGAAATGACAGACTAGTGGCAAGAAGGTGTACACCCAGACTCAAAAACAAAGGTCCGAAAGATTTAAGAAGCTGAGATTTCCTACATCGGCAACATAATTAAGATTCCATACCCAGACATAATGGATGTCAAGTAGGGATAGGGATCGTAGTAATGTTCCAAAAAGAGCCTCCAACATAGCATCAACATCGGTAGCCGGACCACACAGACCCTATATTGCACCTAGGATCTGTTATTAATGTAGACAACCAGGACATCTAGTAAAGGATTGTCCAGGTGGGAATCCAATGATGACTCAACCTCAGGGGCAGAGTTAGCAAGGACCACAAAGGAGGCTATTTTCTATTAACAACAGAGAACGTGGAAAAACGTCCCAGACAGGTCAGATGAAATAAATTCATTCTAATATTTCATTTCCTAATTCTATATGTTAAAAATATAAAAGTAGTTACTTTTGAACTTCCTTTGACTAGTCCTATGAGGACACAAGGAAGATGAGAATCTACACCTTATTTAGAATTTCTTAAAATGCTTTATAGTCTCTCTTATCTTTGTGATACATGATAAGATATAGAAATGATGCCTAGAAAAAAATCTAGGGAAATGGAAAATCTAGTGTATAATGATATGAAAAGTAAGGAATATGATAAAAGAATAAAGTGCATACTACCTAATCTCAACACTTATATACCCTGGCCATGTATATGATTATTGAAGATTAGGCAAGTATGAAACTCTTAGATTGTTATCTTTTTTATTACTCTGATCAAGTAGTCATTTGAAACAATCTAGAGAGTATAATGTAATTAAAAAGAAGAAGAAGAAGAGCTATGTGAACATTCTTAATTAAAAAGAAGAGCTATGTGAACATTCTTAATTAAAAAGAAGAGTTGTGTGAACATTCTTAATTAAAAATAAGAGCTATGTGAACATTCTTAATTAAAAAGAAGAGCTATGTGAACATTCTTAATTAAAAAGAAGAGTTATGCGAACATTCTTAATTAAAAATAAGAGCTATGTGAACATTCTTAATTAAAAAGAAGATCTATGTGAACATTCTTAATTAAAAAGAAGAGCTATGTGAACATTCTTAATTAAAAAGAAGAGCTATGTGAACATTCTTAATTAAAAAGAAGAGCTATGTGAACATTCTTAACTAAAAAGAAGAGCTATGTGAACATTCTTAATTAAAAAGAAGAGCTACGTGAACATTCTTAATTAAAAAGAAGAGCTATGTGAACATTCTTAATTAAAAAGAAGAGCGATGTGAACATTCTTAATTAAAAAGAAGAGCTATGTGAACATTCTTAATTAAAAAGAAGAGCTATGTGAACATTCTCAACAAAAAGGAAAAGCTAAGTGAACATTCCCAATTACATAGAGTTTGCTAAGTGAATTTTACAAATAAAGGATTATTGAGTGAATTATCTCTGTTAGATCTATATGCTTTTGATAAATATTCTTGCGAAATGATAGAAGTATGCTCTTTTATGCTTTTTCCTTTCAATGATATGGACATCATATGTTAGGGGTTTATGCCTTGCATAAACATTGATAAGGATGAACTAATGAAAGGAACCTTGTGTGGATTACAGATTCATGGTATCTCCATAACATTAAGACATTATGTTGAGACTTGAGGGTATAATGAGTGAATAAATCTATCCCTTCTTTTTTGGGATTTCAGGGACAAAATCCTTGTTAGGGGTTTATAATTTGTAACATCCCTGACCTGGGTCATGTGTTAACCCTTGCTGTTTTACCTAATAAGGTTGCGTAGATGCTTAATCTGATCTTGAGAAAAGTAATTAGGGCTCATGAGAAACTCATGTTTCAATTTTGGTCCCGTTTGAACAATGTTGAAGCAATGTTTGCCTATTTTGGACTAAAGTGCAAATTACCCAAGTTGAGGGGTTAATTTGCAAATTTCACATGTTGAGATGTTCCTCTGATGTTGAGACATCATAAAAATGCATATGATATGGTGGTATGGATTCCACAAGCTTGAGCACCAAGATATAGCTTGTAGGGCAATCCTTGTGCATTAAAACCTAGTTTTGGTGTAATGTGCAAATTACCCAAAACCTAGGGTCCAACATGTAAAAATGTATCCTCTAGAGTATCTCTCATGTTTCTTGGCATATAGTTGAGCAAAGAAATTGAGAGGGGTGCCTCATTAGAAAGATCAAGAAGGAGAGAGAATCTTGATATCAAAATAATCAATACTTAAGCAAATGGCCCTTATATATATAACTTAATAGGGTAATTCGTTTCTTTTCCTTTAACCTTGGATAAGAGAGAGGTTTTTCATGTGAAAAGGAGGAAGAAACATGGACAAGGGTGGAGCAATCATGAGTGGATGGGTTTAAGAAATAAAAGAAATAACTATCTTTTTCTTTGCCTTGATAATACCCAAAAATATATAAGCACCCTTTTTCCTCAAAGCAAAGGATCGTTCCTTTAGTTCTTTCTCCTCATATTCTTGCTTTGGACCGACCAAGAGGGAGCTCTGGAACAGAGGAAGATGACCAAGCTAAGTTGGTAAGTATGGATCATCACCTAGCTCGAATTCATGGTGAAAACTCTAATACAAGGTTGGTTTAGTAGTTTTCCTTATACAACTCTTCTTTCTAGCCATCTTCTCCATCCAAATCTTGAAGAATGGACCTTGGACAACCTTTGGAGCTTCATCCACCATTAAAGATATGAAGCTTGGAGCTCTAGATCAGATCTTAAGGCGGGTTTTATGATTCTAACCCTTAATCTTTGTTAATGCATCCTCTTCTTCTAGTATATATGCTTATTCTCCTTCTTTAGACACCTTTGTGTGTTCTTGCAAGTATTTTCGTGAAGAACAGCCCCTGTTCTTGAGGTAGAAGATGATGACGTTAATACCAATGTTTATCCAAAAAGCAACTTTAGCAAACGGTCTCTAACCTTGTGCTCAAACGGTTTCCCAAACCGTTTGGGAGCAAACGGTTTCAAACCGTTTGAATGCAAACGGTTTCAAACCATTTGAATGCAAACAGTTTCAACCAAGAACGCATGGAAGCAAATGGTCCAAGACCATTTGGATGCGTTGACCAGGCATTGACCATTTGGAGGTCTGTTGTAAACAATATGGACTAATCACCCACCAAAAATCATCAAGTAATTCCAAGAGAATCACCAATTGAAGGCCCATTAGTCACCTAAACCCTAATCGGGTCTATTGCTGATTTCAATAATACAATCATGTTGAAGTTTGGGTTGAGTGGCCCAAACGGTTTCAAAACCATTTGGGGATCACCCAAACGGTCTCAAGACCATTTGGTGATCACCCAAGACCATTTGGAGGTCTAGAGTTAAGTAGGGTTGACCAATTGAGGGTCCAATGATATCAAGTTGTTGAACAATTAAGTGCTGATTTAGTGACCAAATCTACAGTTCAACCCTTAAGAGAATGACTTGGTTTTTGATGATATAATGGGCAAATGGTCTCAAGACCGTTTGGAGGATATCCAAACGATCCCAAGACCATTTTGGGGTCACCCAAGACCGTTTGGAGGTCTAGGGTTGACTATGGTCAAGTGGTTGGAAATCCAAGGATAGCAAGTTGAAGTATAATTGATTAGTGATCTAATGATCAAATCAATGAGCCAAACCTTAATAGGATGAGTTAGATTTTGGTGTTGAATTGAGAAAATGCTCTCAAGACCATTTGGAGGACATCGAAACAATCACAAGACTGTTTCGGGTCACGTCATGACCAAATTGAATGATGGTTCAATGGTTTCAAATCAATTAGACTTATGTTGATATATGTTGAAGGTTAATCGATTCCAAACCCTAATTCAACTGATACAAGCCCTAATTGATGATCAATTGAGGGTCAATTGAGTGTCAAATCAGTTGAGGGTTGACCTAATTGACTCAATTGATGAGTGGCTAGTAAGTGCATGAACGATTGAGGGGTTCAACATTGGAAATCCTAACTCAATTGAAGTGATTGAGACACTTCTTGGTCCATGCAGTTTTGAGGTGGTTTGGACCAAACGGTCTCAAGAGCATTTGGCACCAAACGGTCTCAAGACCATTTGGGACCAAATGATCCCAAACTATTTGGTGGCCATGCGGTTTCAAGAATGATTGTGCCCATGCAGTTTCAAAGTCAACTTGACCAAACGTTCTTCACCTCATCTTGGGCAAACGGTCTTAAGTGTGCACTTTACCAAACAGTTTCAAAAGTCAAACTAGACCAAACAGTCAACAACACCAAATGGTTTCAAGGTCTATCCAAGACCGTTTGGGGAGTTTGTGTGCAAGACCGTTTGAGGTCTAAAAAGGTTTAGAACGTTTGATGCCTTAGTGGTCAAGATGGTTTAGTGGTTGATTAACCTAAACCTCATAGATTCCTAAAGTGATTATGGGACCAAGTAATTAGTTGATTAATGCATGATTTTAATCAGTGGTGATCATTACAAAGGTACCTTGATAGGGTAGAGTAACCAATACCCTTTGATCAAGTAAGCCTTAATGATCACAATAGTAATGACATAACCCATGATGTCAATGTTGAATTGACTTAGCCTAATCAAGGGTGATGTAAACATCATCTGATAGAAAGAGGAGTGAGAAGACTCCTAATATGAATGAGAATCAAGTAATAAACCTCCAATATGTATGAGTATGTCTAATTAGGGTATGATCCTTCATAGTGAGATCATGGAAACCCTAATTATGATGGTTAATGAATCTTAACCCTAATTTGAGGGTATTAGTGTAAGTAATCCTAATAATTGTGAAGGTTAACCCTCACTATGTGTACTCAAGTGAAGAGTTGATCTAGATTAATCTTGGGATACTTAACATCCTAAAGAGGATGAGAAAGAGAGTGAGAAAGTTGAATGCTTATATAATTAAGCTCTAATTCTCTCTTTATGAGTAAACTATGTGATAAGGGTTTGATCCATAATAATGAGATCATGAAACCCTAATCAATGAGCCCTAACCCTAATTAGAGCAATGCTATGTGTGAAACCCTAATCTAGGGCAAAGATGAGTGATATCCTAAATCCAGGGTGATGATGTAACCCTAGCTTAGTGTAACTATGAAGGAAACCCTAATTTAATGGGAATTGTATATCCTAACCCTAATTTGAGTATGAAGAAAGAGAAACCCCACTTGGATGGGAATGATAAACCCTAATCCCTAAAATGGGATAACGATATATGAAACCCTAATATAGGGTTGTGCTACCAATTCTATGTGAAGTTCCATCACTGGGTGATGTGTTGTAAAATGCTAAACTTACATAGTACTAGGTGAATCCTTGATATAGAAGGATGATTTTGTAAAACTCTATTAAAGAGTAATATTATGTGAAATCCATAAATGTATGGAATATGCTATGTGAATCCTCAAAATTATAAATATGGAAAATACTATTCCTAATAATGGAATAGTGATTAATGTTTTGACGAATGAAACACCTAAAGAGGTTGATGATGGATATCCTTATATCAATAGTTCTTAAACTCAAGGATGAGTCCATAGTATTGACAATGGTTGTATAACCTAAGTGAGTGTCTAATGACCAATATATTATATAGTAAATGTGATGAACTGGTGCATAAAATATTAGGATGGGTAATACCCTAATACAAGCTAAGTGTATGAACTCAAGTAATATAAAAGTGTTGAGGGAAGTGATACATCAAGATATGATAGATATGACATCCAACACCCTAATACTGGTATACCTTGATGTGTTATAAGTCCAATATAATTGGATAAATGATACATAAGATGTGTCATGTCAATGGCTATATTGAGATGTAATGTACTCTGTTGAGTGTAGGCTAACATGCCTTACAAAAGGTTAATCTAAACCTATAAACTATGATGTAATCCTATTCTGAAAAAGATGAGAGAGAAAGTCATGTTGTGTGTTGATAATTCATTGATTGATGAATAATGAGAACAAAGAGTATGAGTGAATACTTATGATTATCCATATTGATAATGCTATTTGAAGGTCCAATACAGAGTAATCCTATGTGAAGCTCAAATACAGACTAATGGGTTATAGATGTAAAAACATAACCCTTGTATTGCATAGTACTGATATGTAATGTTATCATGCTTACTAGTCACACAGATATGTTCAGATGATGAGCATATCCAGGTAGGAGCTATGATGTTCTGTATACTAAAAATGTTCTATAGGCCTTATAAGCCTGCATATGCTTTGTTGCTTAATGAGAGGTAACCAAAAATTAATAAATCCTGTGTGTCACTTGATGTGTTAACTATCTTAGATTATTTATGAGCATGTGAACTATGTGCAATCCTTTGTGTAGCAAGAATTATAATATTCTTGGTCAGATGACCTACAGGTATGAAATTACCCAATAAATGGTAATAAGTGTTCTATGATGAGATGAGGGTTCAAATACCCAAATTCTATATTCATGATAGTAAATTTGTTAAGATGTAGAAATATACTTGATGAGTTGAGGGATTAAGATCCCAACACTTTGTGATAAGAGTATGGCTATAGGTCATGACTCTCCAACGACAATGCCAGGCATTAGATATATGATCTAAGCCTGAAGAGAATTAGTGTGGTGGTAATGATTCTATAGTGAATAAATGATATACATGTTCTTCATATTCCTTAAAGAATAAGTGACATGTTGTTCTATCAAATTATAAGCTATATTGCTTTTGATAAAAATGATGTTTAATCTGTTAGATATTGAATTAACTGCTACCAAACAAATATAATTCCTTTTTGTATATTTATCTTCTTAAACTGCAATAATAGTGTTTCTGGCGGAGAGTTATAACTCTCGCTGGGACAATTATTCAATTGTCTCACCCCCGTGGGAATCACATTTTCAGGTGGACGCGGACGAGGAGGCATGAATCCTTCAGTAGGTGAAGGACAGCAGCAGCAGCAGGGACAGCAGTGAAGTCTCAGGTGGAGACACTGGCTGTTATGCCTTGTATAGATGTAGATAGAGTCCTATGTGTCGTCTCTGTACTCTCAGGTCCTCGGAGTAGTAGTTAGTGCTTTCAAGATTTTTACTCAGGGCCTCAAGATTTTATACTGTCTTTGTTTAGCTTGACAAGACAGTTAATGCCTGTAATTCTCAGAAGGAGATGATACAGAATATGTACATGTAAACAAGAATGTAATTATGTTACTCCGGTTCTATGTGAGAAAGTTTTCCTTCGATGAATCTTTTGATAAAAAGGTTTTAATTTTTAGTGATTTTTGGTAATCTGCTACTTAGTGAACGCTTTTGCATTAGTTAATTATGTTTTTGAGAGTTGTATGCCACATTTTTCTTTCATGTTCTGATGTTTACTAGAAACCACAATTTGACTCATGAAGCCCAAAATTATGTATGACATGATTAATGTGGCCTAAACTAGTGATCATCAAACCAAATTTCCAAATTTAATGATTTTGATTAGTAAGCCTACCCCAAATGCAAAAATCTAAATATGCCCTAATTCAACCTAGGATCAATACAAGGTATTTATTTATGATGCTTATTAATTATGTATAGGTAGTTGGAGCCTAATTAAGACAAGGGATAGTTTGACCTAGGATTTGATCAAGATTAGAGAGACCATCTTAGGATCTAATTTTCTCAAAGGTAAATGAGTCATGCTACTGAGCACAAGTGTTTATGGTTGATTGAATGCTAAGTATAAAGTGGATAATATGGTTTCAAGTTTAACACTTCAATCATGTTTATTTAATCAATTGCCCGATGATTGTAATATTCTATGAATTATAATGTTCATTAAGAATAGAGATTATGATTAATGATTCATGAAATTAATGTTTATGTTCAAGAGTGAGAAATCCCATCATGTTAAAGATCAAGGATCATGTTAATGTTAATGTTAATGATCAAGATAATTGTAATTGAATTAGTCTCTATATGCTACCGAATCATGGACCTCAAGGGGCCATCAAGGGCTTTCCTAGCATTAGGGGCTTTCCTAGAAATCACGTTCTCCTAAGTGGGCATCAAAGAGGGATGCATACATTTATTGTTCAATTCTTCATGTTAATATTGATTCAAGAATTCTTATAGTTAATTCATGTCAACTTTTCTTACATGTCAAGTATATTTATTTTGTTTACGTTATAAAGTACCACTACGCTTAGTGATTTGTTGATTTTCCCCTTTGCATGGTTAGGGACGTGATGTGGCATCCAACTCACAAAAACAAGATTAACTTAAGCGGAAGCGAATTATTTGTAGTGGATTACTGAAAATCACTGAAAATTAAAAACTTTTTGCAAAGAGATCCATACATAGGAAATCTTTCCCATCAAGAACCATTGTATAACATTTACATTCTGGTTCAATGTGCATAACCTATACCATCTCTTTTCAGAGACTACATCATCAGCTGCCTTATAAACCTTATATACAGACAACATACAAATCTCGAGGCATCGTGCCAAAACCTCAAATTGATTGATCAAAAACACTAACTAAAAACTTCGAGGACCTGAGAGTACAGAGACGACACATTGGACTTTCTAACTACATAACTTGATAGGCAGTATTTCCACCTGAGATATTACTGTTGTCCTTGTTGTTACTGCTACTGTCCATTCCCTGCAATGGGATTCTGCTTCTTTGTCCTCGTCCACCTAAAAAGTTGGATCCCACGGGGGTGAGACAATTGTAAATTGCCCCAGCGGGAGATATAACTCTCCGCCAAAACATTGTTATAGCAGTTTATTAAAATAAACCGAGCAAAAATATTCATATATATAATCAACAACAGGTAAGTCATTGTATGAACAAAGTGAAGTAATTCTCCTTTTCCAAGGATAACATTGTATCTACTCATGGTAGACTCATAGTTCATTCATCTACTTGTAATGAATGCAAACAGATATGAATAACATCAATAAACTACAGATATATAATAGAAAGGTAACATCAGCCAATGAATTTCTGTATTCAATCCTTAAGCAAACATGCTATACAGCTGATTTTTATTTTACAAACATACATATGCCCTGAGGAGATGAGGTATACCGCTCATACTCCAACCGACCACTGTGAAGTCGAAATCGGTACCATACATAGGTCAATGGAAGAACCGAAATCCAAGACCTCAACTTTCTCAGTCAGTACGAGATAACATGTAGGACATCTTGTGTCTCTGCTAGATAGCTTTCTAGGGTATACTGGCAACATCGCTATTAGAGTTATAGCCCGTAGCATATACTCTTTTCAAGATATGGCCCACAGCCAATGCCTGGTATTATATTGTGGAGTCATGGCCCGTAGACATACTCTTATTGGGGTATGGTCCGTAACCAATCCCATACATAGGACATAGCTCGTAGCCATTCCTATGGGGCATAAGGATATATTTGCCCAATTACCCCTACATATTCAAAAATATGCATTCCAGGTTTTGCCGCGGAGCACCCGTTTCACCATCACCTGTTCCTGACGATGATGGATCTATGGTCAGGGCTTCTACATGAAAATATTTTGCTTGATTAATTAAGTACATTTTCATATTCTTTTAGCATCAGCCATGTTCTTAAACAAGACTAATTAATACAATGCTATAATGAGACATGTACTACTTTTTTCAGATACTTATCAGTCTTTCAAAGATCTTGGGAACTCAGTCCCTCATTTCAAAACTGGGAATTCTCATCCCTTCACATTCTCATCACTATAATCATATGGTTCTAGGTATTCAAACCCTTAACTCATCATTGAGTACCATTACCATTTATTAGGTAACTATCACCTTCAGGTCATCTTACCAAGGTAAATATGATGCTTGTTACATAAGCATCTCTCATGGCACTTAAGGCCCATTACTTCTCTTATTACCTCATACTAGGCAATAAGGTATAGCATGGCACATAAGGCCCAATAAACAATTCCAGTACATAAGATGTCATAGCTCATACCTAGCTATGTTCATTGTCACATCATACCTGCATGGTTAGTACAGATGATAATACATCAATTTCATATCAGCACCATGCAAAACAATATATAACATCATTATTCATGGGTAACACCACTATTCCCTTACCGGGGTTAGGGTTTCCCATTTCTTATCAATTAGGATTTCATGATCACATTATCTGTACAACCCTTAGTTCATTATTCCATACCTCTGGGGCATTCAAAGATATCATATTTGATTATTCTAGAACATTACTTTCATCATATAGCATTAATGATCATCAACTCATGGTATGAGTTCATTTCTCATCCTCATCAAGGTATGACTATGTCATACTCATCATTTGGGCTTAATGTGGCAACACATCCCACTATCACACAGACAGCGAGGTGTTACGCAAAAACGTGCGGAAATCACCATAACCACAGATTATCAAAAATACGGGTTAATTAAAACCAATTGCGGAAAGAGGATAAACCAAGAAAACTATTACATTTAAGTCCACATCCTACAAGGAAACATGTTATACAAACATATACAAGATCTTGGTATGTGTCCACAGCTTAGAGGAACAGGTGTCCTACCATCACATGAGTTCATCACTTGTTTATACATACATAAAGGCCCACATCCGGCAGGCAGTAGGATAAACAAAATGTCAACATCGATACATCGTGAAACAATGTCAAAACACCTCCAAGGACCTGAGAGTACAGGGATAACTCTAGACTCTACTATAAAACATCCAAAACAGCAACATATCCATTGCTTGCCTTCTACTGCTCATCTTGCTGCTCGGCCGCAACTCCGTGACCACCACCACGCCTAGCTTGACCACCTAAAAAGGGTGTAAACCAGCGGGGTGAGACACACAGTCCCAGCGAGAAACATAACTCCCCGCCGAAACTACAAAACCTCAGAAGGATAAAGTAGATAACTGATAAGAAGTATAACGAGAGCCGTTAATAAAGTAAAGTTGTTCATACTATTAAGCTTACCAGATGTACGAAAGGCATATCACCAAAGTATTTCTTTATGGAACATGATTGACAAGATATGATTTCTAAGATCTTACTACATATCACAAGAAAAGTATAAGTAACTACAGATATATCAAGATTAACTACACAAGCAAGGCCTCAACCAATGTTTCGTGTTTGTCTTAAACGGTAAATACTATTCGGCTGAATTACATATTATTATTATGCCCTGAGGAAGTGAGCCATACCGCTTAGATCCAACCGACGACTGTGAAACCCGGAGCCAGTGCCATACAAGGTCAATGGAAGAGCCGAACTCCACGACCTCCCACTTCGTGGTCAGTACACGAAAACTAAAGCAGGACTGTAGTCTCATGCTTAAGTGGCCTTAGCCACAGGGTCAGCTCCATAGGCTACCCTTTCTAGCCCGCCTCGGTACAGGTCTCGGCACTAGTATATCTGAGCCATGGGCCAGTTCACCGTGCTCTGAGCCATGAACGTGTTCATGCTCCATCATACTGAGCCATGGGCTTGCTCACCATGCTCTCTCTCTCTCTCTCTCTCTCTCTCTCTCTATATATATATATATATATATATATATATATATATATATATATATATCCGAGTCTGCAGCCGTAGCTGCACTCGATTCCCTCTCTATTTTAGGCTAGGAGAAACCACACATATTCAACAATATGCGCTTCCAGGTTAACCCGTAGGAGAACCTGTTTCACCATCACCAGCTGCTGACGATGATGGATCTATGGCCAGGGCAAATTACATGAACTATTCCACTGTGATTAATTAGTTTATTTTAAGTGGATTGCAGGATTCAACCAAGTTGTATAACATGCAACTATAACAAGAATTAAACAACATGAAACTCAACATTATGCTTTTATTGTAATTAACATCATCCTGATCCATCACAAGGATTCAACATTACATGTTACCACTTGGCCTACTACCAATCATCAAGGAACATCACGTGCCATGGGATCTCAATCCCTCATCACATAGTGCCACTGCCTCTCAAGGCTTACATCATCATCATGGGATAACAATTCCAAGTACTTTAGTCAAACTTATCATACATATTGTCTCATTATCACAAGCAATCATCACAGCAGAGTTACTCAACATATATACCTCATAGCCCTTTACTTGGCTATGCATCACATGCATGGTTAGTAGACACAATAATCATAGGCCTAACAGAAAGACCATACTATCACTATAGGATGACATAGATAATTATGTGCTTTATCAATCGGGCCTCAAATTGTGATCCTAAGCATAAGTTACATCATTAAGCAGAGCATTCTACATGCTTATCATTTCCTCGGCATTATACAAAACATCAAGACGATCACATGCATTTGAGGTGTTGTATTAAGATGTGTAGATGTGGTCTACTATATCGTGCACATCCAGAGTTATTATCAAAGCTAAACGCGATGCAAGCACAACATAATGACTTCTATGAGGGACAAAACCCTCACTAAAAGCACTCACCACCCTCACCAAAGGTGGTATCGGGCAGGGTACTGCCCCAATCACCCAACCTTATATCAGAAAACGGACCAACGCATGACGACCAAAAACTAGGGTGTCGGGCAGCATGTGTCGTGCAACCACATGCCTCGGGCAACAGTGCGTCAGGCTTAACGTGCACCCAGGAGCGTTGTGCAACACGTGTCGTGCCTTATGGATATCGAGCATCCAAGCGTGCAGCTCAGCCAAGAAACATAGCCTGCAACGGTGCATCGTGCAATGGTGTGTGTGCACACCAGTCTCAAGCAACAACTAGGGTTACAACGGCTTACTATCTCGGACATCATCACTATACCACGACGCCCAGCACCAAGCTATCCACATCTCCATATCGTTCAGGACATAATGGCCACTAGACTATCCCCCAAGCCAGGTGTATCGGGTAGCTAGGACCAGTCATGACGCCCGACACACAAAGGGTCAGCCACCAAGAGCATGATGCCTGACACAACACCACTAACTAACTAACGAGATCCACACTACAACGCACAACCACGACAACCATCACATATGTATCAGGCAGATTACTTATCGATGCAACAAGAACCATCGCATTTGTGTCTTGTCTTTCTCGATACACAACATCCAAGTGGATCTTATACCACTTGATATGCATGATTTTGATGTTATCCTTGGGATGGATACATTAGAGAAGTATAAGGTTGTTTTGGACTGTGGTTCCAAGAAGGCAGTGCTTGATGATGATGGTGAGAAGTGGATCTTCCAGGGAGATAGGAAGATTCTTCCGACGCGTCTGGTATCAGCTATGGTGGCAGAGAAGTTGCTATGACAAGGGTGTGAAGCATTCCTAACTCACGTTGTGGATACTGTTGTGGATACCAAGGCAAAAGGTCCTAGTCTTGAGGAGGTGCCGGTTGTCCGAGAGTTTGCAGATGTGTTTCCTGAAGAGTTCCCTAGTGTTCCTCCACCCCGAGAGATTGATTTCGAGATCAATCTGGTTCCAGGAACATAGCCAGTTTCACAGACACCGTATAGGATGGCTCCAGTAGAGATGGCAGAGCTTAAGAAGTAGTTGCAAGAGTTGTTGGACAAAGGTTTCATCCGACCGAGCACGTCGCTTTGGGGTGCTCCAGTGTTGTTCGTCAAGAAGAAAGATGGATCGATGCGGTTGTGTATAGATTACCGGTAGTTGAATAAGGTTACGATCAAGAACAAGTACCTGTTACCGAGGATAGATGATATGTTTGATCAGTTATGTGGTGTTATAGTGTTTTCAAAGATCGATCTACGGTTCAAATATCATCAGTTAAGGATTAAGGCGGATGACATACCAAAGACAGCTATTAGAACGAGTCAGGATAGGCAAGAGAATGAGCAACATCTTCGGTTTGCGTTGACTCTTCTTCGCCAAACATCAGCTGTATGCCAAGTTCAGTAAGTGCGAGTTCTGGTTGAAAGAAGTGACTTTCCTAGGCCATGTGATATGTGCATAGGGAAGTCTCCTTGTTAGCTGGACTTTTAGCACAGATACAAGTCAAGCCTACACTGAGACAACAGCTCAAAGATGCACAGCAAGCAGATGATACAATACGATTGATCAGATCAGAGTTCGGCAGCGAAAAGCGTGATGGGTTCCATGAGTCTGGGGATAGACTAGTCTGCTATCGTGATAGGATGGTGGTCCCCAATGTTGATGATCTGAGGAAGTTAATGCTTGAGGAAGCACACACGTTGATGTATGCTATACATCCAGGTGTCACCAAGATGTATCATTGTCTGAAGGACTTGTATTGGTGGCCTAGTTTGAAGAGAGATGTAGCCGAGTTCGTGGCTAGGTGTGCTGTCTGTCAGCAAGTTAAGGCTGAGCATCAAAAACCGGCAGGTACGTTGCAACCCTTTCCGATACCATAGTGGAAATGGGATCATATAACCATGGATTTCATAGTTCGTCTACCCAGGACAACTAGGAATCATGATTCCATTTGGGTGATAGTGGACAAATTGACGAAGTCTGCCCATTTAATACCTATAAAGACAACGTATACAGCTGAGAAGCTCGCTGGAGTATACGTGGATGAGATAGTGCGCTTACACGGTGTGCCAACGATGACAGTTTTTGATAGAAGTCCTCAGTTCACGAGTCATTTCTGGGAACAGTTGCACAGAGCGTTGGGCACGCAGTTAAGGTTCAGTACCGCCTTTCACCCACAGACAGATGGACAGTCTGAGAGGACTATTCAGATTCTGGAAGATCTCCTTCGAGCTTGTGTTTTGCAGTTCCTAGGCAGTTGGGACATACATCTCAGTCTGATAGAGTTTGCCTACAATAACAGTTATTAGTGGAGCATTGACATGGCTCCTTATGAGGCCTTGTATGGAAGGAAATGCAGATCTCCTTTGTTTTGGTATGAGTCTCGTGAATATCAACTTTTGGGTCCTGAGTTAGTACAACAGACGACCGAAAAGATCAAGGTAATACAGCAACAGTTGAAAGCAGCACAGGACAGGCAAAAGTCTTACGCAAACAATCGTCGACGATCTTTGGAGTTCTAGATAGGAGACAAAGTGTCGTCGTGGAAAGGTGTGCTAAGGTTTGGCCGGAAGGGTAAGCTAGCACCCAGGAATATTGGGCCTTACCCAGTCATAGCACATATGGGCAAGGTAGCTTATGAGTTGGAGCTGCCGCCAGAGTTGCACAGGTTACATCCAGTGTTCCATGTCAGTATGCTGAAGAAAAATCATCCGGATTCAGGAACAGTGATACTACCAGACGAAGTTGAGCTTTATGAAGATGTGACCTACGAGGAAGGTCATGTGATGATCCTTGACAGAAGAGTTAAGAAGCTGAAGAGGAAAGATCTGGTTCTTTTGAAGGTTCTTTGGCATCATCGTGGCGTTGAGGAAGCCACGTGGGAGCTTGAGGAAGAGATGAGGAGGAAGTATCCCTCACTTTTCTCTTCGGATTTCGGCGATGAAATCCCTTTGTAGGGGGTTAGTTTGTAAGGACCCTGACCTCCGTTTAGGGTTTACCCTGTTTTCTTTGCTTAACCCAGGTGCTTTGTTGCTTGCTAATCACCTTTGGTGGTGATTAGGGTTTGGTAGTGCTTTGTGGAGAATTGGAGGTGCTACTTGCAATTAACCCAAGTCTAGGGTTTGTGGGCAAGTTTGTCACCTTGTGTGGTGTTCCTCCCTCTCCTTGCTTCCTCTAGTGTTGAAAGGAAGGCTTGGGCTCGTTGCTTGAGTTCCTTTGGGCTTGGTTGAGCTTGTTGGGCTTTGTTGAGTGTTGCCTTTGCTTCTTTGTGCCCTGTGTCGGGCAAGGGTATGCTTGTGTCACCCAGGTTGTGTCGCTCATGGTAATGGTGTGTCATCTAGTTGTGTCGCCCTTGGACCTTTGACCATCTTTGACCTCGTTTGTGTCACCAGTAATGGACACTTGGTTCTTGGTGTGTGCATGTGGAAATGGTCTTAGACATGTGTTTAGGGCATGCTAGAGTGGTGGCTTTTGCACATGGACAAGTGTCCCTAGGTGGGTGACACCTTGCTTTTCTCTACCTTGTTTTCTCCTCCATCCCCTTCTATATATGCATTTCTGTTTCTTTTCTAAGGATCCCTTTAGTTTCCCTCTCCTTGGTGCACGACACCCTTCCTCCTTGCAAGCTTGGTGGCCGATACCCTTGGTGGAGTTATCTTGGTGGCCGATCCTTCCTTGGAGTCTCCTTCTTCCTTGGTGGTGCTTGGATCTAGGAGGTTGGAGCTTGCTTAAGGCGGGTTACATAACTCCTAACCCTAACTACATTACCATCTTCTATGTTCTTGTTGCTTAAGATCGGTTATGCATGTTAGTAGCTTAGTTTCTTGTTTAGTTTCTCCTTGTTGGCCGAACCTATGATCTAGGGTTTCTTGGTGAGCAATACTCCTTTCTCTCCTTGGTCTAGAGGAGTGAGCTTGAGTTCTAGTAGCATGGGCAACACCCCTCTCTCATTTAAGTTGAGAGGTGAGCTTGTGTTCTAGTAGCTTGAGCAACACCCTCCTCTCACCATGAACTTGAAGGGTGAGCTTGGTGGTAGTTTTGGACCTTGTTAAGGTTTTGTACCCTTGTGCTTGAGGTTGGTGACGACCTTATAGGGTTGCATCTTTTCCTATATGACCTTGGGATCTGTGTTGCCCGACATCCCTCTTGTTCTTGAGGCTTGGACGATACTTGACGAGGCTGTGATGGGCGTCACACATGGTTCCTGCTTTGTGTGTGTCGGGCATCACCTTGATAAGTAATCTGCCCGGTACATATGTGATGGTTGTCGTCGTTGTGCGTTGTAGTGTGGAGCTCGTTAGTTAGTTAGTGGTGTTGTGTCAGGCGTCATGCTCTTCGTGGCTGACCCTTTGTGTGTCGGGCGTCACGACAGGTCCTAGCTGCCCGATACACCTGGCTTGGGGGATAGTCTAGTGGTTTTTATGTCCTGGACGATATGGAGATGTGGATATCTTGGTTCTGGGCGTCGTGGTATAGTGATGATGTCCAAGATAGTAAGCCGTTGTAACCCTAGCTATTGCTCGAGACTGGTGTGCACAACACAGTGTTGCACGACGCACCGTTGCAAGCTATGTTTCTTGGTTGAGCTGCACGCTTGGATGCTCGATATCCATAAGGCACGACACACATTGCACAACGCTCCAGGGTGCACGTTAAGCCTGACACACCGTTGCCCAAGGCATATGGTTGCACGACACATGCTTCCCGACACCCTAGTTTTTGGTCGTCATGCGCTGGTCCATTTTTTGATATAAGGTTGGGCGATAGGGGCAGTACCCTGCCCGATACCACCTTTGGTGAGGGTGGTGAGTGCTTTTAGTGAGGGTTCCATCCCTCATAGAAACTGTAATGTTGTGCTTGCATCGCGTTTAGCTTTGATAATAACTCTGGATGTGCACGATATAGTAGACCACATCAACACATCTTAATACAACACCTCAAATGCATGTGATCATCTTGATGTTTTGTATAATGCCGAGGAAATGATAAGCATGTAGAATGCTCTGCTAAATGATGTAACTTATGCTTGGGATCACAAGTTGAGGCCCGATTGATAAAGCACATAATTATCTATGTCACCCTATAGTGATAGTATGGTCTTTCTGTTAGGCCTATGATTATTGTGTCTACTAACCATGCAGGTGATGCATAGCCAATTAAAGGGCTATGAGGTATATATGTTAAGTAACTCTGCTGTGATGATTGCTCGTGATAATGAGACAATATGTATGATAAGTTTGACTAGAGTACTTGGGATTGTTATCCCATGATGATGATGTAAGCCTTGAGAGGCAGTGGCACTATGTGATGAGGGATTGAGATCCCATGGCATGTGATGATCCTTGATGATTGGCAGTAGGCCAAGTGGTAACATGTAATGTGAATCCTTATGATGGATCAGGATGATGTTAATTACAATAAAAGCATAATGTTGAGTTTCATGTTGTTTAATTCTTGTTATAGTCGCATGTTATACAACTTGGTTGAATCCTGCAATCCACTTAAAATATACTAATTAATCACAGTGGAATAGTTCATGTAGTTTGACCTGGCCATAGATCCATCATCGTCAGCAGCTGGTGATCGTGAAACAGGTTCTCCTACGGGTTAACCTGGAAGTGCATATTGTTGAATATGTGTGGTTTCTCCTAGCCTAAAATAGAGAGGGAATCGAGTGCAGCTACGGTTGCAGACTCGGATATATATATAGAGCATGGTGAGAAAGCCCATGGCTCAGTATGATGGAGCATGAACACGTTCATGGCTCAGAGCACGGTGAACTTGACCCATGGCTCAGATATACTAGCACCGATACTTGTACAAAGGCGGGCTAGAAAGGGTAGCCTATGGAGCTGACCCTGTCGCTAAGGCCACTTAAGCATGAGACTACGGTCCTGCTTTAGTTTTCGTGTACTGACCACGAAGTGGGAGGTCGTGGAGTCCGGCTCTTCCATTGACCTTGTATGGCATCGGCTCCGGGTTTCACAACCGTCAGTTGGATCTGAGTGGTACGACTCACTTTCTCAGGGCATAATAATAATACGTAATTCAGCCGAATAGTATTTACCGTTTAAGACAAACACAAAACATTGGTTGAGGCCTTGCTTGTGTAGTTAATCTTAATATATCTGCAGTTACTTATACTTTCCTTGTGATATGTAGTAAGATCTTATAAATCATATCTTGCCAATCATGTTCCATAAAGAATTACTTTGGTGATATGCCTTTCGTACATCTGGTAAGCTTAATAGTATGAACAACTTTACTTTATTAATTGCTCTCTTTATACTTCTTATCAGTTATCTGCTTTATCCTTCTGAGGTTTTGTAGTTTCGGCGGGGAGTTATGTTTCTCGCTGGGACTGTGTGTCTCACCCCACTAGTTTACACCCTTTTTAGGTGGGCAAGCTAGGCGTGGTGGTGGTCGCGGAGTTGCGACCGAGCAGCAAGACGAGCAGTAGAAGGCAAGCAATGGATATGATGCTTTTTTGGATGTTTTGTAGTAGAGTCTAGAGTCATCCCTGTACTCTCAGGTCCTTGGAGGTGTTTTGATGTTGTTTCACGATGTATCGATGTTGACATTTTGTTTATCCTACTGTCGGCAGGATGTGGGCCTTTATGTATGTATAAACAGGTGATGAACTCATGTGATGGTAGGACAGCTGTTCCTCTAAGCTGTGGACACGTACCAAGATCTTGTATATGTTTGTATAACGTGTTTCCTTGCAGTATGTGGACTTAAATGTAATAGTTTTCTTGGTTTATCCTCTTTCCGCAATCGATTTTAATTAACCCGTATTTTTGATAATTTGTGGTTATGGTGATTTTTGCACGTTTTCGCGTAACACCTCGATGTCTGTGTGATAGTGGGATGTGTTGCCATAGGTAACATTCGTCACCTTGTTGCCTTTTACCCCAAACTCTAGATCCTTTCCAAAGGTGACCTACCTCTGGAGACCAGTTGAATGATATTCTTGTCATCATTTTGTTTAGTAAACCTTCTGTGGACCATTCTGTATGCATTTCCACCTCCCTTTTCTTGTGACCATTAATGTTTGTTAGAAATGCAACTATAGGTTCTGTGAGACAATTATAGCTTCCATAGTGGAGTAGAGATGAAGCTCCTACTCTCCACATGACTCTAGAAAGCAACATGGGAGCCCGTGATAGTCTAGGAGATCATTTGGTCTGCTTGGTTTTGTGAGGTGTGATCTTGGGCTCAAGCTATAATAGGAGTTAGAATCTCCACGAGCAAATTCTCAATGCCATGATAAGGATGAAGCTTCCAGGCTCAAGGTTTATGCGTCTAACCCAACTCTTATATTTTATGTGTAGAGATGATAGGGAATTTTCAAATTCACAATTGTTATTAGGTATAAATTGAGTGATGTTTAAAGATAAGATTTCTACCATGTTGGCCCTTGTCACACCCATGTTAATAAAATAAAGAGGAAGGCATATTTTTCTTTTCCTATTGTTTCATCTGAGATTTTATTAATCATTTTATTTGATTTATATCACCTCTGATTGGATGGTTTGGTTCTAAACTTCAAAAAACATAAAAATGCACCCTTAGCTTTGATGGGGTCGAACGTACATGGTTTTGAATACTCTTTTTGTGGTTCATCCAATGAGCTAGGTTAAAGTACATGTTTTGGTTTTATTTTTATGAAATCAAATGTTTATTATAACCTGGTATTAGGATCCTAATTGAAATGACCATCATCAAACTGATAACCAAATTGTTACTAATTATGCAGAATTACCATAAACAGCAGATTAACAAAAAAAATCACAAAAATTTAAAACCATTTTGCAAGGAGTTCCTTGATTAAAAACCTTTTACTGAAAGATCCCAAAACTCATATGTGTCATGACTTACATTGTACAACATTACCTCATCTTATCTTGGTAACAACATATAACATCTTGCTCTATCTAACACATACTAGAGCGACGTAAAATCTCGAGGCATACAAACCAAAATCTCATATTGTTCTTGAAACCATTACAAACCAACTCCAAGGACCTGAGAGTACAGAGACGACACATAGGACTTCTATCTACAAGACTTGACAGACATTACACTCAATCTGAGCTGTTACTGTTGCCTCAGCTGTTATTTCTCCTCTGTAGAATGGTCTCCACCGCTTCATGCTCGTCCACCTAAAAATTATGGATCCCACGGGGTGAGACAATAGTCCTAGCGAGAGATATAACTCTCTTCAGACCATATTATTATTGTAGATAAGCATTATAAAATTGAGCAGGGATTCTTTTATATTAACATGCAAGATTAATCATTGTATGAACAAAATAAGATAATCTCCTTTCTCAGGGAGAACACTACATCTACCCTTGGTAGAGTTTATAAATCATTTATCTGCTTTACAAGGAATGTAAAGAAACATAAATAACATCTATCAACTAAGATGTATAACTGAATTGTGCATCAAACAATGTTTTCCATATTCGATCCTTTAGCAGATATGTTACACAGCTGAACATATTTTACAATCACATTTACGCCTTAAGGAGATGAAGCATACCCCATTCATCTCCAACTGACCCAAAACTTCTCACAAGTCGGTACCATACAAGGTCAATGGAAGAGTCGGTTACCATGACCTCCCTTGTCTCGATCAGTACGAGACCACTTAGGCTTATCAAGATATCTTGTATCAGTTGCAAAATAGTTGTGCCAGGGTACATAGGTATCCTCACTTAGAGCTACAACATCAACTGTGCTCTGTTAGGGGAACATCTACAACAACTATCCCTAGTTACTGAGTTATGGTCACTTAGGCACCATACTCTTGAGCCATGGTCACATAGGCACCATGCTCTGAGCCATGGTCACATAGGCACCATGCTCTGAGCCACGGGTCAGTTCACCGTGCTCTATTGAGACATTCTTATAAAATTACTGGGTCATGGTCACTTAGGCACCCTGCCCCCACATATTCAAAAATATACATTCTAGGTTATGCCGCAGGGAACCCATTTCACCATTAAGCAAATTTTGATGTTGATGGATCTATGGTCAGGGTAACGTTTTATGGTTTCTGGTGATATATTACGTGCATTACAACATTCTTTTAGCATCAAACAAGACATCATTATTAATCACAACAAATGCTAAAAAGAAAGTGTAATACATCTATCATGTACTTTTCAAGTCTTTAAAACACATTTAGATACTTGGTACTTGGGATCTCTGTCCCTTATCACATTATTGGGAATCCTCATCCCTTCACATCATTTTCATCATGATTACCGAATCTGGGTATTCAAACCCCTAGATCATCGCATAGCATTGTTACCTCTATAATAAGTAACTATTACCTCTAGGTCCTCAGACCAAGGTATTCATTTCACTTGTTGTACAAGTATTTCACATAGCTCACATAGTTTGACTAATCATTTTGTCACCTCTTACTGGGCAACAATTATGCACATAGGCTATTGAACATCTGGTCAGCTCTCACTAGGCAACAATATTCACACAGGTTATTGAACGTCTTGTCACCTTTCACTAGGAAACAACTATGCACATGGCTCACAAGGTCATTTAAACATCTTGTCACCTTTCACCAGGTAACAATTATCTCTTAGGTCATCAGACCACATAAGCATTATACATTTATTTAATATTCTTTACCATGCTTATTCAATAAGAGAAATACCACCTTCCCATTATTAGGGTTAGGGATTTCCCTTTATATCTGAATAGGTTTTCAAGCTCACATTATCAATCCAAACCCTAATTCATTGTTCCACACATCTAGGAGCCAATATTGATACCATAAGTATGCAATCATACTTATCTGTTCTCATCATTTGTCATTAAATGTTTATCAACACAAAGTATGAATTTCTCTCTCATCCTTGCTAGGATATTGATTACATCATACTTTTGGTTCAATCCTCCTCTTGAGGAATATTAGTCCATCATTAACAATTCACATCATCTTTTAATTAACACCACATTCAACATATGTCACTTAATCAATACACATGACTGAAATGTCTCTACCATATTGGGTATCAAGATGGGTGTACTATCATATTATACTTTAAACCACATTCTTTACTTCATGTCATGTATCCATATAGGGCATGTGGTATAACCACATCACCATGTCATATATTAGGGTATATACCCTAATCAACATATCATGTACCCACATCAGATGGACTATCACTTTGATCTTATCATTTCAAATTAGCTTTGTATTGGGTATGAGCTAGGTGCATGACCTCCTATCGGGTATAAACTAGGTGCTTGGTGGCATATCGTGCACAAGATGTGCCCCATATTGGGCATAGAGAATATGCCTCATCATATATCCTTTGAGTGGTATACACAAAATACCATATCGGTTTCCCTTCAGGATTGTCATATCAATTATCCATATCGGGTAACATATCTGGTAACATATCAGGTAACATATTGGATAACATGCTAGGTAGACCCTTAGACTCATAACCCCTCCATTCCTTCAAGGATCAACCATATCATATAGTTACTTGACATCCAAGATATCTTATTGAATTCTCATATCACAATCCATTACACAAACGGGGGGGTATATCGGGTTGCAATCCAACATCTAGGGTTTTCCACTAGATTGGATTCATTATGCCATATCATTCATAAAGTATGAATTGATGCTTATATCGTTCACAAGATAGGAATATGTTCCATTCCTATCAATAAATAGATATCATCTATATCATTCATAAAGTATGAATTGATCCTTATATCATTCACAAGATAGGAATATGTGCCATTCCTATCAATAAAGAGATATCATCTATATCACCCATATGTTATCACTCACCACTTGTGTCGGCTGACCCATCACCTAGGGTTATTCAACTCTATATTACTTAGAGTGTTCACTTTCTATCGTGCAAGAGTTGTAGTCTTAAACGTGTATCGTGTATAAGGGTAAATAGGTATCCCCCATATCATGCAAACGGTATGGCCCATGTCGTGTATGAGCTATCCTTTATCTCCATATCGGGTTAACCCTATTTTGGGTTTCATATCGGGTTGAGGTGTTTCAACCATATCGGGTTACACTTAGAATCCATGCCTTATATCCTACATAAGTGTTTACTTATTTATTCATATTATGCACCAAATGTTTGCTTCAAGGTATCGTGTACCAGGGTATATTACATAGTCATATCATGCAAGAGGCACTTTCTATCCTGACTCATATCGGGTTTACCCAAATTAGGATTTCATATCAGATTTTAAGTATACACTTGTACTTATATCATGAAAGGAGTCTATACTTAACTTCCTATCATTAAAATGTTTATAGTTAACAACATATCATGTTCCAAGGTAAGAACTTCATTTTTATATCATGTAGGGAGATGCAATCTCACAAGCATATCATGCAAGGGATTCATGCTACTTACTCATTTCGGGTTAGAGCTACTAGTGTGTATGCTTGAATCCCATATCACTTTATAAAGTGATACCATCTTCTTCAAGATCTAGAATTTCGTTTTAACTATTATAGATCATGGCTACAGGTCTAAGAAACTACTAGAACTCATAATTTCATAAACTATTTCAGAAGATTTTGGAATTTAAAAGTAGATCATTTAAGTATGGCAATTTAGGCGATGAATAATAACATGATATAGTTCAAGTTATATAACCCGCCTTGTGAACACCTCCAAAGTTCCAAGCTCCAAAGCTTCTCATCCTAAGGTTGAAGAAGAACTTATCCCTGGTCCAGGGCTTGATCACAACTCCTCCATGGACAAGAGATCACCATAGTTAAGCACTTGGTGAAGAAGGAAAGAAAAGAATATCCATTACCTGATATCCTACTTCAACCAAGGTTGAAGGTGACCAAAGCCTTACCTAAAGCTTGATACTCGAGCTATCCTACCTCCTTGAGCTGCTTTACACGATACCTAAGGGTCTTTGCACGATATATCCATGGGGAATGGTTATGAGGATCATACACTTTTATAAGTTGGTGAAAGGTGAAGTATATATACTTGATTTCATGATATAAAGCATATAAGAGGTGTCTTCCCCTCATGCTACTAGATGACACGTGGCCATGCATGGCTGATACATGGCCATGCATGAAAATATATATATCTTTTCATGCAACAGTCTTGGGGATAACCTAGAGACAATATCTCATCCCTTACTTATCTTGTTGGGCAAGTTATCTCATCTTTATCTCATTAAATAAGCAACCCAATACACTTTTTGTAAGGAACTTGAAACTTGTCATGGGCCACCTCCTTGACATGCTCTTCCCGTCATGGCCTTTTCCAAGGCTCAATAAACTGATAGGAGGCTCCTACTATGGCTCCTTTGCCGATAGGGCTCCTTATATCAAGTCTACAACTCGATACATCACATACAAGGCTTTTGCCTTCAACTCATTCTTGGTCTTTCCATCACCAAGAGTATCATCACTCAAAGGTGATTCAAACATAGTGTATCCTTCATTCTCTTTCCTCTAAAAGATACATAGAGGGAATAGAGACACTCTAGAAGTGGTAATTTGCATTTCAACCCTATACATTGGGTAAATTACAAATTGTACCAAAATTGGAGTACAAAGTGCTTGCACTGTTCAAACAAGTTATAACTTCAGATTTAGGATTTCCACAAGCCACCACTTAGAATCATTCTCTTTCTTATGATATTAAAATACTTAGGACACATTCCACATGTGACATTTTACAATGTAACCCCTCATCTTGGGTAAATTGCACTCTTCACTCAGACTTTCGTATAATGCACACATAGTTTGCAATTAAGCTCAATCTTGAAAATAAACTTCACAAGAAGCCTTAATTACTTTTCAAAATATTAGAATTAGCTTGTAAGTATCTTACTTAAGCAATACTCCTAGGGTTAAGCCATACCCCAGGTTAGGGGTGTTACAATTTAAACTCCTAATAAGGATTTCATCTGTGACATCCCAGATGAAGGAAGACAATTATTGTTCCTACATCGCATCATCAAGTCTCCACATAATATCTTGATGTCATGGAGATTTCAAAGAATTTCAACCAACACAAAGCCCTTTCATAAAATATCTATCATACATGATACAAACTCAGCCGTTTTATCTCTCACTGACCACGAAGTCAACTCTGTGTCAAGTAACACTTTCTAAGTTAGAGAAGTATTATGAATAATTCAGGTATCAAACCTTATTGACTAACATCTTCTAGGTGATAAAATTCTAGGGAGTCTTCCATACTCCTTACTCAGTTTAGCATTTCACTTTAGAGGAGAATCAGAATTGCATTTTTGTCATCCACTTGGGATTACAGGTCTTATCATACATCTTTAGTGCCACTCCAATCTATTATCTCTACACTGAACTTCCTTATGACTTTGTATCAACCATCTTCCTAATTATTCGTTCTATTGCCACAAGGAAAAGTCACTTACTAAAGAAGAACTTATCTCAAGGATATCTCTAGATATTACGAATAATCTGCTTCCACAGTTCTAGATTAGGGATGCATTAAGGAATTATCTTTAGCTTGATAAGATTTTTCTCAAAATGACTCTGCAATTATTCCTTTAATTGATATATCTTTATCAAAGTTATGTTTATGCAGTGCATAAACCCCTAACATATGATTTTCTTACTAGAGTTATCTCAAGGTTGGCCCTTCTAGGTGACCAACCATTATTCATCTTATCAAGAGTGATATTCTCACTCTCACATACCTTCTGGGACATCTTGGATACCAGAATTTCTTACCTTGGTATCCTTCACATCTGTCGAAAACATATCATATCTTCATCATTTCCATTTCTCTATTGTTAATACCAAAGTCAATCATGCAAAAAGGATCTTTGTTTTACCTTGGGACATAATATATTACACATATCTTTATCTTGGATCAAAGTCCACGACAAACTGATACTTTTCTAAGTATCCATCAATAGATCACTTCGAACTCATGCACATTAAGTGTCCTCAAACTCACTTAATTGTCATGTCCCAGAAAGGAAAGAACACAAAGAAACTTATTCCTTTCATTACCCCATTATTACCCAGGGTTGTTCATCAAAGAGGAGACATCATCATCTCCTAAGATTATTACATGAACTTTCATTATTCATGAGTCAATTACACTTGTTGCATCTCAGGTTCCTTGCCATATGCATAGGAATTATGTGGATGATTACATGTCATCACCCCTTTCTTTATTATTGCCTATCATGTTCATGAATATTTCATGGTTTTATCACATTTCCCATTTTCACATTAGGGAAAAAGATTATCACTATTCACACATTATTTATCTAACAGGGATCGTCTCTCTTATTCTCATTTTCTTGTCATGAGGATTATACTATTTACTTCCTCATACGCACAGATTGATCTGAGATCATCTCAAATTCCACTTTATTGCACTTAGGATGTGATACAAATGTCCATACCATATTTCCAGTTTCCTTATACTCACTAGATTGTCTCAGAATGACTACTTGATTAGAGTAATTAGAAAGATAACAATATAAGAGTTCCATACTCACCTTATCTTCAATAGTTGAATACCTGGCCAGGGTATACAAGTACTAAGATTAGGTAGTATGAACTTTATTTACTATCATATTCCTTATTTTTCATACCATCAAGAACATAGGACTTAGCATCCCTGGATTTTCTCCAGGCATCACATATGTAGTGTATCCTCTTTCACACAGATAAGAGTAATTATAAAGCATTTAAGAGAATACTGAGCAGAATATAAGTCCTCATCTTCCTTGTGTCCTCATAGGACTAGTCAAAGGAAGCTCAATAACAACTACTTTTCTCATATTTAACACATAGAATTATGAAACGACATATCAATATGACACTATTTATCTGACTTGTTTCAACTCGTAGATTGTTTACTACCCCAGGCTGATTCTTTTCATAGAATCTTGTCATTGTATGATTCCAACATCGTGCTATGTTGCTTGGTATTGATGGACCTGCTTGGGACGTCTATCTACGTCCTCATAAGACACTACTAGACCATTGCCTTTGAGAGTCTTGTTGACTCTGCCTTAGTGGTTGGGTCATTTCCTCCTTCCTTTTGGGACAAGAGGATCTAATATGCCCAATCTAATTACACTCATAACACATTTCATAAGCATTCTCCAGCCTTATCTGTAACATCCCTGACCTGGGTTATGTACTAACCCTAGGTGTTTTGCTTATATATGTAATTAGATGCTTGTGTTTATCCTTTGAAATGCAATTAAGCTTCTGAGGAACATATATTTTCATTATAGTCCTTTTACATAATGTTGCAATATTGTTTTGTTAAATATGGACTAAAGTGCAAATTACCCAAGTTGAGGGGTTAACTTGCAAATTTCACATGTTGAGATGTTCCTCTGATGTTGAGACATCATAAAATGCATATGATATGGTGGTATGGATTCCCCAAGCTTGAGCACCAAGATATAGCTTGTAGGGCAATCCTTGTGCATTAAAACCTAGTTTTGGTGTAATGTGCAAATTACCCAAAACCTAGGGTCCAACATGTAAAATGTATCCTCTAGAGTATCTCTCATGTTTCTTGGCATAGAGTTGAGCAAAGAAATTGAGAGGGGCGCCTCATTAGAAGGATCAAGAAGGAGAGAGAATCTTGATATCAAAATAATCAATACTTAAGCAAATGGCCATTATATATATAACTTAATAAGGTAATTGGTTTCTTTTCCTTTAATGTAACACCCCTGACCTGGGTTATACTTTAACCCTAGGTGTTTTGATTAAGAAATATGATTAAATGCTTAATCTCATCTTGTGAAAGGTAATTAGGGCTCAAGAGGAACTTATATTGCAATTCTAGTCCTTTTTGAACATTGTTGAAATCAATGTTTTGTTTGTTTTGGACTAATGTGCAAAATACCCAAGTGGAGGGGTTTAAGTGTGAATTGTGCATGATAATATGTTCCTCATGTGTTGAAGAATCATGAGAGTGAAGATGATGCTGAGGTGTGGCTTATGGAAGCCTGAATACCAAGAACGAGCTGATAAAGCAATGTTTCTGCATTAAAACCTAGTTTTGGTGTAAAGTGCGATTTACCCAAAACCTAGGGTTCAATATGCAAATTACCACTTCAATAAAGTTCTTAATGCTTTTTTGCATCATGTAGATCAAATAAAATGAGAGGGGCTCCTCATTTGAATTAAGTTGGAGGAGAGAGAATCTTGATATTAAAATAATCAAAATTTAATCCTAATTGAAACTCTAATTTGATTAAGGGCAAAAATAAATGTATTAATTAAAGGGCCTTCAACCAAAATTAAAATGGTTGGATTCATATGTATGTGTTACGTCCTTGAGCTTTGCAAGGACCACAAAAATATCCAAGGGAGTGGATAACTCACACACAATTTTATAAGAAAAAGAAATATCCACTCACATATGGATATTAATATAATATGAATTGAGGTGCTGAATTTGCTTTTCTTTAAATCATGAATAATTGAGAGAGATAAAAGTAAAACAAGATAGCCTCGTCCCTAAGGAAGATAAGGGGGAAGAGGCGGCCACATTTTTGGGATTAAATGAATTTTTATAAGGCACTTTCTCTCTCCTTGAATTTCTTATAAAAAGACCCTTTACAAGCCAAATGGAAGGATTTTTCGACCCCACTTCTTCTCCTTGCTTGGGAAACGACCAAGGGAGCTTGGGAGGATCTGAAGGACAACCCCCAACCTATTGGTAAGGTTCTTGATCCATTTCACCTTGATTTCATGGTGGAAATCAAAAATAAATTATGGATTTCTTCCTATTTCGATCTCCTCTTCAATTCTAACCATTCCTTTTCACTCAAACCTTGAGGATGAGCCTTGGAATAGTGAAAGGAGTTGCATCCACCATTGTTGCCGTAGATATGGATCTTTGGAGCTCAATTGGAGGCGAGTTTTATAACTTGAACCCTTTTTCATTGTTATTCAACCATTAATCTTGCAATTTCAATGATTCCTTCATTATCTTGTTTAATTGCTGGTTGAAAATGGTTATTTCATGAAATCAGAAGTTAGAACTTCAGGGATGAAGGTAGATGATGATGACATCATCTTGGATACTTTTTCCAAAGAAATCATGGTTCATACGGTTTTGAGTTAATTGCTCATGCGGTTTCGCCAAACCGTTTGAGAGCAAACGGTTTCAAAACCATTTGAGTGAGTTGACCAAGGGCTAACTGTTTGAGATTACTGTTCCTAATTATGTCGGTTAATGACTCACCAAATTTGATGGGTTAACTCCCAACGAATCGTGAGTTGATGGCCAATCAATTAGGCAAAGCCTAATTGGATTAAGTGCTGATTTTCAACTTGATTTATTGGCCTTTTTGGGCAAATGGTTTCAAAACCATTTGAGAGGGTTGACCAAAGGTTGACCGTTTGAGATTCCTGTTCCTAATGATGTTGGTTAAAAACTCACCAAATTTTATGGATTAATTCCAAAGTAATCATGAGTTGAAGGCTAATCAATTAGGCAAACCCTAATTGGATTAAGTGCTGATTTTCAACTTGATTTATTTTCCTTTTTGGGCAAACGGTTTCAAAACCGTTTGAGAGGGTTGACCAAAGGTTGACCATTTTCTATTCCAGTTATTAATTATGTTGGTTAATAAATCACCAAAGTTTATGGATTAATTCCAAAGGAATCATGAGTTGAAGGCTAATCAATTAGGCAAACCCTAATTGGATTAAGTGCTGATTTTCAACTTGATTGATTTGACTTTTTGGGTTATTTAACCTGAACGATTTCAAAACCGTTTGGGGATTACCCAAACGGTCTCATTAGCATTTGGGGGTCACCCAAGACCATTTGGAGGTCTAGGGTTGGATATGGTTAAGTGTTTGAAGGACAAATGATATGGTGTGTACTCTGATCGGCTAAGTGCTGATTTTGCATTGGAATGAGTTGATGTTTTGGGTTGATTGACCCAAACGGTTTCAAAACCATTTGGGAATCACCCTAACGGTCTCAAGACCGTTTGGGGATCACCCAAGACCGTTTGGAGGTCTAGGGTTAAGCATGGTTGACCAATTGAAGGTCTAAAGGTACCAAATCACTTTGCAATTAAGTGTTGATTTGATGATCAACTCAATAGCTCAAACCCTAATGATTTTTCACTAGAATCCAAGAGTTGGATGAGCCAAACGGTCTCAAGACCGTTTGGAGCTCATCCAAATGGTCTCAAGACCGTTTGGAGGTCACCCAAGACCGTTTGGAGGTCTAGGGGTGAGTATGGTTAAGCAATTGATGATCCAATGATACTAAGTTAAAGTGTAATCAATTGCTGATTTGGTGATCAATCCAATGATCCAAACCCTAATTGGTTGACTTGGATTTTGATGATGTGATGGGCAAACGGTCTTCACCTACTTGGGCAAACGATCTTCACCTACTTGGGCAAACGGTCTTCACCTACTTGAGCAAATGGTCTTCACCTACTTGGGCAAAGGGTCTTCACCTACTTGGGCAAACGGTCTCAAGCACCACCTTTACCAAAATGTTTCAAACTGTTTGAACTTTGAAAGACCAAGACCGTTTGGGGGTCAAGTAGTCAAAGTTGATTGTAGATTCAATTGATCAATTCAATTGGATACCTTATGTAATGGAGGTCCAAGGTGATTGAATCTCTCGAGAATAGAGATGATGAACGATTCATTGATCCAATAATGATTAGTAATGATAATCAATGAAGGTACTAAGATTGAAACCCTATTAGTACCTAAGTGATTAATGCCAATTAAGGGATGAACCCTAATTGCTTATAGGACCAATGACTTGGTACACTATATCATTCATAGTTGTATGTACTTGATTGAAGGGATGATATGACCTTATCAAGTCAAGATGATGTTAGCATGAATTCATAACATGAATATGATTCATGTGGTGATTAAGGGTATGATCCTTAAATAAAGAGATCATGAAACCCTAATCATGAACATAAACCCTAATTGATAGGGTTATTGAATTCTAACCCTAATTGAGGGCAATTCTAAATGTAACCCTAATACAGGGTGAGGATATAACCCTAATCTAGGGTAGTGATGTGTGAAACTCTAATATAGGGAAAAGAGATGTAAATCCCTCATTGGGATGAATAGTGAATCTCCAATTATGGATAATTGAATGAAATCCTAATAGAGATGAATAGTAGACCCAAATTGTGGGAAACTATGGTGGAAACCCTAGTTGAGGGTGATTCCATGAGAAACCCTAGTTGAGGGTGATTCCATGAGAAACCTTAACTAAGTATTAACACCACATGACATACTAATGTTATGTTGTGATAAGAGGCCCTAAGAAGGATGAAGGCATGTGAGACTCTAATGAGGAGTCATAATACATAAAGCCCTAATCTTGGATGATATGACATGAATTATAATTCTAATCTTAAGTAAGGGTATAAAGAAACCCTAATGATGAGATAGAAGGAATGGCCTTATAAATGTGAAACATTTCATGTGGTTGAATATATGCAACCTAATTGTAAGCAATGTCTTTACCATTAGACAAGTCCATATCATTAAATATAGTTGGACAACTCTAATATGTGGCCTATGCATTATATGCTATAGGTAAATGATTAGTGATGGAATGTATTAAGAAGGGAAATACCTTAATACAAGATAAGATGGCTAATTCAGGAGAGTCTGAAGTGATGAGAAAGTGATACATCAAAATATGATAGTTATCACATTCAACACTTCAGGGTTTATATGCCTTGATGTACTCCAAATCCAATATAATTGGGTAAGAAACATATGAAGTGTGTTATGCAACTATTACAATGAAATGTAATGAGTTGTTGCACCTTGATGAGTGTTAATTAATGTACCTTGAGAATGGGGTTAAGCCCAAATGATGTGTATGATATAATCATACCATGATGAGGATGAGAAATGAACTCATACCTTGAATTGATGATCATTAATGCTATAAGACGGAAGTAATGTTCTTGATTAATCAAATATGATATCCTTGAATGCCCCAGAGGTATGGAATAATGTATTAAGGGTTGGACAGATAATGAGATCATGAAATCTTTATTAATGAGAAATGGGGAACCCTAACCCTAATTTTGGTAAAGGGAATGAAAAGCCCTATTTGATAGTAAACCCTAATTCCTGGTAGAGGAATAATGGTGTTACTATTGCATCACATGATGTGATGAATATCTTGTATGACTGTTATCATGCCTAATAACCATACAGATATTATGAGGTGATGTATATAGCTAGTTTGAGCTATGACATTTATATAATAAATGTTGATTGGCATTATGTGCCTTAATGTTGTTGTTGCTTAGTAAAAGAAGCAATATGCATGGACTTTTATGAGTCACATGAGTAAGTTGTTACCTAGTGAGAGGTGATAAGATATTTCATGGCCTTGTGAGCCAGGCGTGATGCTTGTGTAACAAGTATCATGAATGCCTTGGTCAGATGACCTGAAGGTGATAGTTACCTAATAAATGGTAATGATGCTCAATGATGAGTGAAGGGTTTGAATAACCAGAACCATATGATTATGGTGATGAGAATGTGAAGGGATGAATATTCCCAGTATTGAAATGAGGGACTGAGTTCCCAGGGTCTTTGAAAGACTGATAAATATCTGATGAAAGTAGTACATGTCTCTTTATAGCATTGTTGTAATAAGTTATGTTTGAGAATTTGGTTGTACTAAAAGAATATGAGAATGTACTTAATAAATCAAGTGAAAAATATTCATGTAGTGCTCTGACCATAGATCCATCATCGTCAAGAATAGGTGATGGTGAAACGGGTGCCCGCGGCAAAACCCAAAGCAAATATTTTGAATATGTGAGGGTAAATGGGTGAAAACATCCTTACGTCCTCTTGAAGAGATTGTTGGAAGGTAAACAAGAAACCTCTTAATCCTTCATGAATATGTCGAGATGGATGTATCACGAATCTCCCGATGATTGGGTTAGATGGTGTACACATCTCCCAATGATACTTAATGTCAGATCAAGGAGATAAACAAGAAATCTCTCGATTGGCGATGAGAGTGCAGTTGACGTTGTAACTCTGTAGCGAAGGTGCCAGTATACCCTGGCTAGATAGTTAGCAGAGACACGAGATGTCCTGCATGTGGTCTCGTACTGACTGAGACGGATGAGGTCATACGAATCCGGCTCTTTTGATGAGCTATGTATGGTATCGATTTCGACTCCTAGCAGTGGTCGGTTGGAGTATGAGCGGTATACCTCATCTCCTCAGAGCATAAGTGTGATTGTTAAAATGTAATCATCCGTATAGCATGTTTACTTAAGGATTGAATACGGAGATTCATTGGCTGATGTTGCATTTTCTTTGTGCATTCCTTAGTGGATAAATGTTAATTATGTTTCTTTATATTCTCTGCAAGGTAGACAAATGAATTACTTATCTACCATGGGTAGATGCAATGACCTCCTTGAGAATGGAGATTATCTTATTCTGTTCTATGATGAATAATTATGCTTGATAATGTAAAAGTAACCCCTGCTCAGTTTTAATATAATAAACTGCAATAACAATGTTTTTGGCGGAGAGTTATATCTCTCGCTGGGGCAATTTTCAATTGTCTCACCCCCGTGGGAAACATTTTTAGGTATGCATGGGAGGCAAAGCAGAAATCCTAGAACAAGGAAAGAGCAACAGCAACAGCAGGGACAACAATAAGATCTCAGGTGGAGATATTGTCTGTCTAGTCATACAGATAGTAGTCCTATGTGTCGTCTCTGTACTCTCAGGTCCTCGGAGTTTTTAGTCAGTGTCTTATGAACCAATCTGAGGTTTTGGCTTGATGCCTCGAGATTTGTATATTGTCTGTATATAATGTTTATAAGACAGTTGATGTTGTAATCTTTGAGAAGGAATGGTACAGGTTGTGTACTTGTGAACCAGGATGAATTTGAAATAATTTGTCTCTTGGTTAAAGAGTTTTCCTGTGAATGGATCTCTTGAAAAAGTTTTAATTTTAAGTGATTTTCAGTAATACGCTGCAAATAATTCGCTTCCGCATTAGTTAATCATGTTTTCAAAAGACGGTTGCCACATTTAACCTTGGATAAGAGAGAGGTTTTGCATGTGAAAAGGAGGAAGAAACGTGGCCAAGGGTGGAGCGAGCATGAGTGGATGGGTTTAAGAAATAAAAGAAATAACTATCTTTTTCTTTGCCTTGATAATACCCAAAAATATATAAGCACCCTTTTTCCTCAAAGCAAAGGATCGTTCCTTTAGTTCTTTCTCCTCATCTTCTTGCTTTGGACCGACCAAGAGGGAGCTCTGGAACAGAGGAAGATGACCAAGCTAAGTTGGTAAGTATGGATCATCATCTAGCTCGAATTCATGGTGAAAACTCTAATACAAGGTTGGTTTGTTAGTTTTCCTTACACAACTCTTCTATCTAGCCATCTTCTCCATCCAAATCTTGAAGAACGGACCTTGGAAAACCTTTGGAGCTTCATCCACCATTAAAGCTACAAAGCTTGGAGCTCTATATCAGATCTTAAGGTGGGTTTTATAATTCTAACCCTTAAGCTTTGTTAATGCATCCTCTTCTTCTAGTATATATGCTTATTCTCCTTCTTTAGACACCTTTGTGTGTTCTTGCAAGTATTTCCGTGAAGAACAACACATGTTCTTGAGGTAGAAGATGATGACATTAATACCAATGTTTATACAAAAAGCAACTTTAGCAAATGGTCTCTAACCTTGCACTAACGGTTTCCCAAACCGTTTGGGAGCAAACGGTTTCAAACCGTTTGAATGCAAATAGTTTCAACCAAGAACACATTGAGGCAAACGGTCCAAGACCATTTGGATGCGTTGACCAAGCGTTTACCGTTTGGAGGTCTGTTGTAAACAATATGGACTAATCACCCACAAAAAATCATCAAGTAATTCCAATAGAATCACCAATTGAAGGTCCATTAGTCACCTAAACCCTAATCGGGTCTATTGCTGATTTCAATAATACAATCATGTTGAAGTTTGGGTTGAGTGGCCCAAACGGTTTCAAAACCATTTGGGGATCACCTAAACGGTCTCAAGACAGTTTGGTGATCACCCAAGATAGTTTGGAGGTCTAGGGTTAAGTAGGGTTGACCAATTGAGGGTCCAATGATATCAAGTTGTTGAACAATTAAGTGTTGATTTGGTGACCAAATCTAGGGTTCAACCCTTAAGAGAATGACTTGGTTTTTGATGAAATAATGGGAAAACCGTCTCAAGACCGTTTGGAGGATATCCAAATGATCCCAAGATCGTTTGGGGGTCACCCAAGACCGTTTGGAGGTCTAGGGTTGACTATGGTCAAGTGGTTGGAAATCTAAGGATAGCAAGTTGAAGTATAATTGATTAGTGACCTAATTATCAAATCAATGAGACAAACCTTAATAAGTTAAGTTAGATTTTGGTGTTGACTTGAGCAAATGGTCTCAAGACCGTTTGGAGGTCTTCCGAAGATCCCAAGACCGTTTGGGATCAGGTCATGACCAAATTGAATAATGGTTCAAGGTATCAAATCAATTAGACTCGTGTTGATGTGTGTTGAAGGGTAATCGATTCCAAACCCTAATCCAATTGATCCAAGCCCTAATTGATGATCAATTGAGGGTCAATTGAGTGTCCAATCAGTTGAGGGTTGACCTAATTGACTCAATTGATAAGTGGCTAACAAGTACATGAACGATGGAGGGTTTCAACCTTGGAAACCCTAACTCAATTGAAGTGGTTGAGACACTTTTTGGTCCATGCGGTTTTGAGATGGTTTGGACCAAATGGTCTCAAGACCGTTTGATTCCAAACGGTCTCAAGACCATTTGGGACCAAATGGTCTCAAGACCGTTTGGGACCAAACGATCCCAAACCGTTTGGTTCTCATGCGGTTTCAAGATCGGTTATGCCCATGCGGTTTCAAAGTCAACTTGGCCAAACGGTCTTCATGACCAAACGGTCTTCATGACCAAACGGTCTTCATGACCAAACCGTTTTGAGTGTGCACTTTACCAAACGGTTTCAAAGTCAACGAAACCGAACGGTCAACACCACCAAACGGTTTCAAGGTTTGTTCAAGACCGTTTGGGGGGTTAGTGTGCAAGACCGTTTGAGGTCTAAAAAGGTCAAGATTGTTTGATGCCTTAGTGGTCAAGATGGTTTAGTGGTTGATTAACCTAAACCTTATAGATACCTAAAGTGATTAAGGGCCTAAGTAATTAGTGGACTAACACATGTTATGATCAATGTTGAACACTACAAAAGTACCCTTGATGGGATAGAGTAACTAATACCCTTTGATCAAGTGAATCTTAATGACCACAATAGTAATGACATAACCCATGATGTCAAGGTTGATTTGACTTAACCTAATCAAGAGTGATGTAAACATCATCTAATAGTAAGAGGAGAGAGAATACTCCTAATGTGAATGAGAATCAAGTAACAAGCTTTCAATATGTATGAATGTATCTAATTAGGGTATGATCCTTTATAGTGAGCTCATGGAAACCCTAATTATAATGGTTAATGAATCTTAACCTAATTTAAAGACATTAATGGAAGTAATCCTCATACATGATGTTGGTATGATCTTAATTCATTGTAATATGAATAGTAAACCCTAATCTAGGGTAATGTGATATAATGTGAATAGTAAACCCTAATCTAGGGAAATGTGATGGTATGAACAGTAAACCCTAATTTTGGGTTATGCTTTTAAGCATGAAACACTATACTTGAGTATGAAATGAGTAATCATTATGCCTTTGAAAGATAAAGGGGTTGAATAACCCTAATTGAATTGAATAGGGAAAACCTAACCCTATTAAGGGCATAGTGGTACAACCCTTGAATTGAAAGGTTATCTTTGTTTTGCAATATGCTGATGTAGAGATAAATTATCTATTATCAAATGTATTAATTATGCAGGAATTTATGAAATGGTGAACATAGTCAGGTAAGGGCTATGATGTCATATTTATTAAAGCACTTTATAATCTTTGAAAGTAATGATATGCTATGATTGCCTAGTAAGAGGTAATATATGATAATGATAGGTTGTGATAGCCATGAGAAATATCTGCATTGTTACAATCAAGGTCATATTGTTAAAATGACTTAATGACAATATGTTACTTGGTAACAAGTGTTTTCATAATCTAAGGGTTTGAATACCCATATTCTTGAATCACAATGATGAGATGGTTAGGGATTGATATCCCAGTGTTAACAATATCTGATATGAACTTGATACAATTAGTACTCTTTCTTTATAGCAATTGTCTTATTGGTTTATGTTTGAAAACATGCCTGATGCTAAAAGAATGCTATAATGTACTTAAATAATCAAGTATAATGATATCATGTAGAGCCCTGACCATATATCCATCATTGTCAGAAGTTAAATGATGGTGAAACAGGTTTTCCTAAGGGAACTCCTGGAGAGCATACTTTTGAGTATGTGGGGGTTATGGACGCGAATATCCTTACATCGTAATGTAGGAATTAATGTGAGATGTACATTTAATCTCTCATTCCTTCATTATATTTTTATGTCGGGATGATGTATCACCATTCTCCCGATGATGTTGTTAATGCCGCATCTATGAGAGATAAACAAGAAATCCCTCGATGGCGAAGAGAGTACAACACGCCACTATAACTCCAAATAGCGAAGTTGCCAGAATACCCTGGAAAGTTGTTATGGCAGAGACACAAGATGTCCTGCATGATGATCCTCACACTGACTGAGGAAGCTGAGGTCATAGGAATCTGGCTCTTCTAATGACCTATGTATGGTATCGATTGCGATTTTGTAATCGTCGGTTGAAGTATGAGAGGTGTAACTCATCTCCTCAGGGCATAAATATGTTTGAAAAACATAATCATTCGTGTAGTATAACTGCTTAGGTTGAACTACGAGAAACAATGATTGATGATACATTGTTTATAATGTCTTAGTTGGACAAATAATATACATGTTCTTCATATTCCTAAGTGATATATGTCTTGTCATCCAATCAAGTTATAATTGAAATGATTGCCTATGAAATACTATTTTACTTAGCTTATATAATGTTTTACCTGCTGTTGAATAATTATAGTGTTACTGCTCAATGTTATTCCTTTATTGCAATAAAAATGCTTCTGGCAGAGAGTTATAACTCTCGCTGGGACAATTATTCAATTGTCTCACCCCCGTGGCATTTGACTTTTTAGGTAGACGTTGAGGACGAAGGAACCCATCAGTGGGTGAGCAACACCAACAACAGCAACAACAACATCAGGGACAACAGTGATCCTCAGGTGGAGACACTGTCTATCAAGTCTAGTAGATAGAATGTCCTATGTGTCATCTATGTACTCTCAGGTCCTAGGAGTCTTCAGATGTTTTGTATAGATCTGAGATTTTTGCGTAATGCCTCGAGATTTTGTATCTTGCCTTGAACAGTTAACAGGGCAATTGATGTTTGTTACCCTCGAGATGTGATTATTACAGAGATGTAATGATGGATCAGTCTGTAAATAACTTATCATATTCTTTTATGAAATAGTTTTACCGTTTGTAGATCTCTTTATGAAAAGTTTTAAATTTTTAGTAAACAATAATTCCACTGCTAATTAAATGGTTCTGCATTAGTTTACTTTCGTTGATCTTGTTTTCTGAGACATGTTGTCACACGTTTAGTGGTATTAGAGCTCTAGGTTCGCTGAGTCTACAAAGACATAGGACTTAGGATGTTGAGTCTGTTCTAGTGCCTTCCAATATATCTGATAGTGTCTTCTGCTCATCAGGAGGAGAAGATAAAACTAAGGATGTCTGGACCACATGAGGAACATGTTGCAGAAAGTAGTGTCCCTGCACCCAGAGAAGGTGCAAGAAACCCAGAAAGAGAAGAACATGTGCCTGAGCCGCCCCAGTTCAATCCAATTGATATGGGGAACCCAGCCGTCCAAGCCATGTTTGGGAAGTTCATGACTTCCATGACACATATGACTGATAGGATGCCTATACCTGCACCTAGGGCACCTACCCATCCTGAAGGACAAGGAGTCGGAAAGACGTTTGAACGACTTTGCTGAGTTGGAGCCACAGAGTATGCTGGAACAGCTAACCCATAAGATGTGGATTTGTGGTTAACTGAACTAGAGAAGTCCCTTAGAATCCTGAACATCCCAGAAGCTGAGAAGGTTAAACATGTTGTATATCTTCTCAAGGGGAGTGCTGGTCACTGGTGGACCATGGAAGAACAGAAAAGGTCAGGTGTGGAGATTGAATGGGAAGCTTTCTGATGGGAATTTATCAACAGATATTTCCCTAAGACGTTTCTGGGCGAGAAAATCTCTCAGTTTGAGAGGTTAAGGTAGGGACCTATGAACATTAGCGAATACGAGGCTAAGTTCATGGAGCTGTTGCGGTTCTGCCCGCATATGGCAGCTATAGATGAAGAAAGGATTAGGCGTTTTGAGAAAGGATTAAACGCTGAGCTGATCACCCCTGTGTCTTCTCTGGAGAACATCGAAAGGTTTGTTACCTTTGTGGAATCGGTCAAGAGGATAGAGAAGTTTGTGTCAGAGAAGCGACAAACCAAGAATAAGAGGATGGATCCCCAGTTCCAAGGATCTTCATCTAAAGATTTCAAGAAACCTAGGTTTTCTGTGCCTACACCACCACCTAGATTTAGTGCCCAGACGCGGTGGACGTCGAATAGGGGTAGAGGACAAAGCCTACCACTAGAAGGAGCTCGCAGTTCAGCATCTATGTCGGTTACAGGACTACCCAGACCACAACAACTGAACAGAAGCTATTACATATGTGGGAAGATGGGACATCTGATGAAAGATTGCAGAGCCAGAAGAGTGAGTGTAACTCAACCTCAAAGGCAGAGTCAGCAAGGATCTCAAAGGAGATAGTTTCTAGGAGGAGCTAGAGGACGTGGACAAGCGTCCCAAGATGGATCATCGGCACCTAGTCAACGAGCACCGAATCAACCACAGGCAACGACGAGGTTTTATGCGATGAATCCACCTGATGCAGTAATCAACCCTTGGGTTGTGGCAGGTCAGATGGAATTGTTATATTCTGATATGTCTACATCTTGCGTTGTATCTGTTTTAATTGATCTGGGTGCTACACACTCCTTTATCACTCGAAGAGTGACTCTTGACTGCAACCTGACTACAAGTCATAGAGTAGATAGTTTGTTGCTAGAAACTCCTTTGATGGGATCTGCTGTGCTGCAGGAGATATGTTCTCCCTGCATCCTCTTCTTTTCTGAACATCGCATTCAAGTGGATCTTATACCACTTGAGATGCATGGATTTGATATAATCCTTGGGATGGATACCTTAGAAAGGTATAAGGTTGTCTTGGATTGTGAGTCCAAGCAAGCTGTGTTCACTGATGAAAGTGACACATGGATCTTTCAAGGAGAAAGAAAGATTCTACCAACCTGTCTTGTGTCAGCTATGGTTGCAGAGAAGCTGATGAGGCAAGGATGTTATGCATTCTTGGCCCATGTGGTAGATACTACCATGGAGAGTCCTAACTCTATTGAAGTTCCAGTAGTCAAGAAGTTTGCAGACATATTTCCTGAAGAACTTCCAGGTGTGACACCGCCTCGGGAGATTGATTTTGAAATCAATTTAATCCTAGACACGCAACCAATAGCACAAACACCATATAGGATGGCGCCTGCTGAGATGGCATAACTCAAGAAAAAACTGCAAGAGTTATTGAGAAAGGTTTCATCCGATCGAGTACTTAACCCTGGGGTGCTCCGGTCCTTTTTATTAAAAAGAAAGACAGATCAATGCGGTTGTGCATTGATTACATACAATTAAATAAAGTAACGATAAAGAATAAGCATCCTCTATCAAGGATTGATGATCTCTTTGACCAGTTGCGTGGTGCAACCGTCTTCTCAAAGATAGACTTGAGGTCAGGATATCAACTGTGTATTAAGGATGGTGACATACCAAAATCTGCCTTTAGAACAAGGTATGGTCACTATGAGTTCACAGTTATGTCTTTTGGACTAACAAATGCACCAACTGCATTTATGGAACTCATGAATAGAATCTTCCGACCTTTTCTCGATCAGTGTGTTGTTGTCTTTATAGATGACATCCTGATCTATAGTAGAGATGCTCAATAGCATGAACATCATCTTCGTCAGGCTCTAACTTTGCTAAGAGAGCATAAGTTATATGCTAAGTTTAGCAAGTGTGAGTTCTGGTTACCAGAAGTATCTTTCCTTGGACACGTAATATCTGCTTCAGGTATTCGTGTTGACCCTAAAAAGGTAGAGTCTGTCCTGCAATGGGAACAGTCGAAGACACCGACAGAAATCCGTAGTTTCTTAGGGTTGGCAGGCTATTATCGAAGGTTCATTAAGAACTTTAGTTCTATAGCCTTACCCTTGACTAAGTTGACAAGGAAGGATGTTCCTTTTACCTGGAGCGATAAGTGTCAACAATCTTTTCAGCTGTTGAAGGAGAGGTTGACAAGTGCACATGTGCTTGTGTTACCTTAACAAGGAAAAGGATATATAGTTTTCTGTGATGCCTCTAAGAATGGACTAGGATGTGTGTTGATGCAGGATAAATAAGTGATTTCTTTTGCTTCTCGACAGCTTAAGATACACGAGGAGAATTATTCAACACAAAATCTAGAACTAGCTGCTGTAGTTCATGCCTTGAAAATCAGGAGACATTATCTTTATGGAGAGACATTCCAGATTTTCACAGACCATAAGAACCTTAAGTATATCTTTTCTCAACACGAGCTTAACATGAGGCAACGCCGCTGGATGGAGTTAATCAAGGGCTACGATTGTACAATTGATTACCATCCAGGGAAGGCCAATGTAGTGGCTGATGATTTGAGTAGGAAATCAGTAACACCAGCACTAGATAGAGCACAACTGAATTCCTTAGTGTTCTCAAGGAGAGATATGCTTATCTCCTTTAGGCAAGACAATGTACAGTTAAAAGTATCGTTGTTATCTGGATTGTTAGCTGAGATGCACTTAAAACCTACTCTGAGACAGCAGATCAAGGAAGCACAACAAGTTGATGCTACAGTTCAACTGATTAGATCGGAGTATGGTAGTGAGAAACGAGAAGGGTTCCATGACTCAGATGATCAAGTAGCCTGTTATCATGGTAGGATGATAGTACCAGATGTGGATAACTTGAGAAAGTTAGTCCTGGAAGAAGCTCATTCTTCGATGTATGCCATGCATCCAGGAAGCACCAAGATGTATCGAAACTTGAAAGATATGTATTGGTGGCCTGGTTTGAAGAAAGACGTTGCTGAGTTTGTTATGCGGTGTCCTGTGTGTCAGCAAGTTAAAGCTGAACACCAGAAGCCTGCAGGAACAATGCAACCTTTACCCATACCACAATGGAAGTGGGATCATGTAACATGGACTTTGTAGTTGGTCTACCCAGGACAGCCAAAGGTTATGATTCCATATGGGTAATAGTTGATAGGTTGACAAAGATAGCACATTTCTTACCTGTCAAAACAACTTATTCTGCTGAGAAGCTGGCACAATTGTATGTAGATGAGATAGTACGACTGCATGGAGTCCCAGTTACCATTGTTTCTGACAGAGGTCCCCAGTTTACGAGTCATTTTTGGGAGCGACTTCATAAAGCCTTAGGCACACAATTAAGGTTTAGTACATCCTTTCATCCTCAGACAGATGGACAATCAGAAAGGACTATACAAACCTTGGAGGACTTGCTCAGAGCATGTGTTCTTCAGTTCACAGGGAGTTGGGATCTGCACCTAAGCTTGATAGAGTTTGCCTACAATAACAGCTATCAACATAGCATTGACATGGAACCTTATGAAGCTTTGTATGGTAGACGTTGTAGATCACCCCTATGTTGGTATGAAACTGGTGAATATCAACTTTTAGGTCCTGATCTTGTGCAGCAGACTATCGAGAAGTTTAAAGTGATACAACAACAGATAAAGATTGCACAGGATAGGCAGAAATCTTATGCTGATAAGCATCATAGACCTTTAGAATTCCAGGTTGGAGACAGAGTGTACCTCAAAGTCTCACCTTGGAAAGGAGTTCTGAGATTTGGAAGAAAAGGAAAGTTAGCTCCTAGGTTTATGGGGCCTTATCCAATCATTGAACGGATTGGAAGAGTAGCTTATTGTTGGGTTTTATTGGAGGCAGAGAAGGCAGCGGAAACAAAAAATTTCTCCTCCCAAACACAGAACAAGGAAACGCGTCAACGTCTATACAATAGGAAAGGATGGTTTGTGGAATCATACCTTGTCCCGAGGCTTGCTCAGTGACAATACCTCGTGGCTTGCACGGTCTTCACCTCCGGTCTTGGACGGTGTTTGTGCAGCTCCTGGTTGCACTGGGACTGACAACTCCGACTCTCACTGGGACTTTCAGGATTGACAGTTGTCCTCCTAAGCGGCAGAAACCTCCCGCCTCTGAAGTAGTCCACACGGACCACCTAGAACTCCAATCTCGTTATCTCATAAGGAATTGGAAGGAGTCGCACCCTCCTGTCAGCGTACTAGTCGCCAACACACTCTCCTGTGACCATTCGCTTTCTGTAGTTTTCTTTCCCTTGTTGTGCCTCCCTTATCGGGTAGCACTTGCTCGGGCTCTCTCTCGGTTACCAAAACCAAAGAGAACGATAACTTCACAGAGCAACTGGTTGCACTGAGTTGTTCTTTGAGAACCCCCAATACCCCTATATACAGGAGGGTCATGGGACAGGGTTCTCCATCCCGAGCAATGCGGGACTAAAAGCAGGAGTAGAAGGGTTCGAGATTTTCCACAAAACAACCAACTCGCAACCTGAACTGATCGTTTCACAATTGAAACAGTCTGTTGGGGACCTGAACCGGTCGGTTGACACCTCAACCGATCGGTTGGGACCCATGAGCCGATTGGTTCACTTCTGAACCGGTCGGTTCTTGGTCCTGATCAGTTCTCGATTGACTTTCCTTCTTTTGTTTCTAATTGGTATCAAATACCAATCCTTTTTCCAATTAAATTGGACAAGTGAAACAAAAGGAAAATTCTCACCAATCCTACTTTCCCAACTTGCTCAGTTGTACCAGTTGAATCGATCGTTGCAACACTTGAAGCAATCATTCACCCTATCCATGAGCCGATCGACTCACCATATGAGCCGATCGGTTCACCAAGATGAGCTGATCGGTTCATCTCATGAGCCGATCAGTTGGGAGTGTAGAATCAATCAATTGCTGTTTTAATCAATCTGATACTCTAATCAATCAGTCCAACACCTTGAACATTATGATACTGAGCTATCAATTGATTGAGTGTTTAATTGAACTACTAAACTCCTTTAGCAATCAATCTAAACATTGTTTGTGGACAAAACTCCTTTTCCAGGTTAAATCCTATGTGTGTGACCCTGCAGGTCCATTTCACGTTGGCAGTGAAAGTCCATAACACTTATGACTTCACAAGAAAAGAGCGGTGCCTAGTCACACATCAGTGCTACCCAAGTGAAAGTAGAAAGTGGGAGAACAACTTTCAATCCTACAATCCGTGACTGGTGTTACAGATAATTCCTTTGTCACTGATATCCCAAATGAACTCGAGGCATGGAATAGTCATCCTGTCAACGTTCATTCACTTTCTTGATCTTAGAGTAGATTGGAAGAGATATGTATGACATCAATATCACATACTGATTCACACATGTGTGCGCACGCCTATTTCAATCCTACTCATCAAGTGGCCTTGAATATCAAACTCCCTCAAGAGGGACAAATCCCATATCTATCACTCACCCCTCAAAAGCCCCATGTGTCAAAGCCACCCAATCATCACCTTTATAACAACCCATGTTTCAGGACTGCGTTTGATGATGTCAAAGTGTGCCCAACGGCATGTGTTGAGTGTAGTGATTTCAGGTCAAAGAATCACACTCACCACCATCACTGTGAGTGCTGACTATGACTACCATGTCATGGTTCCATGTGTCAAACTCACGGTGGGTCTATCTGGTACACTTGTTCTCTAACAAGTACCTATGTGTTTGGTTTGATATCTCTATATCATGACTAATGAGATTCTATCATCAACCAACACCACATTCTAGTCTTGTGTGTCATTGTTGTCTATCTACCTTCCACAATGACATCCGACTAGGGACATAACAAGAATGTACAAACTCTTAGCATCCGTATGATCTCATCATTCAGGTCCTCAACCTGAAGGCATACGTCATTGAGTATTGTCATTCTCTAGACATTCAATGTGTTCTATCACTATCTCATATGATTGAACCAGAAAGAATTGGAAGCTTGCCTTTGATGTTTATTAAATAAATCTGAATGTATCCCACCAATCATCCCATGATTCTCTCTCAGGGCATACATACCAAAAGACTCCCACTTGCACTGTGAGCCAATCACCCTTGAATCATATTCATAGTGATCTTCAAACATGTCCCACATGTTACTGTGCTCTAGTGCGAACATAGTGAGTTGTGGAAAAACCTTGCCAAAGTCAGTATAAATTGCATGTCTCACATCTCTTCGTTGTACATCACACATATGAGATGGAGTTGCCGTAATATGCGATCTAGTATTCCTTTGCTAACCTTTATCCACATTGCATTATCAAGGATTCCATACTTGTCATCAATGAGTGGAATATCTATAAGTTCATCTCATGAACCTCTAGATCCATATAGTATCCACTGATGTTCTCTAACACATAGATACTCGAAATTTCCTTTTAAATGGTTTTATTGGAACATTTCCAATTATCAACAAACTTTCACTTTTATATATCCTATATATATTTTGCAATTAATTTTCTATCCTTTCACAAGTTCGCATCAATGTAACTCTTTACATTGAACTCTTCCTTATCTCCATAGAACTAGTATTTCTCAAGTACTTATCAAGTTCTCATGGTATTCCAGTAACCCTTACTGGAAGTAGACAGACATCTACTCGTCATGTCTCACATACGAGTTATCAGGATGAGCACATCATATTGCCATGTCCTATATACAAGATGATGAATGCATTTTGTTCTTGCCATGTCGATACATGCAAGATAATGGGATGATTACATACATGATAGATCCATATCTATTCTTAGTGTTCCCGTTCTTCATAAGAATTGGACACTTGGCCTTGGGATACTAACTCCATGTAGCATGGACATATTTTCTCCCACTGAATCTGTGCATACTGAACCCTTCAGTACAGATTGCCAATGTATGCTTTCTCTTTTCAGGTCAAGAGGTTTTCGAGAACTATCTTTATAGATCTCTATTCCTATCACATAGGAAACATCTCTATCTTCCTTAAAGACAATTTCCACTTTGGATTTACATTCTAGAACATTTCCATTTCACATCAACATGTGGAATGTGAACATGATCCCACTAAATCACAGATCCCTTCTTTATCTTTGACATATCAGTCTAATCCTTTGACTATATCATCAAAGTAAAGATCCAATTCTGAGTTGCTTGTACTCAATCAATCATATTGATTAGTCCATTGTAACTTATAGACTTCATTTGCATTAATGGATTCATAAACCTTATAGGTTGTGTCATGTACACATCCTTGTTTTATTCCTCATAGGAATGCGATTTTAGTATCCATATGCCAAATGTCTTAGTCATTAAGTTGCAATCAACAAGCATCATCCTTCTCAAAATGTTATCCATGTATCTTAACCTTTAAGATTCATTTTCACTTATGGATTTCATCCAATGGGTGCTACCATCAAGGTCATACCTTATGGTTCACATGGATGTCATTTAGGATGTAATGGTCATAAACCATAATTCAAAATTCGGTTCCTCATATTCATCTAGATAGTTGACTCATCACATGAACAACTCATCACATAGATAATTGAGATGTATCTGTTAAGGATATAAGAACTCACAACCCTTGTGATTCTTAATTTCTTTTATTAGTGTGGGTTATTCTTTTATTAGTGTGGGTTATTCTTTTATTAAGAAGAATTCAATTATTTGATAATCATTCTCTAACTCCTTAGAGTATGATTCCTTCTTGATTTAGACATCACCATGCCTTAATCATGAGTTCACTATGATACATTATCATAATTACTCATAAGGATCTCAAACATTTGGTCCAAGTATTTCATTCATTGATCTCATCAAGGATTAACACTTTACCAAATTCGTACTTCATCTATGATAATCTTGAACACTTCAAGATATTCATATTGGTATTTATCTAAACACCATTTGAAGTATTAGCATTTGTTCCATTATGTATGTAAATACATCACATGTATTATACCTAATAGGATAATCATTCTCCCACTGCCATTAGTGAAGATTGATTAACCATGTCCAATATATTCATGTCTCTTACTGGTTCTCTAACCAAAAGAGTCTAGATTTATCCATCACATGGAAACTAGAAATGAATTTCTCATGATTAATGCTAATATGATTGTTTGAGTTATCTATAACTTTCATGTATCATTTTATCTTATGCATATCAAATACCACAAGATAAATAAGGCATTGCCACAAAGATCATATCTTTAGAAATTGAAACATCTCTTTATTGATTTCCATCATTGTCATACAATATGCAAAAATAAAGTATTTCTATCTATTAGCAATATATGAAATAGCAGTTCTCAACTCTATTTCGTGCCCTTTAGGCTGAAATAAACTGAAAGATACTCCTATCTATGGCAGCAACACTTGCTCCAATGATGGGTACTTCTTTCTTTGTCCTTTCACAAAGGCCATCACTTCTTTGCGGATCTTGCATACCATATATGATAGATCCATATCTTGGTATCATATACCACAGATAAAGAAGTGGTTCCTTTCATGATACCTTAGGTGGAGATCTCCATCCCCTCCTTCATCTTCTTTTGTTCTTCCACATATAGAGGGCAATTCCCTCATACACCCTTTCCCCATGTGCCTTGAGGCTGAAGACGGATTGGATTGCTGGCTAGCATCAGAACACTTCTTTTCTTTGCCCTTGTCCTTTCCCTTAAGAATTACCTTTTCTTTGATCACATCAAATATTATGGTTTGTCTTTCTTCATCTTTGCCTCTTCTATCCTCAACATGTCCAACAACTCTATCAACGCTTGTCAAAGTTGTTCATGTTGTAGCTTACCATGAATTGTATGATTCTCGTAACATTTGCAGTATCATACCAATAGCCAACTCTTGGATCAAAGGGAATCCTTCTTAGTCAGATTTTCCACATACCCAATCATATTGAGTGTGTGAATACCTTACTGGATCTCCTTCTGTCATGACATACTAGGACAGTGTCCTTGAGACATCATATGTCTCATGTTGTCTCTGCAACTCATAGTTCAGAGAACACAACATCAAGCACTCCTCATCAATGTCATCCTCGGTATGCTTCCATAAGCATACTTTCAGCCATTGATGTGGTGGGATTGAGTTCATCTGGTCTTGGTATAATTAGGACTTCGAGCTTTCACTCTTTGAGAACACTTCTCATCATCCTAACCAGTCGTGGAATTATTCCCATTTAATTTGTTGGTCTCAAAGACCGATCGCAAATAAAGTGATTTGTTGATTAACCATTTATTTTAACAAAAGGAAATATATGCAATTTTAGTCCAAAACTCTTTTTGACTTGTTTGATTGATTTGAAAAGTTGATGATAAAATTAGGCCTTTAATTAATTATCGCTCCCACTATTTTAGTTCAAATTGATAGCCCTCACCATCAATTCGGAAGATTGCAGCGTACAACCTTCTAGTGGGCAAGATCCTGAAATCCTCTATGTCATGGACCAGCTAGGGCTGTCACCCATGATATAGATCTCTCAGGTAGGCAACTCTTTCCAATTGCATCATATGTAACTCTTCATAAGATGTCATATGCAACTCCTTGCCATGATCATCTCCATGCCTCAAGGTGCTAGATCCTATCTAGGTCACCTTGTTAAGTCCGACCCAAAGCAAACACGATGAATACGCACCCTGCTTGGGCAGACCCACACATTCATCCTTCACGCTTCCACGAGATAGATGGTGCACCACGCTTGGGCGTGCCCACACTTGGTCGATCAAGCTTTTCACGTGTGTCGTATTTAGAAGGCATCTAAAACTTAATATTTAATGGGGGATTTGGTTTTATATACATATACATATCCAATCACCACAATACATAGTACGTATCATATACATGCTAATTCCCACAGAAAACATGCAAAACGATAAAAGCGATGATTATGGCCATCCTAATGTGATTCCTCGAGCCAAGAGGAATCACGATCATCTAGGTCTACATCACATGCAACCTGCACAACATGAACTCTGTGCTTTGCCTTTCAGGGTTTGATCAACTCATCACATGACTGATCGGCTCGCCATCAGGCCGGTCGGCTGGGTGCCACCAGCCGATCGATTGGCTCCTCCAACCGATCGGTTCACCTGGTCATCGTGCATCTCATCATGGACGCCACCCACTCGTCTTGCTCCTCGAACCAGTCATCAACCGATCGGATCACTCCTTGAACCGATCATCTGGAACGTCAACCGATCGGTTCACGCCTTGAACCGATCATTTCAACTGTCGTCTTGATGTCCTCCGTTCTTTGACATAACAGGAAATAAAATCTACCCTATTTTACATTGTAAAAAGAGAAACCTCGAGTTACATTTGAGGGGAGCAAAGGTAGGAAAGAAATCTCAAATTATTTCGAGTTACATCAAGAAAAGGAGAAGGAAGATCGGTGCGCAGACCGAGATGTAAGCAACCACATACAACCATACACAGATAGGGTTTATTGGCCATAACCACGCTATACATCTACCACAAAACTCATTTAAGGGCGACGCGTATCGATTGCATTAATAATACATATCATATATGTAATTTGGGATTTGTGGATTTAGGATTGGACATGCATAAAGCCAATATTATTCGCATTGTATGCAATAAATAAAGGCGACAAACCAAAATCGATCGTATCGATATTCCTAAAGTATAGAGCAGTTGACATGGCTCTGATACCACTGTTGGGTTTTATTGGAGGCAGAGAAGGCAGCAGAAACAAAAAATTTCTCCTCCCAAACCCAGAACAAGGAAACGCGTCAAAGTCTATACAATAGGAAAGGATGGTTTGTGGAATCATACCTTGTCCCGAGGCTTGCTCAGAGAAAATACCTTGCGGCTTGCGCGGTCTTGGACGGTGTCTATGCAGCTCCTGGTTGCACCGGGATTGACAACTCCTACTCTCACCGGGACTGTCGGGATTGACAGTTGTCCTCCTAAGTGGCAGAAACCTCCCGCCTTTGAAGTAGTCCACATGGACCACCTAGAACTCCAATCTCCTTGTCCCATAAGGAATTGGAAGGAGTCGCACCCTCCTATCAGCGTACTAGTCGCCAACACACTCTCCTGCCACCAGTCGCTTTCTACAGTTGTCTTTCCCTTGCTGTACCTCCCTTATCGGGTAGCACTTGCTCGAGCTCTCTCTCGGTTACCAAAACCAGAGAGAACGATAACTTCACAGAGTAACTGGTTGCACTGAGTTGTTCTTTGAGAAGCCCCCAATACCCCTATATATAGGAGGGTTATGGGACAGGTTTCTCCATCCCGGGCAATGCGGGACTAAAAGTAGGAGTAGAAGGGTTCGAGATTTTCCACAAAACAACCAACACACAACCTGAACTGATCGTTTCACAATTGAAACGGTCGGTTGGGGACCTGAACCGGTCAGTTGACACCTCAACCGATCGGTTGGGACCCATGAGCCGATCGGTTCACTTCTGAACCGGTCGGTTCGTGGTCCTGATCAGTTCCCGATTGACTTTCCTTCTTTTATTTCTAATTGGTATCAAATACCAATCCTTTTTCCAATCAAATTGGACAAGTGAAATGAAAGGAAAATTCTCACCAATCCTACATTCCCAACTTGCTCAGTTGCACCAATTGAATTGATCGTTTCAACACTTGAAGAAATCGTTCACCCTGTCCATGAGTCGATTGACTCACCATCTGAGCCGATCGGTTCACCAAGCTGAGTCGATCGGTTCATCTCATGAGCCGATCGGTTGGGAGTGCAGAATCAGTCAATTGCGGTTTTAATCAATCTGATACTCTAATCAATCAGTCCAACACCTTGAACATTATGATATTGAGCTATCAATTGATTGAGTGTTTAATTGAACTACTAAACTCCTTTAGCAATCAATCTAAACATTTTTTGTGGACAAAACTCCTTTTCTAGTTTAAATCCTATGTGTGTGACCCTGCAGGTCCATTTCACGTTGGCAGTGAAAGTCCATAACACTTATGACTTCACAAGAAAAGAGCGGTGCCTAGTTACACATCAGTGCTACCCAAGTGAAAGTAGAAAGTTGGAGAACAACTTTCAATCCTACAATCCGTGAATGGTGTTACAGCGAATGTATAATTCCTTTGTCACTGATATCCCGAATGAACTCAAGGCATGGAACAGTCATCCTGTCAACGTTCACTCACTTTCTTGATCTCAGAGAAGATTGGAAGAGATATGTATGACATCAATATCACATACCGATTCACACATGTGTGCGCACACCTATTTCAATCCTACTCATCAAGTGGCCTTGGATATCAAACTCCCTCAGGAGGGACAAATCCCATATCTATCACTCACCCCTCAAAAGCCCCATGTGTCAAAGCCACCTAATCATCACCTTTATAACAACCCATGTTTCAGGACTGCGTTTGATGATGTCAAAGTGTGCCCAATGACATGTGTTGAGTGTAGTGATTTCAGGTCAAAGAATCACACTCACCACCATCACTGTGAGTACTGAATGTGACTACCATGTCATGGTTCCATGTGTCAAAATCACGGTGGGTCTATCCGGTATACTTGTTCTCTAACAAGTACCTATGTGTTTGGTTTGATATCTCTATATCATGACTAATGAGATTCTGTCATCAACCAACACCACATTCTAGTCTTGTGTGTCATTGTTGTCTATCTACCTTCCACAATGACATCCGACTAGGGACATAACAAGAATGTACAAAATCTTAGCATCCGTACGATCTCATCGTTCAGGTCCTCAACCTGAAGGCATACGTCATTGAGTACTGTCATTCTCTAGACATTCAATTTGTTCTATCACTATCTCATATGACTGAACCAGAAAGTATTGGAAGCTTGCCTTTGATGTTTATCAAATCAATCTTAATGTATCCCACCAATAATCCCATGATTGGCACTCAGGGCATACATACCAACACTTATAAGCTAGAGTTACCACCAGAGTTACAAAAGTTACACTCTGTGTTCCACATTTCCATGCTTAGGAAATGTCACCCTGATACAGAATTAGTTCTGCAACCTATGTAAGTAGAGTTGAATGATGATGTATCTTATGAGGAAGGACCTGTGTCAATCCTTGATAAAAGAATTAAACAACTGAAAAAGAAAGATATAAGTCTTTTTAAAGTCCTATGGAATCACTGTGGTGTTGAAGAAGCCACGTGGGAACTACAGAAAGAGATGAGAAGGAAATATCCTGCTCTTTTCTCTTAATATGTTTTGTTGATTTCGGGGACGAAATCCTTGTAAGGGGTGGATAATTTGTAACATCCCTGACCTGGGTCATGTACTAACCCTAGGTGTTTTGCTTATATATGTAATTAGATGCTTGTGTTTATCCTTTGAAATGCAATTAAGCTTTTGAGGAACAAATATTTTCATTTTAGTCCTTTTACATAATGTTGCAATATTATTTTGTTAAATATGGACTAAAGTGCAAATTACCCAAGTTGAGAGGTTAACTTGCAAATTTCACATTTTGAGATGTACCTCTGATGTTGAGACATCATAAAAATGCATATGATATGGTGGTATGGATTCCAAAAGCTTGAGCACCAAGATATAGCTTGTAGGGCAATCCTTGTGCATTAAAATCTAGTTTTGGTGTAATGTGCAAATTACCCAAAACCTAGGGTCCAACATGTAAAATGTATCCTCTAGAGTATCTCTCATTTTTCTTGGCATAGAGTTGAGCAAATAAATTGAGAGGGGCGCCTCATTAGAAGGATTAAGAAGGAGAGAGAATCTTGATATCAAAATAATCAATACTTAAGCAAATGGCCCTTATATATATATATATATATAACTTAATAAGGTAATTGGTTTCTTTTCCTTTAACCTTGGATAAGAGAGAGGTTTTTCATGTGAAAAGGAGGAAGAAACATGGCCAAGGGTGGAGTGATCATGAGTGGATGGGTTTAAGAAATAAAAGAAATAACTATCTTTTTCTTTGCCTTGATAATACCCAAAAATATATAAGCACCCTTTTTCCTCAAAGAAAAGGATCATTCCTTTAGTTCTTTCTCCTCATCTTCTTGCTTTGGACTGACCAAGAAGGAGCTCTAGAACAGAGGAAGATGACCAAGCTAAGTTGGTAAGTATGGATCATCACCAAGCTCGAATTCATGGTGAAAACTCTAATACAAGGTTGGTTTGTTAGTTTTCCTTACACAACTCTTCTTTCTAGCCATATTCTCCATCCAAATCTTCATCCACCATTAAAGCTACGAAGCTTGGAGCTCTAGATCAGATCTTAAGGCGGGTTTTATAATTCTAACCCTTAAGCTTTGTTAATGCATCCTCTTCTTCTAGTATATATGCTTATTCTCCTTCTTTAGACACCTTTGTGTGTTCTTGCACGTATTTCCATGATGAATAGCCCCTTTTCTTGAGGTAGAAGATGATGACGTTAATACCAATGTTTATCCAAAAAGCAACTTTAGCAAACAGTCTCTAACCTTGCTCAAACGGTTTCCCAAACCGTTTGGGAGCAAACGGTTTCAACCAAGAACGCACAGAAGCAAATGGTCCAAGACCGTTTGGATGCGTTGACCAGGCGTTGACCATTTGGAGGTCTGTTGTAAACAATATGGACTAATCACCCACCAAATATCATCAATTAATTCGAAGAGAATCACCAATTGAAGGCCCATTAGTCACCTAAACCCTAATCGGGTCTATTTCTGATTTCAATAATACAATCATGTTGAAGTTTGGGTTGAGTGGCCCAAACAGTTTCAAAACTATTTGGGGATCACCCAAACGGTCTCAAGACCGTTTGGTGATCACCCAAGACCGTTTGGAGGTCTAGGGTTTAGTAGGGTTGACCAATTGAGGGTCCAATGATATCAAGTTGTTGAACAATTAAGTGCTGATTTGGTGACCAAATCTAGGGTTCAACCCTTAAGAGAATGACTTGGTTTTTGATGAAATAATGGGCAAACGGTCTCAAGACCGTTTGGAGGATATCCAAACAATCCAAAGACCGTTTGGGGGTCACCCAAGACCGTTTGGAGGTCTAGGGTTGACTATGGTCAAGTGGTTGGGAATCTAAGGATAGCAAGTTGAAGTATAATTGATTAGTGACCTAATGATCAAATCAATGAGCCAAACCTTAATAGGTTAAGTTAGATTTTGGTGTTGACTTGAGAAAATGGTCTCAAGACCGTTTGTAGGTCATCCAAATGATCCCAAGACCGTTTGGGGTCAGGTCATGACCAAATTGAATAATGGTTCAAGGTATCAAATCAATTAGACTGATGTTGATGTGTGTTGAAGAGTAATCGATTCCAAACCCTAATCCAATTGATCCAAGCCCTAATTTATGATCAATAGAGGGTCAATTGAGTGTCGAATCAGTTGAGGGTTGACCTAATTGACTCAATTGATAAGTGGCTAACAAGTGCATAAATGATTGAGGGGTTCAACCTTGGAAACCCTAACTCAATTGAAGTGGTTGAGACACTTTTTGGTCCATGCAGTTTTGAGATGGCTTGGGCCAAACGGTCTCAAGACCGTTTGATTCCAAATGGTCTCAAGACCGTTTGGACCAAACGATCCCAAACCGTTTGGTGCTCATGCGGTTTCAAGATCGGTTATGCCCATGCGGTTTCAAAGGCAACTTGGCCAAACAGTCTTCATGACCAAACGGTTTTGAGTGTGCACTTTACCAAACGGTTTCAAAGTCAATAAAACCAAATGGTCAACACCACCAAACGGTTTCAAGGTTTGTTCAAGACCGTTTGGGGGGTTAGTGTGCAAGACCATTTGAGGTCTAAAAAGGTCAAGATCGTTTGATGCCTTAGTGGTCAAGATGGTTTAGTGGTTGATTAACCTAAACCTTATAGATACCTAAAGTGATTAAGGGCCTAAGTAATTAGTGGACTAATGCATGTTATGATCAATGGTGAACACTACAAAAGTACCCTTGATGGGATAGATTAACTAATACCCTTTGATCAAGTGAATCTTAATGACCACAATAGTAATGACATAACTCATGATGTCAAGGTTGATTTGACTTAACCTAATCAAGAGTGATGTAAACATCATCTAATAGTAAGAGGAGAGAGAAGACTCCTAATATGAATGAGAATCAAGTAACAAGCTTCCAATATGTATGAATGTATCTAATTAGGGTATGATCCTTTATAGTGAGATCATGGAAACCCTAATTATAATGGTTAATGAATCTTAACCTAATTTAAAGACATTAATGGAAGTAATCCTCATACGTGATGTTGGTATGATCTTAATTCATTGTAATATGAATAGTAAACCCTAATCTAGGGTAATGTGATATAATGTGAATAGTAAACCCTAATCTAGGGAAATGTGATGGTATGAATAGTAAACCCTAATTTTGGGTTATGCTTTTAAGCATGAAACACTATACTTGAGTATGAAATGAGTAATCATTATGCCTTTGTAAGATAAAGGGGTTGAATAACCCTAATTGAATTGAATAGGGAAAACCTAACCCTATTAAGGGCATAGTGGTACAACCCTTGAATTGAAAGGTTATCTTTGTTTTGCAATATGCTGATGTAGAGATAAATTGTCTATTATCAAATGTATTAATTATGCAGGAATTTATGAAATGGTGAACATAGTCAGGTAAGGGCTATGATGTCATATTTATTAAAGAACTTTATAAGCTTCGAAAGTAATGATATGCTATGATTGCCTAGTTAGAGGTAACATATGAGAATGATAGGCTATGATAGCCATGACAAATATCTGCATTGTTACAATCAAGGTCATACTGTTAAAATGACTTAATGACAATATGTTACTTGGTAACAAGTGTTTTCATAATATAAGGGTTTGAATACCCATATTCTTGAATCACAATGATGAGATGGTTAGGGATTGATATCCCAATGTTAACAATATGTGATATGAACTTGATACAATTAGTACTCTTTCTTTATAGCAATTGTCTTATTGGTTTATGTTTGAAAACATGCATGATGCTAAAAGAATGCTATAATGTACTTAAATAATCAAGTATAATGATATCATGTAGAGCCGTGACCATAGATCCATCATTGTCAGAAGTTAAATGATGGTGAAACAAGTTTTCCTAAGGGAACTCCTGGAGAGCATACTTTTGAGTATGTGGGGGTTATGGACGCGAATATCCTTACGTCCTAATGTAGGAATTGATGTGAGATGTACATTTAATCTCTCATTCCTTCATTATATGTTTATGCTGGGATGATGTATCACCATTATCCCGATGATGTTGTTAATGCCGCATCGATGAGAGATAAACAAGAAATCCCTCGACAGCGAAGAGAGTACAGCACGCCACTGTAGCTCTAAATAGCGAAGTTGCCAGAATGCCCTGGAAAGCTATTATGGAAGAGACACAAGATGTCCTGCATGATGATCCTCACACTGACTGAGGAAGCTGAGGTCATAGGAATATGGCTCTTCTAATGACCTATGTATGGTACCGATTGCGATTTTGTAATGGTCGGTTGGAGTATGAGAGGTGTAACTCATCTCCTCAGGGCATAAATATGTTTAAAAAAAGTATCAGCCGTGTAGTATAACTGCTTAGGTTGAACTACGAGAAACAATGATTGAAGATACATTGTTTATAATGTTTTAGTTGGACAAATAATATACATGTTCTTCATATTCCTTAGTGATATATGTCTTGTCATCCAATCAAGTTATAGTTGAAATGATTACCTATGAAATACTGTTTTACTTAGCTTATACAATGTTTTACCTATTGTTGAATAATTATAGTGTTACTGCTCAATGTTATTCCTCTATTGCAATAACAATGCTTCTAGCAGAGAGTTATAACTCTCACTTGGACAATTATTCAATTGTCTCACCCCCGTGGGATTCAACGTTTTAGGTGGACGTCGAGGACGAAGGAACCCATCAGTGGGTGAGGAACAACAACAGCAGTAGCAGCAACATCAGGGACAACAGTGATCCTCAGGTGGAGACACTGTCTGTCAAGTCTAGTAGATAGAATGTCCTATGTGTCATCTCTGTACTCTCAGGTCCTAGGAGTCTTCAGATGTTTTGTATAGATCTGAGATTTTGGCGTAATGCCTCGAGATTTTGTATCTTTCCTTGAACAGTTAACATGGCAATTGATGTTTGTTACCCTCGAGATGTGATTATTACAGAGATGTAATGATGGATCAGTCTGTAAATAACTTATCCTTTTCTTTTATGAAAGAGTTTTACCGTTTGTAGATCTGTTTATCAAAAGTTTTAAATTTTTAGTAATTTTCAATAATTCTGCTGCTAATTAAACGCTTCCGCATTAGTTTACTTTCGTTGATCTTGTTTTCCGAGACATGTCATCACATTATCGGCCTTATAATCGATGTAGAGGCCAAACCAAGAGTTCTAACAGGTGGAACATCAGGTCTTTTACCCTTTCTTGGTAGCCACTACCCTGGTGTACTAGACATTGGTTGCACCGGTGGTACCAAAAACTTTCCCTTTTTGGAACTACTAGGCCTCTGTTTCTAAGTCTGGATAGGTCTCTTCTTAATTCCTACCTCATTATCCTCTTCTGGATAGTCTTTTATGATATGTCCAGGCTGCCTACACCTGTAGCAAACCTAGATTTTGGGTTGTAACCTATTTATGTCATCATTTTTCATTGCCCCAACATATTGATGTTGATCAGGAATCCTATTAGTGCCTAAAATTTCATCATTGGGGGCTGGTAATCTGGGTGGTGTTGCTATTACCCAGTCCACTATACACATCACTACTGTCCTAACCTGCCCAACAGTGGTATCAAAAGAAGGATTCCTTATCATAGTTGGATCATCTTGGGGATTCTCATGTAGTCATTCTTCTCTCGCCTACTCCCTTGCACCTTCTCCTAGTGCAGAAACATTGCTTTCAGCAATGTACTCCTTTTTTTCTCCAGACATCTTTAAGATTTACTCTATGTTCTGCATAAGCAGAAGTCACTATAAGATATACTGGAGGACACTAGAACAGACTCAACACCTTAGTCCTATGTCTCTATACACTTAGCGAACCTTAAGCTCTAATATCAAAACTTGAAAAGATCATCATCAAACCGATAACCAAATTGTTATAATTATGTGGAATTACCATAAATAGCAGATTAACAAAAAAAGTCACAAAAATTTAAAACAATTTTGCAAGGAGTTCCTCTATCAGAAAACTTTTACTAAAAGATCTCAAAACTCATACATGTCATGATTTACATTGTACATCATTGCCTCATCTTATCTTGGGAACAACATATAATAGCTTGCTCTATCTAACACATACTGGAGCAACATAAAATCTCGAGGCATACAAACCAAAATCTTAGATTGTTCGTGAAACCATTACAAACCAACTCCAAGGACATGAGAGTACAGAGACAACACATAAGACATCTATCTACAAGACTTGATAGACAGTACACTCAAACTGAGCTGTTACTGCTGCCTCAGCTACTATTTCTCCTCTACAAAAAGGTCTCCACCGCTTCGTGCTCATCCACTTTAAAATTGTGGATCCCATGGGGTGAGACAATTATCCTAGTGAAAGATATAACTCTCCGCCGACCATATTATTATTGCAGATAAACATTATACAACTGAGAAGGGATTCTTTTATATTAACAGGCAGGATTAATCATTGTATGAATAGAATAAGATAATCTCCTTTCTTAGGGAGAACACTACATCTACCCTTAGTAGAGTTTATAATTCATCTATCTGCTTTACAAGGAATGTAAAGAAACATAAATAACATCTATTAACAAAGATGTATAACCGAATTGCGCGTCAAATAATATTTTCTGTATTCCTTCCTTTAATGGATATGTTACACGGCTGAACATATTTTACAATCACACGTATGCCCTGAGGAGATGAATCGTACCCCATTCATCTCCAACCGACCACAAACTTCTCACAAGTCGATACCATACAAGGTCAATGTAAGAGTCGGTTACCATGACCTCCCTTGTTTCGGTCAGTACGAGACCACTTAGGCTTAGTAGGACATCTTGTGTTAGCTGCAAAATAGTTGTGCCAGGGTACATAGGCATCCTCTCTTAGAGCTACACTATCAACTGTGCTCTCTTAGGGGAACATCTACAACAACCGTCCCCAATTACTGAGTTATGGTCACTTAGGCACCATGCTCTTGAGCCATGGTCACATAGGCACCAGGCTCTGAGCCACAGGTCAGTTCACTGTGCTCTATTGAGACATTCTTATAAAATTACTGGGTCATGGTCACTTAGGCACCATGCCCCCACATATTCAAAAATATGAATTCCGGGTTATGCCGTGGGGAACCTATTTCACCATTCAGCAAATTTTGACGCTGATGGATTTATGGTCAGTGCAACATTTTATGGTTTCTAGTGATATATTACGTGCATTACAACATTCTTTTAGCATCAGACAAGTTATCATTATTAATCACAACAAATGCTACAAAGAAAGTGTAATACATATATCATGTACTTTTCAAATCTTTAAAACACATTTAGATACTTGGTACTTGGGATCTCAGTCCCTTATCACTTTATTGCAAATCCTCATCCCTTCACATCATTTTCATCATGATTACCGGATATGGGTATTCAAACCCCTAGATTATCAAAAAGCATTGTTACCTCTGTAACAGGTAAATATTACCTCTAGGTCCTTTGACTAAGGTATTCATTTCTCTTATTGTACAAGTATTTCACATAACTCACATAGTTTTATTAATCATTTTGTCACCTCTTACTAGGAAACAACTATTCACACATGTTGTTGAACATCTGGTCACCTCTCACTAGGCAACAATATTCACAGAGGTTATTGAACGTCTTGTCACACAAGGTCATTTAAATATCTTGTCACCTTTCACTAGGTAACAATTATCTCTTAGGTCATCAGACCACATAAGCATTATACATTTATTTAACATGCTTTACTAGGGTTATTCAATAAGCAAAATACCACCTTCCCATTATTAGGGTCAGGGATTTCCCTTTATAGCCGAATAGGGTTTCAAGCTCACATTATCAATCCAAACCCTAATTCATTGTTCCACACATCTAGGAGCATATATTGATATCATAAGTATGCAATCATACTTATCTGTTCTCATCATTTTTCATTAAATGTTTATCAACACAAAGTATAAATTTCTCTCTCATCCTTCATAGGATATTGATTACATCATACTTTTGGTTCAATCCTCCTCTTGAGGAATATTAGTCCATCATTACAATTCACATCATCTTTTAATTAACACCACATTCAACATATGTCACTTAATCAATACACATGATTGAAGTGTCTCTACTATATTGGGTATCAAGATGGGTGTACTATCATATTATACTTTAAACCACATTCTTTACTTCATGTCATGTATCCATATCGGGCATGTGGTATAACCACATCACCATGTCATATATTAGGGTATATCCCCTAATCAACATATCGTGTACCCATATTAGATGGAATATCACTTAGATCTTATCATTTCAAAATACCTTTGTATCGGGTATGAGCTAGGTGCATGACCTCATATCGGGTATAAACTAGGTGCTTGGTGGCATATCGTGCACAACATGTGCCCTATATTGGGCATAGAGCATATGCCTCATCATATATCCTATAAGTGGTTTACACAAAATGCCACATCAGTTTCCCTTTAGGATTGTCATATCGGTTATCCATATCGGGTAACATATCGGCTAACATGTTAGATAGACCCTTAGACTCATAACCCCTCCATTCCTTAAAGGATCAACCATATCATATAGTTACTTGACATCCAAAATGTCTTATTGAATTCTCATATCACAATCCATTACACAAACGGGGGGGGGGGGTATATGGGGTTCCAATCCAACATCTAGGGTATTCCACTAGATTGGATTCATTATGCCATATCATTCATAAAGTATGAATTGATTCTTATATCGTTCACAAGATAGGAATATGTTCCATTCCTATCAATCAAGAGATATCATCTATATCATCCATATGGTATCACTCACCACTTGTGTCGGTTGACCCATCATCTAGGGTTATTCAACTCTATATTATTTAGAGTGTTCAATTTCTATCATGCAAGAGTTGTAGTCTTAAACTTGTATCGTCTATAAGGGTAAATGGGTATTCCCCATATCATGCAAAGGGCATGTCCCATGTCGTGTATGAGATATCCTTTATCTCCATATCGGGTTAACCTTATTTTGGGTTTCATATCGAGTTGAGGTGTTTCAACCATATTGGGTTACACTTAGAATCCATGCCTTATATCATGCAAAAGTGTTTAATTATTTATTCATATTGTGCACCAAATGTTTGCTTCAAGGTATCGTGTACCAAGGTATATGACATAGTCATACCGTGCAAGAGGCACTTGTTATCCTCACTCATATCAGGTTACCCAAATTAGGATTTCATATCGGCTTTTAAGTATACACTTAACTTCCTATCGTGCAAAGGTTTATAGTTAACACCATATCGTGTTCCAAGGTAAGAACTTCATTTTTATATTGTGTAAGGAGATGCAATCTCACAAGCATATCGTGCACGGGATTCTTTCTACTTACTCATATTGGGTTAGAGCTACTAGTGTGTATGCTTGAACCCGATATCACTTTATAAAGTGATACCATCTTCTTCAAGCTCTAGAATTTCATTCTAACTATTATAGTTCATGGCTACAGGTCTAAGCAACTACTAGAACTCATAATTTCATCAACTATTTTAGAAGATTTAAGAATTTAAAAGTAGATCATTTAAGTATAGCAATTTAGGTGATGAATAATAACATGATAGAGTTCAAGTTATATAACTCGCCTTGTGAACACCTCCAAAGTTACAAGCTCCAAAGCTTCTCATCCTAATGTTGAAGAAGAACTTCTCCTAGGTCCAGGGCTTGATCACTACTCCTCCATGGACAAGAGATCACCATAGTTAAGCACTTGGTGAAGAAGGAAAGAAAATAATATCCATTACCCAATATCCTACTTCAACCAAGGTTGAAGGTGACCAAAGCCTTACCTAAAGCTTGGTGCTTGAGCTCTCCTAGCTCCTTGAGCTTCTTTGCATGATACCTAAGGGTCATTGAACGATATCTCCAAAGGGAATGGTTATGAGGATTATAAAATTTCATAAGTTGGTGAAAGGTGACATATATATACTTGATTTCATGAGATAAAGCATATAAGAATTGTCTTCCCCTCATGCTACTAGATGACACGTGGCCATGCATGGTTGACACATGGCCATGCATGCACACATGTATATATTTTCATGCAAGAGTCTTGGGGATAACCTAGAGACAATATCTCGACCCTTACTTATCTTGTTGGGCAAGTTATCTCATCTTTATCTCATTAAATAAGCAACCTGATACACTTTTTGTAAGGAACTTGCAACTCATCATGGACTACCTCCTTGAGGTGCTCTACCCGTCATGGGCTTTTCCAAGGCTCAACAAACTGATAGAAGGCTCCTACTATGGCTTCTTGGTCGATAGGGCTCCTTATATCAAGTCTACAACTCGATACATCACATATAAGGCTTTTGCCTTCAACTCATTCTTGGTCTTTCCATCACCAAGAGTATCATCACTCAAAGGTGATTCAAACATAGTGTCTCCTTCATTCTCTTTCCTCTAAAATATACATAGAGGGAATAGGGACACTCTAGAGGTGGTAATTTGCATTTCAACCCTATACATTGGGTAAATTACAAATTGCACCAAAATTGGTGTACAAAGTGTTTGCACTGTTCAAACAAGCATAATTCCTTATGGCTCAAGGAATTACAATAGGATGACCATAATCATTGCTTTATCGCTTCGCATGTTTTCTTGTGGGATATAGCACGTATATGATACATACTATATATGTAGTGATTGGATATGTTTATGTATATTAATACCAAACCCCTCAATATAAATATTAAGTTTAAAATGCCTTCCAAAATCAATACACATGAAAAGCTTGATCAACTAAGTGTGGGCACGCCTTCGTGTGGTGCACTATCTATCTCATAGAAGTGTGATAGCAGGTATGTGGGTCTGCCTTCACAGGGTGCATAATCATTGTGTTGGCCTATGTTCACAGACTTAACAAGGTGATGTTAATAGGATTAAGCACCTTGAGGCATGGAGATATTCATGAAAAAGTGTTGTGCATAACATCTATCAAGAGTTGCATATGATGCAATTGGTGAAAGTTTCCTACCTAAAAGAATCTAGTTGTGGGTGATAGCCCTCACTAGTCCATAACATAGAGGAAGTTAGGATCATGCTCACTAAAAGTTTGTACAATGCAATCTTCCAAATTGATACATGAGGGTTATCAATTTGATCAAAATAGTGGGAGCAATAATTAATTAAAGACATAATTAATATTGTCAAATTTATCAAATCAAACAAATAAAAAATACTTTGAAATGTTGCAAAATTCTTTTTGTAGAATCCAAATGACAAATTCAAATGCATTATCGTTGCGATCAGTTCATAAATAGGATAAATTTTAAATTTGGTTTGGGACTTTTGAGAAGTGTTCTCAATAGAGAGTGTAAACTATGAAGTCCTTGGAAGACCAAAGCTAGTACAAACACTCCAAATGCGCCTAAGGCTAAAATTGGATGCTTACTTGAAGTATGCCAATGATGCCTAAGACCAAGAACCTTATGAGTTATATGAACTGTGAGTTGCATAAATATCCTGAAGCATGGACATTCTTGAGATGGTTATACATCTTAAGAATCATGTAAAGCGTGAAAAGTATAATGTCTTCAAAGCGATATTTGAGTATAATCAGACAGATGGAAATCAAGTATAATCTCATATGCTAAATATGATTGTGTATATAGATCAACTATGATTTCTTAGAGGTCAAGAGTTGACCAAACATATAATTCTACAAATCATTGTGTGAATCATATAGCCAGTTTATCAATTGTTGCAAAACTTGGACAGACCATTGTCTAAAGTGCTTGGCATGTTGATGCCAAAGCATGAATGAAGAAAGGATGAAACTTGTGATAATGATCAGCAGAGTGAAGTTCATAGACTAAAGCAAGGTCAAGAAATGTTCTGAGGACAAGATTAGGTCCAAGTCTTCATCACTTAAGATATGGAGAGGAGTAAGTTGGAAAAGGAAATAACCACTTTATAGAGAATATTACAAAGGTGAAAGAGAGATAGAGATCTCTACTTCGGGACCTAAGAAGAAATAAGCTACAAACTGTGTGAAGAAAGAGTAGCTACCATTACAGTTACAATATGACATTCATGGGGCATATAATAGAATTAGTGAATTGTTAGTATACATCTGCCATCAATGAAATCATCATACAACTTATATGGACAAGAGTGTAATGAATTGATGTTTCATTTCAAAGAAATTATCTTTGATGGCAATGCCTATTTCTCATCAACTATACTTGATAGTTAAAGAGACAAATGTGTATGATACATGTAATGAATGACATGATAACTCAAACGTGAATGCCTATAGCATAGTCATCTATAGTGCATAAATGAGAATTGCATTTCTAGACTCATTTTGGTTATTGAACCAATAGAGACATGCTAATCTCATTCATTGTGCAATATGAAAAAGGTTCTTCACTAGATGTAGTGGGAGAACGATTATTCTATTAAGGATTATACATATTGATGTATATAGACCTTTTAGAATAAATGTTAAAGGTAATCTATAGTATTTCTATATATTTACTGATGACCTCAGTAGATATGATAGTTTGTATTTAATAAATACAAACATGAATCTCTTGAAGTGTTCAAGGAGATCATAAATGAATTACATAACAAATTTGGTATAAGTATTAAATTTCGATATGATCGATATGGAAATACTTTGAACCAAGAGTTTGAGAACCTTCTGGAAGATCATGATAATGTATCATGATGGACTCGACCTGAAACACAATTGTGGTGTATCATGAGAAGTGTATCAGAAAGAAGGAATCACACCATGATAAGTCAGAGTGTGAATACCAGCTAAACTTCAAATTTCATTTTGGGCACATGCTTAACACTAAAACAATGTACCATCTAATTAGTTCAAAAGACACCATATGAGATATGGAATGGGAAGTGTCCCTATATGTCTTTATAAAGACTGGGATTGAAAGTCTAAATAAGAAAAATGTTTCTTAAAAGATTTTGTCCACAAATTGCATAAATGTTATTTTGTTGAATACTACTTTGATATCCAAACCCAATAAAAAAGGTGTTTTGGATGGTTGCATTTCTAGAGAAGAACCTAGTTCTAAAGGAATGAGTGAGAGAGCAAAGTAGAACTTGAAATGTTCATGACAAATAAGAAAACATTGAACTTAAAGAGGTACAATGGGAATAAAGAGAATCACAAAATGTTGTGGAATCTCAAAGTTCCTTAAGTAACACACATAACTCATGGTTCTAGTAGAACACACCTATAGCTTGAATGATATATGATAACTTATGGACAAGAAAGCAGTGATTTGATCATATGATGAGTTAACAGTCTACCTAAAAGAAAATGAGAGACAGAAATTGAGATCCAAGATGGACTCCATGTACATTAACAAAGTATGACCTTGGTTGATCCACCTGAAGGGGTAAAACCCATAGGGTACTTTTGGGTCTTCCATAAGAAGACTAAAATGGAGGGTAATTTGGTTGCAAAGAGTTTCTAACAAGTTCAAGGTGTTGAACATGATGATATATTTTTAGTAGTTACCAAGGATAAATCCATCAGGATAATGTCTGTTATTGTAGCTTAATGGAAATAAAGATGTATAGATCAATCTTTGGATTGAAGCGGACACTCAGAACTGGGATCTTCTATTTGACAAGATAGTCAAAGAGTTTGACTTGAGTCAAACTAAAGAAGTAATATGTGATTACAAGAATTTAGTGGGAGCGTCTATATATTCCACATATTGATGGGGAATAACATCCTTAGACTGCAAATATTAAAACCTGGCAACAAAGTGCATTCTAAAGTTTAAAGAAGCATCCTATGTGATAGGAATCAAGATCTATAGAGACAGATCAAGAGGGCTTCTTGACCTAAGAAAGAGAACATACATTGGTAAGATGCTGAAAGGGTTCAATATGATGAGAGAAAACTTGTCCATGTTCCATGAAGTTAGTCTCTCAAGAGACAAGTGTCCCAATTCTTATGAAGAATAAGGAACACATGGATAGATGTCATAGGCATTTGCAATTGGATCTATCACATATGAACTCATCTCGTTATCTTGTATGTATTGGACATGATAAGAATATATGAACTAATTATCTTGTATGTATTAGGCATGACAAGAATATACGAACTCATCATCTTATATGTATTGGACATGATGAGAAGATATTAAATCTAGTTATTTCCTATGTATTGGACATGACAAATGGATATCTATCAAACTCTAGTAAGAGTTATTAGAATACCATGAAAGACATCTTTATGTACTTATGAAGTACTAAAAGGATTAGTTCTTTTATTATGGTAATAAGGAAGAGTTGGGTGTAAAGAGTTACACTGATGCAAGCTTCCAAAATGACAAAATTGTGTTGGACCTTGGAATAAGAATTGTTAGTTGGAAATGTTCCAACATAAGCCAATTGATTAATTCTACAATAACAAGCTGAGTACCTTGGTGTTAGGAACACTGTAAAGGATACTATATGGATGTAGAAGTTCATACAAATGAACTTATAGATATTCCAACCATTGATGACATGTAGAAATATTAAGTCAAACAATGGAGCTAAAAGTTAGGCAATGAATATTAGATAGCATATTACAACAACTCAATCTCATACAAAATTTCATACAACAAGGAGTTGTGAAACATGCAATATACTTACTAAAACAACATGCTTCTAACTCACTGGATTAGAACTAGTGCAAAAATACTTGTAGGACATGTTTAGATATCACTAATAATATGATTCAAAGGTGATTGGCTCTAAGTGCCCGTGGGAGTCTGTTGGTATGTATGCCCAAAGAGCCAATTATATGATGATTGGATTGGCATATGTTCTGATTGATATGATAAATATGAAAGGCAAGCTTCCAATTTATTCTAGCTCAATCAATTATGAGATAAAAGATGGAGCAGAATGAATGTCTAAAGAATGACAATACTCAATGACGTATATCTTTGGGTTGAGGACCTAAACAATGAGATCATATGGATGTTATGAGTAAGTACATTTTTGTTATGTCCCTAGTCGGATGTCATTGTGGAAGGTTGATAGACAATAATGACACATCGAGACTAGAATGTATGTTGGTTGATGACAGTGTATCATTAGTCATGATATATGATATCAAACCAAGCACATAGATACATATTAGAGAACAGTGTATCAGACAGATCCACCGTAAGAGTGATGCATGGAAACCACACTTGGTTAGTCAGGATCATCTCTTATAGTATTAGTGGTGACTATGGTTCTTAGACCTAAAATCAGTACACTCATCACTTGTGATTGGGTACACTTTGATATCATCAAACACAGTCCTGAAACATGGGTTGGTATAACAATGATGATTGGGTGACTTTGAAACATGGGGACTTGATTGTGAGTGATAGATATGGAATTTGTCCCTCCTAAGGGAGTGTGATATCCTGGCCACTTGAGGAGTGAGACTGAGAAATGCAAGGACATGCATGCGCATGTAAGTCAATATATGATATTGAGCTTACATATATCTCAGACAGTCTACTCTGAGTCAAGAAACATGGATTGAACATTCGTAGAGGATGACAAGTCCATGCCTCGAGTTCAATCAGTATATCAGTGATAAAGGGACTATCCATTCACTGTAACACCAATAACAAATTGTAGTTTGAAAGTTGTTCTTCAACTTTCCTCTTCACTTGAGTAGCATTGATGTGTGACTAGGCACCACACTTTGCTTGCGATTGCATAGGTTAGTTATGGACATTCACTGCCAATGTGAAATGGAACCTATAGGGTCACACACATAAGATCAACCTGGAAGAGGAGTTTATCCATGAATGATGTTTGGATTGATTACTAAAGTGTTCAGGTACTCAATTAAACATTCAATCAATAGACTTGACTAAGAATCATCAAGTTCAAGTGTTGAACCTACTGATTAGAGGGTCAGATTGATTAAGAACTGCATTGACTGAGATCTGCACAACATGGACCACCAACCGACCAGTTCAATGGGTGAACTGATCGGCTCATGGTCAGTGAGATGACTGGTTCACTCTAGTGAATCGATCGGTTCACATGGACCAAACGATCATGTATTGGGTTTCATGATTCATTAGAAAAGATCCTCATTTCACTTGTTCAATTCCATTGGCACAAGAATTAATCGTTGCATTAATTAGAAACGAATAAGGAAAGTCAATTGTGGGCAAGTCTGGGAAGTAAAATGACCAGTTCAATAAGTGAACTGACCGGTTCACACTCCCAACTAACCGGTTCACTAGTGAGCCTATAGGCTCACCTTGCCAAACGACCAGTTCATTTACAAAATGACCGGTTCTCCTGCCGCAGTACAATCAGTTCATAGAAATTTTGGACTCTTCTACTCCAGCATAGACTGGGAATCCTGACCATGCCCTATAGTATAAATAGAGGAGTACATGGGGCTTCTCAGAACACACAACTCAAAATATTAGTTGCTCTACAAAGTTGTTGTCCTCTCTGGTTGTGGTAATCAAGAGAGCCTAAGAAAGTTCTACCCATCTGGGGACGAATAGGAGGGAAATACAACTATAGAAAAGTGACTGATTATGGGAGAGTGTGTCGGTGACTAGTACGTCGACAGAAGGGGATGACTCCATCTAGTCTGTCCATCAGGACAACTAGAGTTCCCGGTGGTCTGTATGGACTATCTATAGAGTCAGAAGATTTCTACTGCTCAGGATGACGATCGTCAACCACAGTTTGGGTCTACACTAGGAGGTGCACAAATGTTGTCAAAGAGTAGGTGGTTGAAGATCGTACTAGCTGTGAGGTATTGTCACTGAGCAAGCCTCAGGACTTGGTATATTTTGCTAAACCATCTTTCCTATTGCATAGTTGTTGATGTGATCTGTTGGTTATAGCTTTGTGGTTAGATAAAAATTTTGTTTCTGCTGCCTGTTCTATCCCACAAAACCCAAAAATATCAACAATGAAACCTACTAACCCCAATGTTGATTACATGATTTTTAAAGAGAATAAATATATTTTTTATTTTGATTTGTATCCTTTTATTCCTTGTACATAAGTATACATTTTCCTATATGAAGATCAATATGATAGAGGGTATCTAGACCCTGATCCTCCATCAAATTTAGTACATCCAGAAATTGACATGATATCTTCCAATCTCCCCCAATCCACATCCATATCCAAAACTTCATTCACTATTAAAGGAAGAATTTTGGATGATGTTGGAGGGACTACGAGGCGAAAGGAAATATGAACACCCCATTAAGCCTCAACAAACACCCAACCATTGAGTGTACTACGAAGTTCTACTGATAAAGGTTCCAACCCTCATACACATCCCTTCAACTGGAAATTTTTTGAGTTACTAGGACCTCTTGGTGAACCCATCAATTTTCTTTCCTCCATGTCGAGTTTGGAATTTTCTTAGGATGAGAAAAATTCTAAGTTTGGGTGGAGGTCAGTGGTACGTGCCAATTACACCCCCATCTAATTTAGCACTTTCTTTTTGTCTTTTTATTTTTGCATGTAGATGTTTTTTTTCTATTTCTTAGCGTTGATAATTGGCCTTTATCTAGTCGGACATGATGAATATTATATCATCGTATCCCTTTGAATAGTAAATCTTCTTTGCAATAATTTTATAGATTGCCATGACTAAAAACACCATGTCACTTAGGACTCCAAAATTAGCATCACTCCTTGGAAATGTTGGCAAGCCTTATGCAATCAAATAGAGAAAAACATAAATTTTCCCTATATTTTAAACTATGAATTAACTTGTCATAAATGTTGTAGAATGTGTTTCACATGAAGAATATATCTAATGCAAAGACATTCCTTGAAAACAGAAGTAAAGTTTATAAGTACACGAACAATCACCCCCTCCTTCTTTCTCAAAACAAAGAATCACCTCCTGACAAAAATCTAAGTCTAGAGTGTCATTCTCTCCAAAATTTCCATACCCTTCAAAAAGGGTGTACCATCAAAAGATGCCAAAGAGCACTAAAAAATTTATACCAATGTAGCCACAAGTTTATGAATAAATATATCCCGAGTTGAATAGAGGAGGGATCTGTGGCATCCAACTCACAAAAACAAGATTAATTAAGCGGAAGCGATTATTTGCAGCGGATTACAGAAAATCCTAAAAATTAAAACCTTTTACAAAGAGGTCCAATCATAGGAAAACTCTTTCAACAAGAACCAATGTATTACATTTACATCCTGGTTCATAAGTACATATCTTGTACCACCTCTTCTCGAGGTTTACAACATCAATTGTCTTGTTAAAAGCTAAACACTAAAACAACATAAGGATCTCGAGGCATCAAGCCAAAATCTCAAAACGATTCATTAAAAGCACTAACTAATAACTTCGAGGACCTGAGAGTACAGAGACGACACATAGGACTTCTATCTACAAACATGACAGACAACACACTCCACTTGTGTTGTTGTTGTTGTTGTACCTTCTACTGCTGAAGTTCTTTCTCTGCAAGATTGTTCTCAATCTCTTCCGTGCTCGTCCACCTAAAAATGTTGGATCCCATGGGGGTAGACAATTGAAAATTGCCCCAGCGAGAGATATAACTCTCTGCGAGAAACACTACTATTGCAAATTATAATATGAATCAGAACAGAGGATAAGCAGTTTATATCATTCTCATCTTTAAATATTGCAACTATCTATGATAGAGCGTCAAAACATCTATTCTCTTTATATGGAATAGGAAGAACATGTATATCATTTATCTATTATATTAACTCAACATCTCATGCTTTTCTCATGATAGTCATTACTATGATATGTCACCCATGACTCTTCCTTGTTTCCATTTGATGGCCTTAGCCAATCTATTAAACATGTATTGGTTTATACAGGACATGAGAGTGTACATCATCATGTCTTGTTTAGGCATTGGTCCATACCAATCCTGTATAAACATTCCAGGCATTGGATTATACCAATCCTGTGCAGCTAGTACAAGCATTGGACTTATATTATTTCTGTGTATCCATTCCAAGTATTGGACTATACCAATCCCAACTATTCCAGTTATTGGACTATGCCAATCCTGTGCAACTATTCCAGGTATTGAACTATGTCAATCATGTGACATCATTCCAGGTATTGAACTATATCAATCCTGTGACATTATTCCAGATATTGGGTTAATACCAATCATGTGCAATTATTCCAGGTATTGGGTTTTAACCAATCATGTACAGTTATTCCAGGTATTGAACTACATCAATCATGTGCACCTATTCCAGGTATCGAACTATGTCAATCCTGTGACATTATTCTAGGTATTGGGATTTAACCAATCCTATGATATTATTCCAAGTATTGGGATTTAACCAATCCTGTGATATTATTCCAGATATTAGGATTTAACCAATCTTGTGATATTATTCCAGGTATTAGGATTTAACCAATCCTGTGATATTATTCCAGATATTAGGATTTAACCAATCCTGTGATATTATTCCAGGTATTGGGATTTAACCAATCCTGTGATATTATTCTAGGTATTGGGTTTCAACCAAACCTGTGATATTATTCCAGGTATTGAACTATGTCAATCCTGTGACATTTTTCCAGGTATTGGGTTTTAACCAATCCTGTGATATTATTCCAGGTATTGGGTTTTAACCAATGCTGTGATATTATTCCAGGTATTGGGATTTAACCAATCCTATGATATTATTCCAGGTATTGGGATTTAACCAATCCTGTGATATTATTCCAGGCATTGGGATTTAATCAATCCTTTGATATTATTCCATGTATTGGGTTTCAACCAATCCTGTGTTATTATTCCAGGTATTGAACTATGTCAATCCTGTGACATTATCCTAGGTATTGGGTTTTAAGCAATCCTGTGATATTATTCCAGGTATTGGGTTTTAACCAATCCTGTGATATTATTCCAAGTATTGGGTTTCAACCAATCCTGTGATATTTTCCAGGTATTGAACTATGTCAATGTTGTGACAATATTCCAGGTATTGGGTCTTAACTAATCCTGTGATATTATTCTGGGTATTGGGTTATAACCAATCCTGTGGTATTATTCCAGGTATTGGGTTTTAACCAATCTTGTGATATTATTCCAGGTATTGAACTATGTCAATCTTGTGCAATCTATCACATATTATCACATCTTGTCACCTCTCATTAGGCAATAACCATTTTCATGGCTCATATAGCACATTTAATATCTTGTCACCTCTCACTAGATAACAATTAACATCATGGCTCACAAGGCCCAAAAACATCTTGTATTGTATTAAGGTATTTCCCATATTAATACTTTTATCCACTAACCTATCACCTTTATCATTAAGTGCATAGGTTATAGAACACATATTAGAATTGTCCAACCATCTTCAATGATACGGACTCATCTCAGATTAAGGCATTTCTCATTGTTAGGATTAGGTCTCCCATACCATCACCCTTTATTAGGGTTTCGGGTTTCACATACTATCATACTTCATTAGGGTTAGGATTTCATATACCATCTCCTTTCATTAGGCATTCACATCACATTACCTATAATTAGGGTTTACTATTCATCCCAACTAGGGTTTCTCATGGCATCACCCTCAATTACGGTTTCTCATGGAATCACCCTCAGTTGGGGTTTCTCATGGAATCACCTTGAATTAGGGTTTCTCATGGAATCACCCTCAATTCGGGTTTATCATGGCATCACAATCAATTAGGGTTTCTCATGGCATCACCCTCAATTAGGGTTTCTCATTTTCATATCAATACACCAGGGTTTTATTCCACATTACCCTAGTTTAGCTTTTCATGCACTTTATCCTAAAATTAGGATTTCTTATTCAATTATCCATAATTAGGGTTTACTATTCATCCCATTTAGGGTTTTGCATCATATTACCCTAAATTAGTATTACTCATGTCACCACCCTTAATTAGGGTTGCACTATTACCCTATAATAGGGTTTCACTTATAATTGCCCTGAATTAGGGTTAGGGTTCATTAACCTTCTCGATAAGGGTTTCATGATCTCTTTGCTGAGGATCATACCTTAATCACGTACTCTACATGATTGACAATCATTTATGAATTCTTTTATATCATCCTTTCAACTTGATTAGGTCACATCATCCTTTCAATCAAGTACATACAACTATGATTATCATAGAGTACTGAGTTATTGCTTATTTAAGCTTAAAGGATTAACTCATCTAGGGTTACCAATTACTTAGTACCTTATAGGTACAACCCTAGTGATTATCTTTGAGATAAATCAGTAGCAACCACAGGGTCATTTCATCTTTCATCACCTTAGGTTCCCCACTAATTAACTCATATTGAAACATCCAAACGTTCTTGACCATTGATGCTCCAAACGGTTTGAAACCGAATGGGCTTGGGTCTCCAAACGGTTTGAGACCGTTTGGTCTCAAATGGTCTTGAGATCATTTGGACCCAAATGGTATTGAGACACCGTTTGGACTCAAACGGTCTTGAGACCATTTGGACACAAACGGTCTTGAGACCGTTTGGTCCAAGCCATCTCAAAACCGAATGGACCAAAAAGTCCTTTCAACACTTACACGATTCATGATTTCAATGGATGGACCAATTATCAATTAAGTCCTTTATTTCTTCATCATTTGAACTATTGAATCAACCTTCAATTAGACCATCAATTAGGGTTTTGAACCCAATTGATCTAAGATTTCAACTCAAGGAACCTTCAATTAGGGCTTTGAATCTAGTAGCCATCAATGATCAACATTGTGGAATTGGTTCAATTGAAACCAATGAACCATCATCAAACTTTTGACATGACCTGACCCCAAACGGTCTTTAGCTCGTTTGGATGACCTCTAAACAGTCTTGAGACAGTTTGCCTCATCCTAACCTTGAAATTTGTGAAATTCCATTAGGGTTTAGGTCATTGGATTGATCATCAAATCAACACTCAATTGCATTTCCATTTGGTATCTCTGGACCTTCAATTACTCAACCATACTTAACCCTAGACCTCCAAACAGTCTTGGGTGACCCCCAAACGGTCTTGAGACCATTTAGGTGACCTCCAAATGGTCGTGGGACCGTTAGGGCTAATCAACCCAAAAATCTAAGTTAACCAAATTGAATTTCAGCACTTATTTCGATTAGGGTTTGCTAATTGATTAACCTTCAACTGATGAACCCTTTAGAATTAATCAATCAAATTTGGTGGGTCATCAACCAGAATCATTAGCATCAAAATTTCCAAATGGTCAACCATGGTCAACTCCCCCAAACGGTTTGAAACCATTTAGCTTCAAACCGTTTGATGAAACCGTTTGCTTTCAAACGGTTTTGTTGAAACCGAATGAGCAAGTTTGTTGAAACCGAATGACATAGAATTTCTTTGGGAAAAGTGTCCAAGATGATGTCATCATCATCTACCTTCGTCCCTGTAGTTCTTAGTACTTCTGATTTCATGGAATTAACCATTTTAACCAACAATTAATCAAGAAGATGAAGGAATCAACGAAATTGCAAGATTAATAGTTGAATAACAATGTAAAGGGGTTCAAGTTATATAACCCACCTCTAATTGAGCTTCAAAGCTCCAAGATCCACGTATTTAATGGTGGAATAAGCTTTCTCAACTATCCCAAGTTCGTCCTCCAGCTTTTGAGTGAAAAGGTATGACTAGGATAGAAGATTGCATGGAGAAAAGAAGAAATCCATCATTTATTTTTTATTTCCACCATGAAATCATGGTGAAAGGAGGTCAAGAAGCTTACCAATAGGTTGGGGCTCGTTCTCCTCTTGCTCCCAAGCTTCCAAGGTCGTTTTGCAAGCAAAGGGTGGAAGTGAATTCGAAATTCCCTTTTTACACTATGGATAAATGAGCTTGTATGCATTTTTTGTTAAAAATTCAATTAGGAGATAGAAAGTAGGAATTATCTCCCCCTTATCCTTGCCACTTGCCCCCTTCTCTTCCTTAGGGACGAGGCTATACTCTTTGCCTCTTATTCCTCTCAATTATCTACAATTTAAAGAAAAGCAAATTCAACACCTTAACCCTTTTTATATTAATATCCATAAGTGAGTGGATATTTCTTTTTCTTATAATAAGGTGAGTGGGTTTTTCACCTCCTTGAGATATTTTCGTGCCTTTGCAAGGCACAAGGATGTCCACACATATATGAATTCAAGAATTTCAATTTTGTTTGAAGGTCCTTCAATTATTATATTTATTTTTGCATTAAATTGAATTAGGGTTTCAATTATGCTTAAATCGTGATTATTTTAATATCAAGATTCTCTCTTCTTTCAAGAGATACAAATGAGACGCCCCTCTCATTTTCTTTTCTCTACATGGTTCCAAGAAATATTAGGGACTATTTTGAAGTGGTAATTTTCATATTGAACCCTGGGTTTTGGGTAAATTGTACATTACACCAAAACTAGGTTTTAATGCACAAATATTGTTCAACAAGCTATTTCTTGTTATTCAGGCTACCACAAGCCATACTACTGCATCATCTTCATCCTTATGATGCTTAAACACTTGAGGAACATCCTATCATGCAACATTTGCAATTTAACCCCTCAACTTGGGTAATTTGCACTTTACTCCAAAACAAGCAAAACAATGTTTTCAACATTATTCCAAAAGGAATAAAATTGAAACATAAGTTCCTCTTGAACCTTAATTACTTTTCAAAAATTAAGGGCAAGCATATAATTAACTTTATTAAGCAAAACACATAGGGTTAAGGCATAACCCAGGACAGGGATGTTACAAATTATAAACCCCTAACAAGGATTTCGTCCCTGAAATCCTAGATAAAGGGAGACAGATATTATTCATATATCATCTCATCAAGTCTTCACATAACATCTCAATGACATGTTTATGCATGGCATAAACCCCTAACATATGATGTCCATGCTATACTATATAACCAATCTTATTCCACAGTTAACCATTCTATTTGGTCAACATGAATTATCTGATACTAGAATTCCTTACCTTGGTATCCAGCACATGTGCTGAAAACACATTACATTTTCATCTTTCTTTCATCCTGGGACATTTCTTGTTATCATATCTTTTTCTTGGAACCCAAGTCCAAGACAACTGATATTCTTCTAAGTATCCATCAAATAAAAAAAAATTAATGTATGCACACCAAGTTTCCTAAACCCACTTGATTGCCATGTCCCTGAAAGAAAAGAAAACAAAGGATCATATTCCTCTTATCACCCTATTGTTATCCAAGGTTGTTTATTCATGAGTAGAGATTTTCATCTCCTCTTTCATTATATGAACCTTCTACTGTTCATGAGTTATTTACTCTTATTTCTTTCTTGGTTCCTTGCCATCAACATAGGAATCATATTGATGATTACTTGTCATCATTTCTTAATATCATTTTCACCATGAATACTAGTTATGGGTATTCAAACCTTTATCTCATCACTGATTATTGTTACCTTTCATCAGATAACTATTACCTCTAGGTCTTCAGACCAGGGTATACATGATACTAAACATCTTCTTTTGTTTATAAATTGATTTATAATTAAATCAAATTCCTTCATATATCAGTTAGAATGTGGTAGAAATATCCATGCCACATCTCCTTCTTCATTAGGCTTATTTGGATTGTTTCAGAATGATTACTTGATCAGAGTAATCAGAAAATAAACATTCTAGGTATGTCATACTTACCTTGCCTTCAGTAAATGAATACCTAGCCAGGGTATTCAAGAACTGAAATTAGGTAGTATGCATTTATTTTATATTATGTTTCATATTCTTAACATCTCTTTAACTTTCACTACTTAGTATCTCAGATTTTCTCCAAGTGTTTCTTTTACATCTCTTCCCTTTCTTAATGAAGAGAGAGGAATTTAAAAACATATAAGAGAATATTAAACTGAATATAAGTTTTCATTCTACTTATCTCTTCTTTATATTCTCAAGGGATTATACAGATGAACTAAACAACAACTACCCTTATTGTAGTAGAGAGTGCAAGATAATTCAAAATAAAAAGTTCTATATTGACAAGTCTACCTTTTACAAGTTATCTAGCATCTAATCTGACTCAAAACATGGAGTTAGTTGTTATCTGTTATTGCCGTTATCCTCTACTACCAGAAGTAGATGGACCAAACTGTGACACTTGTCTTCATCCTCTGCCATATGCTCCACAGGACTGAGGTCCTTGTGGGTTTTGTAGGTTGTACCCTGACTATTGGGTCACCTCATTATTTCTTCTTGGACATTGTTGTCTAAAATGTCCTATCTGTCCACATTAATGACAAGCTCGACCTTGACTTGATGACCTCTGCATTGGTGTACTACATTGAGGTGGAACTGGTGAAGATTTTGGTTGTTTAGTACCACTAATCATTGCTCCTTGTGACTGTATAGACTTTCTTTTGAGGTTTGTCTCATGTTTCTTTACGTAGACCTTTCTATCCTCTGTATAGACTCGACAAATGTGGTAAACATCTCTCTACTTTCTAGGGAAGATGCCGGGATAGACATCTCAACATTCAATCCTTTTTCAAAACGTCGGATCTCCTCCTCCTCCGTAGCTGCCATTTGAGGACAAAAGCACAAAAGGTCCATAAACTTAACCTCATATTCATTTATCGACATGGCTCCCAGTCGAATCTTCTCAAACTATGAGATCTTTTCATCTAAGTATGTCTTTGGAAAATACTTATGGATGAATTCTCGACGAAATTCCTCCCAACCAACATCTTCATCATTCCTTTTTATTTCTTCTATAGCCCACCAATGTCCAGCACTACCCTTCAAAAGGTATACAACATGTTTGACTTTGTCAGCATCTGGGATACTAAGGATCTTAAAGGCTTTTTCTAACTCAGTGAGCCAGAGATCAGCATCTGCTGCGTCAGATGTACCAGCATATTCTATGGCTCCTACACGACATAGTCATTCAAAGGTCTTTCTAGATCCATATCCTTCATTGGGAGTTGGTGCTCTAGGTGCCGGTACTGGCATCCGGTCTATCATATGCGTCACTGTAGTCATGAATTGCCCAAAAAGTGTAAAAAAAATTGGGTTTCTCATCATGACTTCATCAACAGGGGGATTCTTAGGCACTGTTTCTTCTCTTGCTTGATCCCTGGCACCTTCTACTGGTGCAGCAACATTGCTCTCAGCAACGTATTCATCATGTCCTCCAGACATCTTGAGTTATATATCTTCTTCTGCATAAGTAGAAGACACTATAAGATACCCTAGAGTACACTTAGAACAGACTCGATAGCTTAGTCCTATGTCTTTGTAGACTCAGCGAACCTAGAGCTCTGATACCACTAAATTGTGGCATCCAACTCACAAAAACAAGATTAATTAAGTGGAAGCAATCATTTGCAGTGAATTACTAAAAATCACTAAAAATTAAAACCTTTTACAAAGAGGTCCAATCATAGGAAAACTCTTTCAATAAGAACCAATGCATTACATTTACATCCTGGTTCATAAGTACATATCTTATACCACCTCTTCTCGAGGTTTACAACATCAACTGTCTTGTTAAAAGATAAACACAGACAACGTAAGGATCTCGAGGCATCAAGCGAAAATCTCAAAACGATTCATTAAAAGCACTAACTGATAACTCTGAGGACCTGAGAGTACAGAGACGACACATAGGACTTCTATCTACAAACATGATAGACAACACACTCCACTTGTGTTGTTACAGATGTACCTGCTACTGCTGAAGTTCTTCCTCTGCAAGATTGTTCTCAATCTCCTCCATGCTCATCCACCTAAAAATGTTGGATCCCACGGGGGTGAGACAATTGAAAATTGCCCAAGCGAGAGATATAACTCTCCGCCAGAAACATTATTATTGCAAATTATAATATGAATCAGAATAGAGGATAAGCAGTTTATATCATTCTCATCTTTAAATATTGCAACTATCTATGATAGAGCATCAAAACATCTATTCTCTTTATAAGGAATAGGAAGAACATGTATATCATTTATCTATTATATTAACTCAACATCTCATGCTTTTCTCATGATACTCATTACTCTGATATGTCACCCATGACTCTTCCTTGTTTCCATTTGATGGCCTTAGCCAATCTATTAAACATGTATTGGTTTATAATGGACATGAGAGTGTACATCATCATGTCTTGTTTAGGCATTGGTCCATACCAATCCTGTATAAACATTCCAGGCATTGGATTATACCAACCCTGTGCAGCTTGTACAAGCATTGGACTTATATTATTCCTTTGTATCCATTCCAAGTATTGGACTATGCCAATCCCAACTATTCTAGGTATTAGACTATGCTAATCTTGTGCAACTATTCCAGGTATTGAACTATGTCAATCATGTGACATCATTATAGGTATTGAACTATGTCAATCATGTGACATTATTCCAGGTATTGGGTTAATACCAATCCTGTGCAGTTATCCAGGTATTGGGTTTTAACCAATCCATTGCAGTTATTCCAGGTATTGAACTACGTCAATCCTGTGCACCTATTCCAGGTATTGAACTATGTCAATCTTGTGACATTATTCCAGGTATTGGAATTTAACCAATCCTATGATATTATTCCAGGTATTGGGATTTAACCAATCCTGTGATATTATTCTAGGTATTGGGATTTAACCAATCCTGTGATATTATTCCATGTATTGGGATTTAACCAATCCTATGATATTATTCCAGGTATTGGGTTTCTACCAATCCTATGATATTATTCTAGGTATTGAACTATGTCAATCCTGTGACATTGTTCCAGGTATTGGGTTTTAACCAATCTTGTGATATTATTCCAAGTATTGGGTTTTAACCAATCCTGTGATATTATTCCAGGTATTGGTATTGAATCAATCCTGTGATATTATAGCAGGTATTGGGATTTAACCAATCCTGTGATATTATTCCAGATATAGGGTTTCAACCAATCCTGTGATATTATTCTAGGTATTGAACTATGTCAATCTTGTGACATTATTCCAGGTATTGGGTTTTAACCAATCCTGTGATATTATTCCAGGTATTGGGTTTTAACCAAACCTGTGATATTATTCATGGAATTGGGTTTCAGCCAATCCTATGTTATTATTCCAGGTATTGAACTATGTCAATCCTGTGATATTATTCCAGGTATTGGGTTTTAACCAATCCTGTGATATTATTCCAGGTATTGGGTTTCAACCAATACTGTGATATTATTCCAGGTATTGAACTATGTCAATCCTGTACAATCTATCACATATTATCACATCATGTCACCTCTCATTAGGCAATAACCATTCTCATTTTCATATAGCACATTTAATATCTTGTCACCTCTCACTAGATAACAATTAACATCATGGCTCACAAGGCCCATAAAACATCTTGTATTGTATAAATGTATTTCCCATCTTAATACTTTCATCCACTAACCTATCACCTTTATCATAAAGTGCATATGTTACGACCCCATCTGAGCTTAATTGGTAAACTAGGGTTTACCTAGACAATTGCAAAGATTAATTGGAATAATCATTCTTGAAATCTAAGTAATGACGATAACACAACTAGGATGTTTTAACTATGATAAAAAGTCTAAATGTTCTTTTGTCTTGAGAATTAGGGTTTGAGAAACATAAACCCTAATCGGCTCAAAATAGGGTTTTAATGACATATGAATACAGAATTTGATAAATAGAATGTCTCACTAAATGATTTTTAGTATTTTATGTGTAACTCTGATTTAGATCAAATTTGGATATGGTTTGGATATATAACATGTGAACAACATTGGAAAATATCAGAATTTTTGAAGAATGTTCTGACCTGTTTATCGGCCGAGTTTCAAACTCGACCGATCACATTTCCAGATTTATACAGTAGTGTGGTAATTGAATTTTATCTTTTTATTGGTATATATTTTAACTGTGCTTTAGAAAAACAGTTTTAGACACTCTGTTAAATTGGCGTAATTTTTCGATGACTTTTGATCTTTACAGTGAGTGTGTCGGTCGAGTTTACAACTCGGCCGAATCTGCTGCAGACTGCAATATAGCAGTGCACTGTTTGATTTTTAATTATTTATTGGTAACGAGAAATGATCTCAAATTTTTACTGGAGGTCTGCAACTCCATTATGCATAACATATAAAATTTCCAAAATTTTTGGAGCTTCTGTTAGCTATTCAGTAGGCGAATTACAGAAACTATTGTGAAACCGAATATTCAGAAAATATAATTAAAGTTGAGTGTTGGGTCAATATGCAATTGACCCAAGCAGCTCAAATTGACTTATATGATCGACCACACACACACACAGCTCTCATTCTTCGTCATTCATTCCAGAGAAATGAGCTCCTAGAGAGAGAGGGAGAGTTAGGGTTTGAGAGAAGAAAGTGGGGGAAATTGCTGAATTAGGGTTTTGCGATTCCAGGAAGGGTGAAATCAAATAAGTTTGGATCCTTTGCATAGACTTTTATGGTGAATCTTCTCTCTCATGTCAAGATTCCGTCCATGCTCTGATTTGATCCAAGATGATGTCGAAATTCCCTCTTTTCTCACCCTTTCTTCATAATCCCTCATTTTCAAGGTTCCCGAGTTGAATGGAAGAAGAATTGGGAGATTTGCTAGGGATTTGATGTGAGTTCGAGATTCCCTGAGTTGAGCTGCAGTTTTGAGGTATTTTCACACCTTAGGGTGAGTGGGTTCTTCCTTCAAACAGTTTAATGCACGAAATTTGATTATAGCATCCAAATCCCTAAATGCTTAGTATGTGATTCTAAATCTTGAAATGTCCGTTTGATTTAAGTTATTGTAAATTGATATGATATGGATTCCTTCTCTGTTTGAATGACTCCTTAATGGTAGATTCATATCAGAAACGTATACAACACTTCCTAGTGAGAATGCTTTTCAGATTTATATCAAATGATGTAATTAGGGTTTAACCTAATTGAGATATCACTAGAGTTTCAACCTTATTGAAAAGGACTAGTAATCCTATAAGTGGTTAGGATGTACCTCATGGGTTATCTTAATTGAATTCTATTCTTGATACCTGATGTCTCAGTGAATGGTATGGAAAATCTAAATTATGCTAAATTTCCATGGTTTCATATTTGTATTGATTGTATATGATTTGTTGGAAACAATCTCTATTTAGTGAATGCTTATATCCTATGAAATCCTTATGAGAGCCATGTGACAAGTGAATGAGGTAAATGAAAAGGTGAATGAGGCGAATGAAACCCTAAGAGTAGGGTGTTGGCATGTGATGAATGAATAAGGCAAATGAAACCCTAAGGATAGGGTGTTCAATGAATCATGTTATGGAGATATGAAAGGTCTCGATATGAGATGTGGTGATGCTTAACTGTTGAATTATATGTTTCTAGTGCATTTAACTTTATATGCTTGTTCTCTCTGAGTTGATATCTACATACTGCAGGGCTTCTTATTTTTAATACATATCTCGTAAATTGCAGGTGATGAGATATGACATGCCCTAGAAAGGGATGTTACTGAGACATGATATATGTTGAATACATGAGTTATGATGTTTCTTATGATATGATATGACAGGCTGTGTGAGCCTTGTGAGAAATGTTAAATGAGTTATGATATATGTTTAAATGAATCTATAATGTTAATGTTAGACTTAGGTGCCCTGAACACCGTAGAACCCCATTGCGCGGTATGTACCTTTAAGGTGAAACGATCGATCTAGCCTTGTGCCTAGATGGTCGGTGACTCGTGTTCAACAATAATTCGTGCGTGTGTCACGGTGGCACGAGGATAGAGAGGGGTTATTCAACAATAATCCGTGTGTGTGTCATGGTGGTAACCCAGACTCTCCGCCTGTGTACTCAGGTTAGAGGAGGAGTCTAGAGTACACTCTTTTGAGAGTGCAGACAGGCCCTTGTGCGCCTGAGGCCCTTGTGCGCCTAAGAGTCCTGTGCAGACCAAGATGAGGAGTCAGACTTAGCATTTCTCAGGTGTGTCGCTATGCCTTGTACGGTGTGGTCGTAGTGCACTGCGAGTCTCTTATGCAGAGTACACTGCATAAGATCAGGGCATAATCTAAAATATGATCATATAGATTCACAGAGTTCCTTATAAATGAAAGAGTTAAGGAAGACTAGAGCATAGTCTTCTAGTAGTTATTCTTTGGATGCAATATTTACATTCTTTGTTATTTCAATTATATTGTTTTAGAACTGCTCAGTGTAGTATTTATTATTGTTAAATTTCATATCGTTTACTCAAAATTATATATGTAATCACATTAGTGCATTAGTCTGTTTCCTTGAAGTACTCATTCACTGAGCGAGTAGGCTCACCCCTCTACTCAAACATTTTAGGGTTAACCGCGTGGACTTGAAGACGGTCAGAGCATCAGTGTAGATCTGCTACAAGAGTTAAGTACAAGATTAGTTGAGTCAGTCGGTCCTTGTCACTCTAGGTCCTCAGTATGAGATAAGAGAGGGAGTTGTAATTATGATGTGTATTATTGTTCCTCTTTGATATGTATGCTAATTAACAAGTTTATGTGCATAATGTGTGAGAGACATCATGAATGTTTATACATGTATCTTTTCTATTGAAGTCGGATTAGTAAAGAAATGTTCAAATTCCTTTGTTAAGATGTTATGTGGTTCAATGCGGGAAAGCAAGAGTTTTAAAGAAAAGAAGAAAAAAAAATAATAAAAGGTTAAGGGTGTTCTTTGTGTTACATATAAATCCTATCTTATGCCCTAATCTCATGATTTGAGGAAATTGTGAGATCGGGGTGTGACAGCTTGGTATCAGAGCTTAGGGTGAGTTGTCAAGGACCATTAAGTTAGTAAGTTAGAGTCCTATGTGTGGCAGATAGGAGATGTTTTGATGTTAGCTTTGGGGATTTGAGTATTTGGATATCCTGGCCCGATATCTGAGTACTTGGATCAACCAGTACAAGCTACTCTGTCTATTCTCTCACGTATACCCTGGCCAGGTATACAGTGGAAGAATGGGCTAGAGAGGAACCCTAGAAATGTTAGGGTTAGAAAACGAGAAAAGAAACAAGAATTAAGAGCATAAATGTAAAAGGAGATAGAACTTACATTTCATAATGTTGTTTTTGTTGGAAATGTATAGAAATGCTCTTATATGTTTGAATTGAAATATTCAATACTTTGAAATATGGGTCTTTAATATCTGTTGTACACTATGCAGTTGTAGCATTTATTGATTTCATTCTTTGTAACAAGTAGACTAGAATTGACCTTTGAATGAGCTTTTGTTAGTGGATAAGTTTTCTTCCACACTTCTGAGATGAATAGGAGTTGAGTAATCCTTTGTAGTTCTTGGCTTCAAGACTTCAAGTTTGGCCTGGTCCGACTGGAAGGATGCGTTACTGGGATTTGATGTCTCCTATTAATAGTACAATAAGAATAGACTCTAGATAATTAGACCCACATTAGAGTGAGAATGTGCATACAGTAAGATGTTAAAACAGATGGGCAAGATCATAACAACTAAGAATCAATTGAAACTGGTATCTGAGGTTCAATTTTGGGGCCTCATATGAGAAACCCTTAATTGGGAATAAAGGAACATGATATAAGGTTCATAATCAGTTTATTGATTAATATTATACGAACTATACATATGAAATATAGAAAAGATATGTGAAATGTATGTATGGTTCATGATAGCAAGAATCAATCATGAAGAAAGAATCATATAATAGAGTATAATGCTTTTATGAACTCTAAAGCAAAGGCTAAGTAGAGAATAGGGTTGAGCATTTAACAGGTCCATAGAAGTAAAGAGTCTTCAAAAGAGTAAAAGTGAAGAGAATCATATGATCATATAATTCATAAGACTAGAACAACAAACTAGTTCCTAAGTGAAGAACATAGGTGTAGTTTAACGAATGAATAAGTCATACAAAGGTAGACTGTTTTCAGGAGGCAAAACTTGATTGAAAGAGAAAAATTTAGAATTAAAGATGATAGGAGTGAAATCGACACCAACAGGTCTGTTTTCATTTTCTGTCTGTGCGCTGATCGGCCGAGTTTCCAGTTGATTCGGCCGAGTTTCTTTATTAGGAAAATGAACAACGTTTTGATCGTCCGAGTTGGGTTTGATTCAGCCGAGTTTCTTTTATAGGATATCAAGCAGCATTTTGATCGGCCGAGTTTCTGAGATTGGGAAGCGATCGGCCGAGTTCCTGACCGATCGGCCGAGTTTCAATGCTGTGAGTGGCAGTTCATTCAGAAATCATTATTTAACTCAATTTAAATGCTTATTTGTTTCTGTATCAGTTGGTATGACTCCTAAACAGTGTAGCACATACAATAGAGTATGATTGATTCATTGAAACTTGAAATGAGCATGAAATGTGATATTCCTATTTAAATGGTTATATGTTAATCAGTGCATTATAGCAGTGATCATATACTCCTTAATGAGAGCAAGGTGGGAATGAAATGATAGGAAAATGAATCATATATGATGCATAACTACCTTGGTAGGGTCATCTAGTGAATGTAATAGTGACATACAATATTATGAAGTGTGATAAGAAATAAATTCTTGTGTGATAGAAAGAATGATGAGTAATCTATTCCTATCTTAAATCCTTCAAGGTTAATGATGTTTATTGTATGTAATCATATGAAAAGGATAGGTAGCAAAAAGTAAAGAAGTAATGAATGAGCATAGAAATATAGGAAAAACACTAGCTTTGTGTAATATGTGAATTTGTTTTTACATGTATGATTTGTTGAAGGCATATTAAGGTATGAAAGTTGGTTCTACATATGCTTTCAGTGTATTTGTGCAAGCTATATGTTAAATTAAAGGCGTATGATAGTTGTAATAACTCATACCTGATATGCATCTTACTATTATGTATTTGTGATATGGTGATACGGTTTGAATGATGTCAGAACACATGGAGAGATACCCTGAACAAGGTAGTCATACTTATTCACTCATATTAATAGAAAGGGATGATAATCAGATTGTCTGGACAAGTAACCCTAATGAGGTGTAGCTTGTTATACCTAGCTCTAATATAACTGAGTGATGGTAATTGAGTATGATTAATGCTTGAATGACTGATACAATTGTGGATTACCTTATTACTGTTGTTGAAACCCTAAAATGATATACTACGATGGTTACACTTTGAATTGTGTGTGGGCCCATAACCCACAGGTCCCAGGATCGAAACAGGATAGTATGGAATGAGGTGGTAATGCTTCACCTCATGCATCCATGACCCAATGGGGATGCCAAGAGTAGTATTGTGCAATTGATTGTTGAATCTAGTCTTTTAATTCAAGACTGTTTTGCGATTTGAATAGCACTTTATTAAAGTTTAAAACAACATGGTGAACTCGCTTTTTTCACTTAAAGGTGATACAGAACAATAGAACTTTCTGAGCCGTATAAATTGAGATAGTTGTATCAGAGTATCAGAGTTGTGCAGTGAAAGCGTGGTGGTTTATCTTTGCATTCTATGTTTGACTGTGGCATAAAGAATTTGCTTGATATCATTGAGAACTATTTGAAATATGTTGTGATTTAGTAAAGACTTAAAAGATCTAATGTTGAAAACTACATTCAGGTATGAAATACAAGAATATAATGACATGGAAGGCTTTAGAAGCTTAGAATAACCTTGAATGTATCTTTCTAGTAGGTTTATGTTTCGAGGACGAAACATTCTAAGGGGGGGAGAGTTGTTATGACCCCATCTGAGCTTAATTGGTAAACTAGGGTTTACCTAGACAATTGCAAAGATTAATTGGAATAATCATTCTTGAAATCTAAGTAATGACGATAATACAACTAGGATGTTTTAACTATGATAATAAGTCTAAATGTTCTTTTGTCTTGAGAATTAGGGTTTGAGAAACATAAACCCTAATCGGCTCAAAATAGGGTTTTAATGACATATGAATACAGAATTTGATAAATAGAATGTCTCACTAAATGATTTTTAGTATTTTATGTGTAACTCTGATTTAGCTCAAATTTGGATATGGTTTGGATATATAAAATGTGAACAACATTGGAAAATATCAGAATTTTTGAAGAATATTCTGACCTGTTTATCGGCCGAGTTTCAAACTCGACCGATCACATTTCCATATTTATACAGCAGTGTGGTAATTGAATTTTATCTTTTTATTGGTATATCCAATTGATCTCAAATTTTAAATGTGCTTGATAAAAACATTTTTGGACACTCTGTTAAATTGGCGTAATTTTTGGATGACTTTTGATCTTTACAGTGAGTGTGTCGGTCGAGTTTACAACTCGGCCGAATCTGCTGCAGACTGCAATATAGTAGTGCACTGTTTGATTTTTAATTATTTATTGGTAACGCGAAATGATCTCAAATTTTTACTGGAGGTCTGAAACTCCATTATGCATAACATATAAAATTTCCAGAATTTTTGGAGCTTCTGTTAGCTATTCAGTAGGCGAATTACAGAAACTATTGTGAAACCGAATATTCAGAAAATATAATTAAAGTTGAGTGTTGGGTCAATATGCAATTGACCCAAGCAGCTCAAATTGACTTATATGATCGACCACACACACACACAACTCTCATTCTTCGTCATTCATTCCATAGAAACGAGCTCCTAGAGAGAGAGGGAGAGTTAGGGTTTGAGAGAAGAAAGTGGGGGAAATTGCTGAATTAGGGTTTTGCGATTCCAGGAAGGGTGAAATCAAGTAAGTTTGGATCCTTTGCATAGACTTTTATGGTAAATCTTGTCTCTCATGTCAAGATTCCGTCCATGCTCTGATTTGATCCAAGATGATGTCGAAATTCCCTCTTTTCTCACCCTTTCTTCATAATCCGTCATTTTCAAGGTTCCCGAGTTGAATGGAAGAAGAATTGGGAGATTTGCTAGGGATTTGATGTGAGTTCGAGATTCCCAGAGTTGAGCTGCAGTTTTGAGGTGTTTTCACACCTTAGGGTGAGTGGGTTCTTCCTTCAAACAGTTTAATGCACGAAATTTGATTATAGCATCCAAATCCCTAAATGCTTAGTATGTGATTCTAAATCCTGAAATGTCCGTTTGATTTAAGTTATTGTAAATTGATATGATATGGATTCCTTCTCTGTTTGAATGACTCCTTAATGGTAGATTCATATCAGAAACGTATACAACACTTCCTAGTGAGAATGCTTTTCATATTTATATCAAATGATGTAATTAGGGTTTAACCTAATTGAGATATCACTGGAGTTTCAACCTTATTGAAAAGGACTAGTAATCCTATAAGTGGTTAGGATGTACCTCATGGGTTATCTTAATTGAATTCTATTCTTGATACCCGATGTCTCAGTGAATGGTATGGAAAATCTAAATTATGCTAAATTTCCATGGTTTCATATTTGTATTGATTGTATATGATTTGTTGGAAACAATCTCTATTTAGTGAATGCTTATATCCTATGAAATCCTTATGAGAGCCATGTGACAAGTGAATGAGGTAAATGAAAAGGTGAATGAGGCGAATGAAACCCTAAGAGTAGGGTGTTGGCATGTGATGAATGAATAAGGCAAATGAAACCCTAAGGATAGGGTGTTCAATGAATCATGTTATGGAGATATGAAAGGTCTCGATATGAGATGTGGTGATGCTTAACTGTTGAATTGTATGTTTCTAGTTCATTTAACTTTATATGCTTGTTCTCTCTGAGTTGATATCTACATACTGCAGGGCTTCTTATTTTTAATACATATCTCGTAAATTGCAGGTGATGAGATATGACATGCCCTAGAAAGGGATGTTACTGAGACATGATATATGTTGAATACATGAGTTATGATGTTTCTTATGATATGATATGACAGGCTGTGTGAGCCTTGTGAGAAATGTTAAATGAGTTATGATATATGTTTAAATGAATCTATAATGTTAATGTTAGACTTAGGTGCCCTGAACACCGTAGAACCCCATTGCGCGGTCTGTACCTTTGGGTTGAAATGATCGATCTAGCCTTGTGCCTAGATGGTCGGTGACTCGTGTTCAACAATAATCCGTGCGTGTGTCACGGTGGCACGAGGACAGAGAGGGGTTATTCAACAATAATCTGTGCGTGTGTCATGGTGGTAACCCAGACTCTCCGCCTGTGTACTCAGGTTAGAGGAGGAGTCTAGAGTACACTCTTTTGAGAGTGCAGACAGGCCCTTGTGCGCCTGAGGCCCTTGTGCGCCTAAGAGTCTTGTGCAGACCAGGACGAGGAGTCAGACTTAGCATTTCCCGGGTGTGTCGCTAAGTCTTGTACGGTGTGGTCGTAGTGAATTGTGAGTCTCTTATGCAGAGTACACTGCATAAGATCAGGGCATAATCTAAAATATGATCATATAGATTCACAGAGTTCCTTATAAATGAAAGAGTTAAGGAAGACTAGAGCATAGTCTTCTAGTAGTTATTCTTTGGATGCAATATTTACATTCTTTGTTATTTCAATTATATTGTTTTAGAACTGCTCAGTGTAGTATTTATTATTGTTAAATTTCATATCGTTTACTCAAAATTATATCTGTAATCACATTAGTGCATTAGTCTGTTTCCTTGAAGTACTCATTCACTGAGCGAGTAGGCTCACCCCTCTACTCAAACATTTTAGGGTTAACCGCGTGGACTTGAAGACGGTCAGAGCATCAGTGTAGATCTTCTACAAGAGTTAAGTACAAGATTAGTTGAGTCAGTCGGTCCTTGTCACTCTAGGTCCTCAGTATGAGATAAGAGAGGGTGTTGTAATTATGATGTGTATTATTGTTCCTCTTTGATATGTATGCTAATTAACATGTTTATGTGCATAATGTGTGAGAGACATCATGAATGTTTATACATGTATCTTTTCTATTGAAGTCGGATTAGTAAAGAAATGTTCAGATTCCTTTGTTAAGATGTTATGTGGTTCAATGCGGGAAAGCAAGAGTTTTAAAGAAAAGAAGAAGAAAAAATAATAAAAGGTTAAGGGTGTTCTTTGTGTTACATATAAATCCCATCTTATGCCCTAATCTCATGATTTGAGGAAATTGTGAGATCGGGGTGTGACAACATAGGTTATGGAACACATATTAGAATTGTCCAACCATCTTCAATGATATGGACTCATCTCAGATTAAGGCATTGCTCATTGTTAGGATTAGGTCTCCCATACCATCACCCTTTATTAGGGTTTACGGTTTCACATACTATCATACTTCATTAGGTTAAGGATTTCAAATACCATCTCCTTTCATTAGGCATTCACATCACATTACCTATAGTTAGGGTTTACTATTCATCCCAACTAGGGTTTCTCATGGCATCACCCTCAATTAGGGTTTCTCATGCAATCCCCCTCAATTAGGGTTTCTCATGGAATCACCCTCAATTAGGGTTTCTCATGGCATCACCCTCAGTTAGGGTTTCTCATGGCATCACCCTCAATTAGGGTTTCTCATTTTCATATCAATACACCGGGGTTTTATTCCACATTACCCTAGTTTAGGGTTTCATGCACTTTACCCTAATATTAGGATTTCTTATTCAATTATCCATAATTAGGGTTTACTATTCATCCCATTTAGGGTTTTGCATCATATTACCCTAAATTTGGATTGCTCAAGTCACCACCCTTAATTAGGGTTACACGATTACCCTAGAATAGGGTTTCACTCATAATTGCCCTGAATTAGGGTTAGGGTTCATTAACCTTCTCGATTAGGGTTTCATGATCTATTTGCTGAGGATCATACCCAAATCACGTACTCTACATGATTGACACTCATGTATGAATTATTTTCTATCATCCTTTCAACTTGATTAGGTCACATCATCCTTTCAATCAAGTACATACAACTATGATTATCATAGTGTACTGAGTTATTGCTTACTTAAGCTTCAAGGATCAACTCATCTAGGGTTACCAATTACTTAGTACCTTAAAGGTACAACCCTAGTGATTATCTTTGAGATAAATCAGTAGCAACCATAGGGTCATTTCATCTTTCATCACCTTAGGTTCCCCACTAATTAAATCATATTGAAACATCCAAACGTGTTTGACCATTGATGCTCCAAACGGTTTGAAACCGAATGGGCTTGGGTCTCCAAATAGTTTTGACCGTTTGGTCTCAAACGGTATTGAGATCATCTGGGCCCAAACGGTCTTGAGACCGTTTGGACTCAAATAGTCTTGAGACCGTTTGGACCCAAACGGTCTTGAGGCTGTTTGGTCCAAGCCATCTCAAAACCGAATGGACCAAAAAGTCCTTTCAACACTTACACGATTCATGATTTCAATGGATGGACAAATTATCAATTAAGTCATTGATTTCTTTATCATTTGAACTATTGAATCAACCCTCAATTAGACCATCAATTAGGGTTTTGAACCCAATTGATCTAGGATTTCAACTCAAGGAACCTTCAATTAGGGCTTTGAATCTAGTAGCCATCAATGATCAACATTGTGGAATTGGTTCAATTGAAACCAATGAACCATCATCAAACTTTTGACATGACCTAACCCCAAACGGTCTTGAGATCGTTTGGATGACCTCCAAACGGTCTTGAGACCGTTTGCCTCATCCTAACCTTGAAATTCATGAAATTCCATTAGGATTTAGGTCATTGGATTGATCATCAAATCAGCACTCAATTGCATTTCCATTTGGTATCTTTGGACCTTCAATCACAAAACCATACTTAACCCTAGACCACCAAACGGTCTTGGGTGACCCACAAATGGTCTTGAGACCGTTTGGGTGACCTCTAAATGGTCTTGGGACTGTTTAGGCTAATCAACCTATAACGACCCCACCTTCCGGTAACCCCCAATTAAGGGAGACCAAAAGGTCGGTGCCATTATCCGATTTTCCGGATCAAGGTTCAGTAATTAATTGGTAACAATTAATAAATTCTACTAGACTATACTAAAAAAGCTGTAATAAATAAAAGTTTTGCATACCTTTGAAAATTTGGGATTTCTATATTGCTATCCAGAAATAGAACCAACTAACTAATCCTCCTTGGACTTTAATTCGTGTATTTCACAATATGGCAATTTACTATTTGTCCTTTTTTTGTTTTGTACCTAAAATGCTGACAAACAAAATGTCGGTCAGCCAAAGCTGGTATGTGGGGGATTCACTAATCATGCAATTATCCATAACAATGTATTGCATTCAATTATCATTTAACAAACGATTTACGTTTTAAGTATAACTACGCGATCCATGTGTACCCTATCGCCTGGGCTGTCCCTACAGTGGACTTGGATACTAACGCCAAATATTCAGGGCATGGATGAATAGTGTGTTTCATCCAGGCCCTATACATATAAAGTCAATCCATGCCAATGATTACGTCAAAATCATTAATTTCAAGAAGAATAAAGTCTGTAGGAAAATCATGATCTCGATATTTCACAGATACCACCGGGGTTTTTAAAAGAGAAGTAAAGATTCGACCACTCAGGGTTGTAACATCTAAGACATATCCTAAATCCTTGATATCCAAACATAGCACAGTTGCAAGATTTCTAGAAATGAAAGTATTAGTAGATCTAGAGTTAAACAAAGCTTTCACATTATGTCCCATAACTTCAAGCATGCCTACATTATTGTTCACCATGCATTAGACCATTACATGCTTAACTTTAAAACATAAAATAAAACTCTAAGGGTTATTACCCTCGGTCAACTGATTGGCATTAACTTGAGCCTCCTCATTGTCAATGGCAAACACCCGAGCTTGTCTTCTCTCTCCAGCAGGTGGGGCTACAGCTATAGGTGGGGCTGCCATAGATGGGGCTGCTACAGGTGGGGTTGCCGCTTGTCCTGGTCCTTTGGGATCTGGCATAGGACAAACGGATTGCAGATGTCCTTCTTGGTGGCATCAAAAGCATGTCTTCTTCTTGTAGCGACATTCACCGGCATGCCCCTTTCCGCTGGTGCGACAAGGAGGTCGGTTGTTCTCTTGACGAGGTTTCCCTTTTCCTCCATGTTTTCCTTTAGCTTGATGACGTCCTTGACCCTTCTTATGGTTGTTTCTCGGGCCTTGGGCTCCTTCAGTGAAACCCAAGTACCCCTTGGGTGGAAACTGGGCAGGCATCACTGTCCTCTCCATGTCTAAAGCAGTGTTGGAGGCTTCGGCGAAAGTTTTAGGCTTGCTTGCCATCACACGGGGCCTGATGGCAGGGTGAAGATGCTCTATGAAGTGGTCCACCCTTCTTTCCTCATCCATCTTGTACCCAAAATGCTCCAGGATTCGGAACTTGCGCCCGAAGTCCGCCACAGAAGAGTTTCCTTGGGTCATGTTGGTGAACTCCCTTTCCTTTTCCTTCTTAGCTGAGACTGGGATGAATCTGGCTATGAAGATCGTCTTGAAATCAGCCCATGCCATGGGTTCCTCTGTCAAAACCCAGTCGGTGATGTGGGTCTCGCACCATATCTTGGCTGCTCCTTCCAGGAGGTGAGCAGCAAAAAGGACCTTCTTGCTCGACTGTACCTCAAGCATGCAGAATCCATTCTCGACTACAAGCAGCCAAGCTTCCTCTTTGTCGACTACCTCTGTCTTGTCCTCTCCCCAGAACTTCTCGATATTCAACTTGATGAAGTCCAGGATGGTGGCCCCCAGTCTAGGATGAACCGGAAGCTGATCACCATTCTCAGCTCTGGTTAGGTCTCGGAGGGCCAAGGCATTAATGGCCTCTGTCAGCTTCCTCTACTGCTCCATCCACAAAGCTTCAGGGGTGTGGATCATCATGGTCGGTTCTAGACCTCCAGCTTGGTCTTCTTGCATCTAGTCTACTTCCTCGTATACATGTTGCTCTTCATACCCTTGGTCTTTCTCTTGATCAAGGTTGCCGAAGGGTATTGGGTCAGGGTTAGGGACCTCATGAGTGGTCTCTTCAGACATGTTTCTCTTCTTAGAGGATTCACCATCATGGTTCTTCTTGCTCTTCTCTGAAGACCCCTTTCCTTTGTGGGGAGGCCAAGCACTCCTAGTTGGGTTCCCAGTACCCTCGGGGATAGCAACTGTCTTTGTACGAGCCATCTACATAAGCATAACAAACATACCTTTAGTTTATCATTAAACTAATCATACTTATGTCAGTGACTTCTCATTATGTATCTTTTATTAATTTGATGGAGGATACCTTAATCCTTAACTTACTAGCCCATACCACATGAGGGTGAGGAAGAGAGAGAACCCGAACTCTTAACGTCCTTAATAGATTATGTGATGAGAAGGGATGAATAAGATGAGAAAGTCCTAAAGGTATCTTATTTCGATTCAATTCCTAGGACATCGTCCAGGTAGTCAAACAATCTGGGAGTCCTCGTATTCCGGCTAGCAGTGCGGAGGAAAATTTTTCCAGCCCCCGGAAGTGATCCTTTTCTAGACACCTCAGTCTTTCGGAAAATCTGCTAATAACTCCCTTGGGTTCTATAGAGTTTGTAAAATTTAATAATTATTAAAAATTAAGTGGAGAACCTTGGCTCTGATACCAAATGTAATGACCCCACCTTCTGGTAACCCCCATTTAAGGGAGACCGAAAGGTCAGTGCCGTTATCCAATTTTTTGAATCAATTCAGCAATTAATTGGTAACAATTAATAAATTCTGCTAGACTATACTGAAAAAGCTGTAATAAATAAAATTTTGCATACCTTTGAAATATTGGGATTTCTATATTTCTATCCAGAACAGGAACCAACTAACTAATCCTCCTTGGACTTTAATTTGTGTATTTCACAATATGACGATTTACTGTTTGTCCTTTTTTTGTTTTGTACCTAAAACGCCGACAAACAAAACGTCGGTCAGCCAAAGCTGGTATGTGGGGGATTCACTAATCATGCAATTATCCATAACAATGTATTGCATTCAATTATCATTTAATAAACGATTTTACATTTTAAGTATAACTACGCGATCCATGTGTACCCTATCCCCTGCGCTGTCCCTGCAGTGGACCTGGATACTACCTCCCTTATGGTAGATTCCCATTATGCCCCTCATGACTTCACCTAATAGGTGAATCAATTTCTAGGGCTGAGTCACATGACACTACCCGTAGGTAGCCCACTCCTTAACTCATGGTATGCTAAGAGTATCATGGCACTACACATGTGTAGCCCAGTTTCTAACTCATGATACCCTAGACCTTGCTCTAGGTTATCCTTAGCCTTTGCATAGCCACAGGGGTAGACTCGGATCTAGCCAGTTATACATGTATACTCATAGTGATAGTCATAGTCACTCTATAGTTGCACGAATTAAAACATCCAACAATTATTTCAAGCCATGAGGGAAACGTCGATAAAATCCTCGGAAAACTAATCGAGATAATCATAAGCGTAACCACATACCTGTATTGCAGATTTAGATATAGAATTAATTTGTAGAGAGAGAAAATCCAATCAATCAAGCAAATTGCACAGAAACCCTAAAATAAAAGTACAAGTTTACTTTTATTAATATTTATCCAATTTAATCATATCCCTTAGGGTATCTATCCCAATTTTAGGGTTTCTTGGAAACTAGGGTTTTGCCTTCATTCTTAGTTATCATGAACCCTAATTCCTCAAAATCACTTCAAACCTTTAAATTCTCTCCTTTTAATATTCCTAACAGTCTTAGGACCATTATTTAGTAATTTACTTCCTTAATCCAAAATAATATTGTTTTACCCTAAATTAGGGTTTCCATATACATCACTCTCCATTCATAGACATAAACCCTAATTTAGCCATCTTTATATTCAAAATGAATGAAAACTTCATATTATTAATTAACAGGTTGATAATCCTCAATTTAACCCATTAAGTTATAAAGAATCATCCTTTATATGCAATTAAGGTTTCTAATTACTTTTCAATACCTTTTTCTTTCAAATTAGAGTACTTTTGTAAAACAAAATAGAATCAAGTTCTTAAATCATTTTTATCAGGTTCCTTTCATTTTTCTACCCAACTTTCATATATAAATTTTCTTTATATGAGATTCCTAGCTATTTCTATGATTTTAGCAAGGAAAAACTATTTTCTGGATTATTTGATCAGAGAGGATATTTTATCGAATTTCTTGGGCCGTTGGATCGGTGCGCCGATGGATCGCGCCTTGATCTGACGCTACGTGTCAGAGGTCTCCACTAGTGCTGAGACGCACGCGCCTGTGGGCTGTCATCCGTTGGATGGTGTTCGGGTCCACGATGGACTCTGATCTGAGGCCTCGCGTCAACTCGCTCCACTTAGCGAGTTATCTCAATGCGCGTCTCCTGAGGCCGTCAGATCCTAAGTCAGCCCACCATACTCCCTGATCTAACGGTTCTAGCTTGTCGTCCTCCCCTTCCTCTTGCTTTGCACTTGCAGCGGCGCTGCGGATGGGGCTCGTCGGAGCGAACCCAATCGAGAGAGGGTGAGAGCTTTGAGGGTTAGGAAGTAGCCGCCTGGGATCGTGAGGGTGAGAGAGATCAATAGGGGGTCCTATATATAGGCTATGGGAGACTCTCTTAGGGTTTCTGACCTTCCGTAAAACCTTCTTTCAGCCCAATTGGGCGTTTTGGGTATACGCGACAAAAGTCAGCAAAACCTGGGTCTAGACCCTTTGCAAAGGTCTCCCGAACCTAATGGGACAAAAATCCCAAGTTCACATGCACTGGAACGATCAAAATCAAAAGGGGAAAGTTCCCCTGTAACTCGTCCAAGTCTGCATCCCACTGGGATAATTGCGATGAGCGACGCATGTTGGATTAAAATCCAACGGCCCTCATCGTGCCTGTTCTTGCAAAAAGGAAATTCGATTTCCTAAATTCCAAGGAAAATCTTTTTATGAAGATAATCTTGAAAAATCGATAACTCTCAACTCTTAATTCCTTTTTGCCTCAAATTTTAAGGGAAACTCTTTTATGTTTTTATTTTCATCCTGCAAAAATTGGGATCATTATCTTAATTAAACGGTTCCTTTTCTTTAGTTGCAAGAAAACACCCTTTTATTCATATTTTCCATATATTCTTTATTTCCTTTGCTATTATATAATTATCCTGAGTTCCTTGAACCCCAAGGAACCTTTACAACTCGAAATCTTATTTTGGGAAAATATCTTTTAGCCTTTTAATCATCCTTTATTCATTTTCTTATATTTCCCATTATCCTATTGAATTCCTTTTTCATTTCTTTTTCTTTTTCTTTCAATTGGGCTTAATGGCCAATAAGGCCCATGCAAGGCTATTATTCACGAAATTCATTCAAATCAAACCATGAAATAAAACATTGATCTTATTTATCTTTTAAAGGAGATTGAAAAATCTCATTACATGTTTTGGAAAATGAGGTTATAACACAACCCAAAATTCTAAGTTAACCAAATCGAATTTCAGCACTTATTTCGATTAGGCTTTGCTAATTGATTAACCTTCAACTGATGAAACCTTTAGAATTAATCAATCAAATTTGGTGGGTCATCAACCAGCATCATTAGCATCAAAATTTCCAAACGATCAACCCTAGTCAACTCTCCCAAACAGTTTGAAACCATTTAGCTTCAAACAATTTGATGAAACAGTTTGCTTTCAAACGGTTTTGTTGAAACCGAATGAGCAAGTTTGTTGAGACCGAATGACATAGAATTTCTTTGGGAAAAGTGTCCAAGATGATGTCATCATCATCTACCTTTGTCCCTATAGTTCTTAGTACTTCTTATTTCATGGAATTACCCATTTCAACCAACAATTAATCAAGAAGATGAAGGAATCAATGAAATTGCAAGATTAATAGTTGAATAACAATGTAAAGGGGTTCAAGTTATATAACCCGCCTCTAATTGAGCTTCAAAGATCCAATCCCCACGTATTTAATGGTGTAAGAATCTTTCTCAACTATCTCAAGTTCGTCCTCAAGCTTTTGAGTGAAAAGGAATGACTAGGATAGAAGATTGCATGGAGAAAAGAAGAAATCCATCATTTATTTTTGATTTCCACCATGAAATCATGGTGAAAGGAGGTCAAGAAGCTTACCAACATGTTGGGGCTCATTCTCCTCTTTCTCCCAAGCTCCCAAGGTCGTTTTTCAAGCAAAGCGTGGAAATGAATTCGAAATTCCCTTTTTACTCTATGGATATATGAGCTTATATGCAATTTTTATTAAAAATTCAATTAGGAGACAGTAAGTAGGAATTATCCCCCCTTATCCTTGCCACTTGCCCCCTTCTCTTCCTTAGGGATGAGGCTATCCTTGTTTCCTATTATTCCTCTCAATTATCTACAATTTAAGGAAAAGCAAATTAAGCACCTTAACCCTTTTTATATTAATATCCATAAGTGAGTGGATATTTCTTTTTCTTATAATAAGGTGAGTGGGTTTTTCACCTCCTTGAGATATTTTCGTGCCTTAGAAAGGCATAAGGATGTCCACACATATCTGAATTAAACCATTTCAATTTTGGTTGAAGGTCCTTCAATTATTTTATTTATTTTTGCATTAAATTGAATTAGGGTTTCAATTATGCTTAAATCTTGATTATTTTAATATCAAGATTCCCTCTCCTTTCAAGAGATACAAATGAGACGCCCCTCTCATTTTCTTTGATCCACATGGTGCCAAGAAACATTAGGGACTATTTTGAAGTGGTAATTTTCATATTGAACCCTGGGTTTTGGGTAAATTGCACATTACACCAAAACTAGGTTTTAATGCACAAACATTGTTCAACAAGCTCTTTCTTGTTATTCAGGCTATGACAAGCCATACTACTGCATCATGTTCATCCTTATGATGCTTCAACACTTGAGGAACATCCTATAATGCAACATTTGCAATTTAAACCATAAACTTGGGTAATTTGCACTTTACTCCAAAACAAGCAAAATAATGTTTCAACATTATTCGAAAGGACTAAAATTCAAACATAAGTTCCTCTTGAGCCTTAATTACTTTTCACAATTAAGGAAAAGCATATAATTAACTTTATTAAGCAAAATACCTAGGGTTAAGGCATAACCCATGTCAGGGATGTTACAGGATCATTGATAACACCAGTTTTTGTGATGTTTTTACCCTTTATTTTGTTATCAAAACTGCCCTTTTCTGCTATTTTCCTCTATTTTATTAGCATTTTCGCAATAAATGGCCAAGCAATGCTCTTAATCCAATTTTCCCATCTTTTGTAGATTTTTTCCTCATTTTTGTGCATAAAGGCCGCCCGGCCCATAAATAAGTCCAAGACTGTTTCGGCCTTCCTGACGCCCGATACAACCCCTACCCGACAGGGGTTGGGCGACACAATGACGCACGACAAAAAGATTCCGTGCTAGAAGAAGCTGATGGATGACACACCTTCTACCCGACAGGGAGCCCGGCTTGCCTCGACAACCCAGCTTGTCGGGCGACACAGCCACCCACCGACAGGCACGCCGCCCGTCACGTGACCGATAGCAGACGCCTCAGCGCCGAGCTATGCCTGTATCGGCCGTCCATAGACCGGCGCATAAGGGGGCCACGTGGCGCTTCGAGCACCATAACTCCTCCTAGCCAGCTGACTATAAATAGCAGCTATAGTGAGCTGAAAAGATAGTTCGGAATTCAGACAGTTGGGAGCTTGAGCTATCTTCTGAGGAAACTGTGAGAGCACAAGTATCGTGCCGCAGTGCTTGTCTCGGGCGACACTAGGTGAGATTTTCCTCATCCTGAGAGAGAGGGGACAGTTCACTTAGGACCGTCCCGGGCGACACTGCGGGCCGATATCGGCCGACGTAGATGAGCGACACAAGTGCCCGACAGCAGAATGTGTAGCTCCTAGCCCGACACGATATCGAACTAATACGCTTCGACAGTCAGTGTGTGCCGCCTGAGAGGGTGTGCCGCCTGACATGAGCGTATCGGCCAGGGTCCTTGAGCGATACAGTCGACAGTCGGTGCATGCCGCCCGACACCTCTGTATCAGGATAGGCCCCTGACCGATATTGGGCAGGAGAGCTACAGCACCCTATCGACCTTCTACATCAAGGAGGCGACACCTATCTTTTAATTCTATTATTTAATTCTTTATTATATGCAATGTATTAAGACCTTTAATGTTTATGGAAATGGAAAAGTTTAATTACTTGTTGCTCTATGCTTGGTGCACAATGTTGGATGACTGCTTGTTTGATATCTGAACTCTAGCTTGCATGTTTGGATCGCGTTTCGCTTAGCTACCGAATCGTGTTTTCCCGTCGCAACAACTTCGAGAGTTGTGTTGTGGCTCTAGTGTTTGGTCTGATTCTGGAGTACGAGAGTGCCTGGAATGGAGTTGTTTCTGTAACATTCCACTATAACTAAAGCCCAGCAACCTCGAGAGGGGTGTTGATGCAGAGGTTAGAGGTACCCGCTCTGAGAGGAGGGGTGCAGGATGTTACCGCTGCCGCTTGTCTTACTATAGTCTTATCCTTCATACCTTGCTTGAGCTCTAGTATTTATCTTTCTGCTACTGTTGCATGAAAACCCCTAAAAACTGCTAAATGACTAAAATCTTAAATCTCTCTAGTAGCTCCAGTTGGAGATAGTTTTCTTTGTTTTATTTTGTGACATCTTGTTGTTCCCTTTTAGGAATTTATATCTCTTTACATCTGTCGGAGTGTAGTGTGTCGATTCTAGGTTCTCAACACTACCCCCTTGTCCCTGTTTTCAACCCCATATGACTACTTCGACCCTGTAAGCAAAGTTTCGGGGGCCTAGAAGGATTCAGGTTTATAAATGTAAAAGCTCGACTACCTCAAATCTGCCTCCACTTTTGGACGCGCGATTTAGGCCGGTCAATTTTTTGCCGCCGTTGTCAGGGACAAGGCAAAAGCGGTACTGTAGACGGACCCAAATCCACTAACTACACTCCAGTGCCTCAAGCTTAGAAATGAGTTTGACAACACTCCTTTTCTTTTTCTTCTTATTGTTATTCTTTTAAAAGAAAAAAAAAATTCAATTTCCTAAACTTATTTTTTTTATGCCTTTTCAGGAACTCTGAAGAACTGTGACTTGTTCCGCCGAGATTTGATACCATGTCTCGCTGCGAACAGTATCTTTCTGAGGGTGAATGTCAGGGCCGAGGTGAGGGGTCGAGCCAGCCTAACTTGGTTGGTCAGCTTTCTGCCTATATAAAGAGACAAGATACCATCATCAGCCGACTGGTGCAGAACACGCTCCCTAGCCCTGGGGCTCTGAATTCAATGCAATGCCAGATGGACAGCTTGCAGATGTGCTAGCATGAGGTAGATCAGTGACTGACCCAGATGGCTGCTCTAATGGAGGGTCCTGCAATAAAAGCACTCCCACACCCTGAAACCGCAGTAATGGCGGTCCTGAGGTCTGGAAGGACGCTGGAGCACCCTGATGAAGCCAGGCTTGAGCCCGAGCTAAGGCCTGAGGGTGCGGACCCAACAGAAGGGGAAGAAAGACAGGCGGACGTTCGAGAGTCTGCGCAAGGGTTCCCTGAGGAGCTACCAGGTGGACGGAATGCTTACGCTCCTAGGATTCCGTTCCCATACAAACTAATAAAGGCGAATCTGAAGAAGCGTCATGAGAAGTTCATAGAGTCGATCAGGAAGCTGCATCTCGAAGTGCCCTTCCTTGACGCATTGGAGGAGATGCCTACGTATGCCAAGTTCCTCAAGGACCTTATCACAAATAAGAGAAGGGGAGGAAGGATAGAGATAGTGTATCTAGCTTCCGCCTCCTCTGCCTTCTTGAAGCCCGACATGCCGAATAAGAGAAGGGATCCCGGAGCTTTCACGATCCCATTCGCCATCATGGACAACGTCGAGCGCAAGGGTCTAGCGGACTTGGGGGCGAGCATTAGCCTCATGCCTCTAAGTTTTGCACAAAGGGTGGGTTTGACCGACATGGTTGGAACCAACATGCGGATTCAACTGGCGGACCACACCTTTAAGAGACCCGTTGGCATTGTCGAAGATGTGCCGATAAGGGTCGGCGATTTCTTCATCCCTTGTGATGTATTCGTCATCGACACAGCTGAAGACCCCCGGTGCCTGATCATCTTTGGGCGCCCCTTCTTGGCGACAGGGAGAGTGCTGATTGATGTTTCCGATGGGATGATCACTTTAAGGGTCGGAAACGACCATATGGACTTCAAGCTGAAAGAGATCATGAGAAGCTCGTCACTCTCTGAATCAACACATTTCACTGATAGCTACAATAAATTCTGTGAGGAAATAGAGGAAGACATCAGGACAGTAGACCCCCTCTTGAGGGCTATAAACTGTCAAGATCCTGACCTCGAAGATCCTGAAGTCGCGAAGCACCTCAACCTTTTCAACCTTTCTGACGAAGATTTGCAAGAAGAGGATACAGTGGTAGAGTCTGTGAAGTATGCCTCTCTCGAGGAGGAGCCTCAAGAGATGGCACCCAGACCAAAGTCAGAGTTAAAAGTGTTTCCCGAAGGCCTAAAGTATGAGTTCTTAGATAAAGAGCACAGAAACCCCATCATCGTGAACGCTGATCTTTCAAGCGATCAGCTAGACCGACTCCTTGAGGAGTTAAGACTCCACAGGGGGGCTATAGGATACTCGGTAGATGATATCAAAGGCCTTAGCCCCGCCTTGTGCATGCATCACATCAACTTAGACGAATCTGCCAAGCCTCTGGCCCAACCCCAGAGGAAGCTGAACCAGATGCTCAAGTAGGTCGTCAAGAAAGAGGTAATAAAGCTTAGGGATGCAGGGATCATTTATCCAATCAGCGATAGCAATTGGGTAAGTCTGATCCACGTAGTGCCCAAAAAGGGTGGGATGATGGTGGTTAAAGGTGAGAAGGGTGACGAGGTGGTGGTTAGGACCGTCACCAGATGGCGGATGTGCATTGATTACCGAAAGCTAAATCATGCTACAAAAAATGATCATTTTCTGCTACCTTTTATTGACCAAGTTCTTGAAAGGTTAGTGCATCACGATTTCTTTTGTTTTCTTGATGGCTTTTCAAGTTTTTACCAGGTACCCATCTTGCCCGACGATCAAGAGAAAATAACATTCACCTGCCTTTACGGCACTTATGCCTTCCGAAGGATGCCCTTCGGACTCTGCAATGCCCCTGCTACCTTTCAACGATGCATGATATCGATGTTCTCAGATTTTCTAGAAGACATCGTAGACGTTTTCATGGACGATTTTTCAGTCTATGGGAAGGACTTAGATAGCTGCCTGAAGAATCTGGCATTGGTTATTCAAAGGTGTGAGGAGAATAGCCTAGTTCTGAACTGGGAGAAGTGCCATTTCATGGTGCGGGAGGGCATCGTTCTCGGGCATAAAATCTCAAAGCGTGGAATCGAGGTGGACGCAAGCAAGGTTGAAGCAATATCCAATCTTCCTCTACCGAGATCTGTGACGGGGGTTCGAAGCTTCCTCGGACACGCGGGATATTACCGAAGATTCATCAAGGACTTTTCAAAGATCTCCAAACCATTGTCCAATCTTCTGGTAAAAGATGCTAAATTTGTTTTCTCTAACGATTGTCTCAGTGCCTTTCAGGCCCTGAAAAATGCTTTAATATCACCACCTATCCTTCAAGCACCAGAATGGGGTTTACCTTTTGAGCTGATGTGCGACGCTAGCGACTACACGGTTGGGGCAGTCCTGGGGTAAAAGAAAGATAAGAAGCACCATGTGATCTGCTACGCGAGTCGCACGTTGGACGAGACTCAGGTGAACTACACAACAACTGAGAAAGAGATGCTAGCGATCGTCTTCGCGTTTGATAAATTTAGGTCGTATCTCATTGGAGCCAAGGTCAAGGTATACACAGATCATGGGGCTATAAAATACTTGATGAAAAAGAGAGACGCAAAGCCCTGACTGTTGAGGTGGGCCTTACTGCTCCAAGAATTTGACCATGAAGTTATCGACAAGAAGGGCGCAGAGAATGTGGTCGCAGACCACCTATCAAGGATCGTGACTGAGAAAGAGAGAGGGCCTCCCATCAACGACGACTATGCCGATGAAGCTCTTATGTTGGCTGAAGCCCAAGAAGAAAGTTTACCCTGGTTTGCAGACATCTGCAATTATCTTGCTTGCAGAGAACTGCCTCCTGACATCACGTAAAATCAGAAAAAGAAACTATCCGCGGATGTTAAAAACTACTACTGGGATGACCCTCTCCTGTTCAAAAGATGCGCCGACAACTTATACAGGGGGTGCATCCCAGAAGAAGAAACTGCGGACATCCTGAAGTAATGCCACGCCTCCCCCTATGGTGGTCACTTGGGCAGCGAAAGAACAACTGCAAAGGTGCTACAGCTAGGTTTCTACTGGCCCTCCTTATTTAAAGACGATGCACAGTTTGTGAAGGTTTGCAAAGAGTGCCAGTTTACGGGAAACATAGGGCGGAGAAACGAAATGCCAATGGCCAGCTGGATCGAAGTAGAAATATTTGACGTATGGGGGATCGACTACATGGGACTATTTCCCCCATCCCGGGGGTATCCGTACATACTCGTGGCTGTGGATTATGTATCGAAGTGGGTGGAAGCGGTAGCCACCCAAACCTACGACGCCAAGTCAGTTATCAAGCTCTTCAGGAAGACCATCTTTCCTCGTTTCAGCGTCCTGCGCACAGTTATAAGCGACGGAGGATCGCACTTTGGAGAAAGACAGTTTGAAGCACTTCTACGCAAGTGCAGAGTGAAGCACAAGATCACTACACCCTACCATCCCCAGACGTCAGGGCAGGTAGAGGTTTCCAACAGACAAATCAAGAAGATCTTGGAGAAAACTGTCATCCGAACAAGGAAAGATTGGTCTATGAAACTTGACGATGCACTTTGGGCCTACCGCACTGCTTACAAAACACCCATTGGAACCACCCCCTACCGTCTCATCTACGGAAAATCCTGCCACTTGCCGCTAGAATTGGAACACAAGGCCCTTTGGGCAATCAAGTTCCTAAATATGGACCTCGACAAAGCGGGAGAGAAGATATTTTTGCAACTTCAAGAGCTCGAAGAGCTGAGAATGAATGCCTACGAAAATGCAAAAATCTATAAACAGAGGACAAAGTTGTGGCACGATGCCCATCTCAGGAGAAAGGATGTAAGCGAAGGGGATAAGGTCTTGTTATTCAAGTCCTCTATTTGTCTTTTCACTGGGAATTGCAAACGAGGTGGTCTGGACCGTTCACAGTGTCAAAGATATATCCATCAGGGATGATGGAGCTCTACGACAAAGACGATCCGACTAAGGCCTTTCAGGTGAATGGGCACAGGGTGAAAAGGTTCTATGAAGATGAAGCGTTTGTCAGGAGAGCAGAGATCAGTCTGTGAGAAGGGTACATTTGAGGGCTGATCAAGATGATCCTACTCCAGTTGAGCTGGCGACGCAAACCCCAGCGCTCCTCGGGAGGCAGCCTGCGTTCTTCCTTCTTTCATAGAATAGGTTGCATTTTTCTTATAACAAGTAAAAACAAACTTTATGGATTGTAATAAGGCCCGAGTCAGAGCACGCGCCGAGCGTGCCGACTCTTCTGTTTTATGGGTCATCGCTGAATTTTGCGAAACTTTGACGAGAAATTCTGTCTGAGGGCAAAAGGGCTCTGCCCTAACCGATGATGTTTTGCCCGTCAAATGCTTTTTCCAGCTTTGTTTTAAGTTTTTCGGCCGCCTGTTTTAGGCTGTGTCGGGCGGCAGCTCAGCTGGCGCGCAGAAACGCCTGTATCGGGCTTTAGTCTCTAGGGCATCGCAACGGCCGTGACGGTTGGCATTCCTGGGCGGCGTGCACCCTATCGTGCATGCGAATTATTGCCCTTAATGAGACCGATTGGACCGTCGTCTCGGGAACTGCCTGACGCATTGGCCAACGCGCAACTTTGTACGGCCCGCTTTACCCCAACTGAGTTCGCTATATATATGAAGGGCGGACCATCGTGTCGGGCTACCACACTTTCTCTTTTCAGCCACCTGTAACACATGCAGTAGCCCACTTTTGCTCGCGTGTCGGCCGTCTTGCCTTCACCCTTGTATCGGGTGATGGCTCCAATGAGCAAAGGTATAGCCCGACATGCTTATAGCCCGACATGCTTATCGACCGACATGCTTATCGATCGACATGCTTCTCGACCGATAATCTTGTCGCCCGACACGAGTTTTCTTATCGCATGCTGCTTATCGGGTTTATGTGCCTTGTAGATTTTTGTATCGCCCGACGCAGTTAAGTGCTACATAACGCCCGATGGTGTTTTCCCGATACGCCATATCGGGCAACACATTTTTCTTTTGTGACGTCCTATCGGGCAGTTGCTCTTTTGTGACCTTATCGCCCGGTATATCCGTATCGGGAGGTATGTTGTGCCGGGCATCCCTCCTCGTATCGGCCATTATTGTATCGACTCGAGTTTTCTTTTGATGGACGATACCCGGATTTTTGAAATAAGTCCTGTTTTATCGAGTCTCTTTAGCTTTTCCTATCTAACGTTTTAATGGTTAATGAACTTGATAATAGGTAGAATGGCGGCCGCAGCTGGAGCAACAAATGTCGGACAGAAACGTCACAAGGGGCCACCAACCACCAAAAAGAGAGCACGGGGAAATTTTCTTGATTAGGTAGCCTCAAAAGAGGCTCGTTTCCTTATCATAGTATGTCTTCTGTAGTGGTCATTTTCTTGATTAGGTAGCCTCAAAAGAGGCTCGTTTCCTTATCATAGTCTGACTTCTGTAGTGGCCTAGGACCATCTACAGAGACAGCACGAGTACATCCCCGGTGGCTGCCGGGACAGCACAAGAGCTCTCTGTCTACCATAGACCTGGGAGCTTTTTGCGCATGTTCCGGATGAGCTGGGAAATAAAACGGAGACTGCAGCAAAGAAGCATATTACAGCTTCTCCAAGGCACAAGCGAACCCGCTAAATAACCTTCACTGGACTAACATGAACTCACCCTCTTCTTCACTACTCTGGGACAGAGTATGGGATAAGTTTGGGGGGGTACCCATGTACCAGTGAAGGAGGTATAAATTTCTCTTGTGCCATTTTGCTTTTCCCCTATATCATGTATTTGTACCCTTGCTCATATAAAAATCTTGAAAATTTTGCTTATTTTGTTTCCATGCATATGTACAAAGTCACTATATTAGTAAAAACCTGATGCAACTGCTTGCCAAGTTTATTTTCTTTGTGCTGAATGTGATGCAAGTTCTGTTATATTTTTTTGATAATGCTGCTTCAAACGAACAAAAGAGTATGTTTTGTCATGCAAATTTTTTTTTGAAAAAATACAGTAATCTCGCAAATAGCTAAGAGACGAGTATGGAGAAGGAAAAAGCTACCCAAACAGTAGAATTCTCTTTTGTTTTCCCTCACCCAACAAAAATCCCAAAAAGAGAGAAAAGCCTTATGAGTGTGAATAAAAGCATGAAAGTTGTGCCAATAAAAGAAAAGAAAAAAAAATATATATACCCACTTGTTTTCCAAAAGTACCCATCTTTAGGCATGGTAGATCCGGGGCAGTGGTACGTAGGATGTGAAATCACTGCTCTAAAGCCAACTGGCTTGGACTGCAGGGACCACTTGCCCGGTAACGAACCCTTACCTGGATGGACTGATGGGAAATAAGAAAAACCCTAAAAAGCCTTAGCCTACCCTATACACAACTTTATGCCCCAAAAATAAAGTTGTTTGGTGTGTAAGCTAACTTCGGAATCATACAACAAAGTCTCGCCGAAGCTGTAGAGAAGAATCTTACTTAAACAATAAGGCAACAAAAACTAAGTCTTTTGTTCGTACTAAGGCAGCGTTATCTCTAAAGGCATTACTATACTTGTTATACGTCTTGGCCTGAAAGTTATACCAAGCAAGAAGAAGCATCACAAAATAAAGCTTAAATATTGATTGAGGACAATCAAAATGCTAAGTTTGGGGGAGTTGATAACACCAGTTTTTGTGACGTTTTTACCCTTTATTTTGTTAACAAAACTGCCCTTTTCTGCTATTTTCCTCTATTTTATTAGCATTTTCGCAATAATTGGCCAAGCAATGCTCTTAATCCAATTTTCCCATCTTTTGCAGAGCTTTTCCTCGTTTTTGTGCATAAAGGCCGCCCGGCCCATAAATAAGTCCAAGACTGTTTCGGCCTTCCTGACGTCCGATACAATCCCTTCCCGACAGGGGTTGGGCGACACAATGATGCACAACAAAGAGACGTCGCGCTAGAAGAAGCTGACGGACGACACGCCTTCTACCCGATAGGGAGCCCAGCTCGCCTCGACAACCCAGCTTGTCAGGCGACACAGCCACCCACCGGCAGGCGCGCCGCCCGTCACGTGACCGATAGCAGACACCTCTGCACCGAGCTATGCCCGTATCGGCCGTCCATCGACCGGCGCATAAGGGGGCCACGTGGCGCTTCGAGCACCATAACTCCTCCCAGCCAGCTGACTATAAATAGCAGCTACATGGAGCCGAAAAGACAGCTCGGAATTTGGACAGTTGGGAGCTTGAGCTATCTTTCGAGGAAACTGCGAGAGCACAAGTATCGTGCCCCAGTGCTTGTCTCGGGTGACACTAGGTGAGCTTTTCCTAATCCCGAAAGGGAGGGGACAATTCACTTAGGACCGTCTCGGGCGACACTGCGGGCCGATATCGGCCGACGTAGATGAGCGACATAAGTGCCCGACAGCAGAATGCGTAGCTCTTAGCCCGACACGATATCGAACCGATACGCTTCGACAGTCGGTGTATGCCGCCCGAGAGGGTGTACCGCCTGACATGAGCGTATCGTCTAGGGTGCTTGAGCGATACAGTCGACAGTCGGTGCGTGCCGCCCGAGAGGGTGTGCCGCCTGACACCTCTGTATCGGGCTAGGCCCCTGACCGATATCGGGCAGGAGAGATACAACACCCTGTCGACCTTCTACATCAAGGAGGTGACACCTATCTTTTAATTCTGTTATTTAATTCTTTATTATATGCAATGTATTAAGACCTTTAATGTTTATGGAAATCGAAAAGTTTAATTACTTGTTGCTCTATGCTTGGTGCACAATGTTGGATGACTGCTTGTTTGATATCTGAACTCTAGCTTGCATGTTTGGATCGCGTTTCGCTTAGCTACCGAATCGTGTTTTCCCGTCGCAACAACTTCGAGAGTTGTGTTGTGGCTCTAGTGTTTGGTCCGATTCTGGAGTACGAGAGTGCCTGGAACGGAGTTGTTTCTGTAACATTCCACTCTAACTAAAGCCCAGCAACCTCGAGAGGGGTGTTGATGCAGAGGTTAGAGGTACCCGCTCTGAGAGGAGGGGTGTAGGATGTTACCGCTGCCGCTTGTCTTACTATAGTCTTATCCTTCGTACCTTGCTTGAGCTCTAGTCTTTATCTTTCTGCTTCTGTTGCATGAAAACCCTTAAAAACTGCTAAATGACTAAAATCTTAAATCTCTCTAGTAGCTCCAGTTGGAGATAGTTTTCTTTGTTTTATTTTGTGACATCTTGCTGTTCCCTTTTGGGAATTTATATCTCTTTACACCTACCGGAGTGTAGCGTGTCAATTCTAGGTTCTCAACACTACCCCCTTGTCCCTGTGTTCGACCCCGTAAACAAAGTTGTGGGGGCCTAGAAGGATTCAGGTTTATAAATGTAAAAGCTCGACTACCTCAAATCCGCCTCCACTTTTGGACGCGCGATTTAGGCCGGTCAATCATCTTCTATGACACCTCCTTCGTCTTCATCATATGCAAAAACTCACAAAAAGAAAAAAAAAGTGTCAAAGAAGAAGTAAGAAGAAGCCTTTTTCCTACAAAGTCATGATTTAAAAATAAGATATTGAATTTGTTTTGGTAGAGAATATCAAATTTTATGTTATGTGGTTCTAGGAGATTGGGTTGCTTTCTCAAAATTGGAGGTAGGGAACAAAATGATGACTATGAGGGTGAAGGTAGACATGTTGCTAGTACAAATTGGATATATTTGTGATTTAAATTGCTTGAGGACAAGTAAAAGCTCAAGTCCTGAGTATTTTAATAAATGTATATTTATCCATTTTTCTTCATGTTCTAAAAATATCTTTAGGACTGTTTTGTAGATTATTTTCTTAATTTTAGAATAAGTTATTTTAATCTGGGTTTTCTCTCTCTAATTGGAGTTTTAATTATATCTTCTTGAATTTTTGTAGGAAAATGGCCTAATTACTCGAACAATTAAATATGCTTTGGATATAGTTGCACAATTTCAAGCAATCCTAAAATTCATGTATAGCCAGCACCAAAAATGACAACTCTCGCGTCTGAACTCCAAATAGAGTGCAAAATTTTAAGCAATCTGGTAATTCATGTTTCATGCTGGATGTGGTGTTAAAACTCATAGACTTGGTATCTCTTCACCTGATTCAATCTATTTCTTTATTTCTTGAGTAGTTAATCTTTTTATTTTCAACACTTATTATTTTTTTTCTTAGTTTTAATAAAACCCTCTCCAATCTTGACTTTTATTTCTTGTTCTCATAATTGTATTTGAAACTCAACCATCTTATTCTTTTTGCCTCTAGGGAGCAATACCTCTCTATACTTAGTTGATTTGTTATTCGCAAGAACTTGACAACCTGGTTCGAAGGTTTAAACTTTAGGACTTGTCCTAGTGATTGTTTCGTGTACAATGACACACATCAAGACACCACACCCCATGAGGAGAGCCCAGAAGAGGAGTTGCTAAGAAGAAGGAGAACAAGAAGGAATCCTACATTCCTCTACATCAAAGAAAAGTGCAACTCTAGTAACATTTCCAAACATCTTGAAATCTAAGAAGGTGGATCAGCAGTCAAGAAGTTTCTAGATACATTCAGAAAACTATAGATCAATCTACCTCTGGTTGATGCTATTGATAATATTCTTTCTATGAAAGTTATTGAAAGACATGATTAACAAGAAGACAAGGATAAATGATTTAGATCTATATTTAAGCATAGTGGGGTAGGTGAGTCTGTGTGAGTTCGTGCTATGGCAATCGGGCGATCAGCCTAGGGCTCATCTTCTCCTCATGGGGGGAGGGTGGTGACTAGTGCACCCATGTCATCTTCCTTTGAATGTTCTCCCCTCGATCCATGCTATGGTCATTCTACCCTCAGTGGTTTCCAGTGACCCTGTTGGGTTCTCCTTCTCTGACTCTGGTCTTCAACCTCCACCAGGTCTCTTTGCAAGCTGTTTCAGCTACTAGGAGCCAACGTTAGCTAGATCCCAATATGGAGTGGCCAAACCTTGGTAGTGGGTGATTAGAGTGGATTTTCTACTCTTGTATGAGTCTAGAACTCACGGAGATCTCCTCTGGGCACTGATCAGGATGGATCCGGTCTCCTACCCCCTCTCTTTTATTGCTTCTTAGATTTACCTTTGCATTTCATTATTTTTTAATTTCTCGAGCAGGTTACTGCTCCTTTTTCTTGCCGCACAGTGATCATTTATCTCCATCCTTGTTGGTGGTGGTCCCTTGAATGTTGACTAGATTTAGGATTTACCCTTATCTAAGTTTTGTGTTGGGGTTTCTCCCTAGCACCTAATTTTGGGTACAGATTGGTCAAACAATTTAGTCACTATGCGACAAATCAAAGAAACTATAAGGATTTTACTTTGAGTTTAGTTGTTCCAGATTGTGTACAGGTGATTGGGGTATTCTCAAAATGGAAGATTATCAAGATTGAGCGGGGGTTCTACTGAAGACAACTGATTTTGTGTGTGTCAACCCAAAATCCGAGATGAAGTGGTCTATTTATTTCCAATCTCATCCTAGTATTATGTTTGTACCCTTATTCCTGATTTGGTGTCGCAACAAATGTCTTTGTAGATACCATATGGCTTCGTGATATAATACAATATGTTCCTATAAAAAAAGATAATTGAATTAGATGTTGTTGTCCATAAAGAAGAAGTCAATGCATTGATATAAAGAAAGCTTCAACAGAAGAGACATGATCCAGGTTGTTTTAATATATCATGCTACATTGGTAGGGTGAAGTTTGGGGATGTATTTGTGATTCAGGGGCCAACATCCATTTAATGTTTTTGACCACATTCAAGAAATTAAGACTCAAAGAATACAGGAAAAGCAACATGACCATTCAGTTGGAACATAACTCTATAGTGAGACCAATTGGCATATGCAAAGATGTACTGGTGAAGGTTGATAAGTTCATATTGTAGGGAAACATGGCATCAAATAAGGAAGTGGAAACAAAAATCTAACTACCATATTTCCTTTGAACATTACATCAAAAACTATGTAATGAGAATGAGGTATGCAAGCTTTATACTTGATCCTGGAGCAAGTCTGACGACTATTCCTTTTTGCAGCATGCTCCTTTATTCAATTTGCACACAGACAGCATCAACAACGTCCTGCTAGTTGATCACCACCCACTACAGTTTACTTCATCCTCCTAGCGGGTGGCAAAGGCCTCCTCGCCTCTGTACTATTCTACATGCACCACCAAAATCTCCTTTCATTCTAGATGAATAGATAAGGAGTTTCCCTTCTAATCAGTGTACTAGTGCCGACTTGCTCTCCCAATTGTCTTTCTTTTGCTATCCCTCCCTTTGATGGGGAGGACTTTCTTGGGTTTTTACGTTACCACAATTGTGAGAAGACAACTATTTTCAGAGCTTATTTTTGTGTCTCTAGCAATCCTACTAACCCTCTACTTATAGGAAGGTCAGGGTGAGAAGTTCTAGTCTAAGCAGGAGTCAAAGATACATAATTATCATGAATTCTCAGATCAACAAACATTGAACCGGTCAGTTCACAGCTGAACCGATCGATTCACATGTGAGGTGATCGATTCAACCTTGAGCATGTCATTTCACTATGTTTCCCAATCACAACCGTATTGGCAATTAATATTTGAGTAATGCACATAATGATATGAATATCAATCCTTGATCCAATCGTGTTGATCAACCAAATGATCGGTTCACATCTTGAACCAATCAATTCACTGACTTGACCAATTGATCCACTTGTTGAACCAGTCTTCTGATGGATCTGATTGTCAATGTTTGTGCAAATTGACCTGAAACTTGAATCAATCAGTTCAACACTTGAACCGATTGGCACAAATTCTAGTCAGTTAACTTCTAGACATTCTTGTTTAAATTAAATATGTAACATTTTAGTGATCAAGTTTAAGCTAAATTCATGAATAAAATCCTATTCCAGGTGTATCCTATGTGTGTGAGGGTTGGACTCAAATGTCTAGGGTTTAGCTTAGTACAATAGATGTACCAGTTGTAGTATTCTTTTGCCAAGAACTATGTAGTAATTGAATTTCATTCAATGCAAAGTGTTTCGTTTATTCCAATTGCAAAAGTTAGCATATTGTAACACCCCCTTGAGTAAAAGTGCTTCCACTTAGTGATATTTATATGTTGTGAAAAGTGGGGTGTTATGTTATGGTATCTGTTATAACCCCATTTTTCGAAATCATGTAATGACATTTGTAAATCGTTTTTTAAGAAATAAATGAAATAAATGGTTGATTTAATGGTTTGATTTGAATGAATTTCATGTATGATAGCCTGGTATGTTTTCGTAATGGGCCTTATTGGCTATTGAGCCCGATTGAAAGAAAAAGAAAAAGAAAAGGAAAAGAAATCCAATTGGATAAAGGAATAAACAAGAAAATAGATAAAAGAAGAATAAAAGGCTAAGGAATATTTTCCAAAATGATATTTTGAGATATTAAGGTTCCTTGAGGTTCAAGGAACTCAGGATAATAATATAAAGGAAAGGGAAAGAGAAAATATGTGGAAAATATGAATAATTAAGCGTTAACTTGTAACTAAAGAAAAAGAATCATTTTCTTTAGACAATAATCCCAATTTTTGCAAGATGAAAGATAAAAGCATAAACGAGGTTCCCTTAAAATTTGAATTAAAAAAAAGTTCTAATTTGGGAGTTATTACTTTTTCAAGTTATCCTCAAATTTGTGAATTATCTTGGAAATTAGGAAATCATTTTTTTTTGGTTGAGCGTGGAAGATGATGGCCGTTGGATCTTAATCCAATCGGCACTGCTTACTGTCAAGTCCCAGCAGGACTCAAACTCTAGTCGTGAAACAGGGGAACTTTCCCCTTTGTTTTTCGATCGATTTAGTGCATGTGCACTCATGGGAGGTGTCCCATTGTGTTCGGGAGAGAGAGATGAAGGTTCTCGACCCTGGGTTGATGACCTTTCATTGTGTCTTCGCAAAACGCCCAATTGGGCTAGGAAACAAACTATGACGGGGATCAAGAACCCTAAAAGAGACACCCCATAGCCTATAAATAGACCCTCATGCAATTTTTCTCACCCTCACGAACCCTGGGGGTAGCTCCCTAGGTCATCGCACCCTCTCCATCTCTCAATTGACCTATCTCCAGTGAGGTCTAGCCACAGCGCCGCCACACTATTTAGAGAAGAGAAGGAGGAGGACGAGGAGCAGCAACCCTCAAATTTTGGACCATCCTGGACCTAAGCGCGATCCAACAGATTGGCAGAGGGGGCACGCGCACGATCACGTTAGTGGAAGTGCATATCAAGGATCGTCTGATCCTGTGTAGTTCAAGTGGACCACTGATCGAACGGCGGCGGAAATTTGGTAATTCTCTATCTCTAATTGAAATTACAGAAAAAGGTTTTTATTTGTGAAATTCATAGAAATAGCTAGGAATCTCCAATGGAAAAACTTTATATATGAAAGTTTCATAGAAAAATACGAGGAACAAGATAAAAATTGTTTGATAACCTAATTCTATCCTGTTTTACAAAGGTACCTTAATTTGGTAGAAAAATGTATTAAAAGGTAATAAGAAAGCCTAATTGTATATAAAGGGTGAATCATTGTAGATTAATATGTTAATTTGAAGACTATTAACCTGTTGATTATTAAGATAGAGTTTTCATCCGTTTTGAATGTAAGATTGTCTAATTTAGGGTTTTAATCATTAAATTAATGATAATATGTATAGAAACCCTAATTTAGGGTAAAAGAAGAGGAAAAACCTTATTGATTTTGAATTATGGAAAAAGGTTGTTAAATAATGATCCTAAGTATGATTAGGAGTAGTAATGTGAGAAATTTAGGGTTTTTATATAGTTTTGCTAAATAAGGATCATAATGTTAAAAGTGGAGATAAAACCCTAGTTTCCCAGGAAACCCTAAAAGTGGAATAGAAATCCTAAGAAATAAGATGAGTTTGGAAAAATAATGATAAAATGAAGTTTATATGTTTATTTCAGGATTTTTGTTTATCTTTGCTTGCTTGGTTGGGTTTCCCTACTTAATTGATTCTATCAGCAAAACTACCGTTACAGGTATGTGGTTACGTTTATGATTAACTGCCTTAGTTTCATGATGATTCTCGGAGATTTTATCGGTTGTTTGAAATAAACTGCTTGGATGACTTTCATTTCATGCAACTATAAAGTGACTATGATTATCACTATAAATATATATATAACTAGCTTAGATCTGAATCCTCCTCTGTGGCTTTGCAAAGGCTAAAAAGGGTAACCTAAAGTAAGGTCTAGGCTATCATGAGTTAGAAATTGGGCTACCTGCGTGTAGTGCCATGAGACTCTATAGCACGCCATGAGTTAAGGAGTGGGCTACCTATGGGTAGTGCCATGTGACTCACCCTAGAAACTGATTCACCTATTAAGTGAGATCGTGAGGGGTATAATGGGGATCTTCCATAAGGATGGTAGCATCCAGGTCCACTGCAGGGACAGCGCAGAGGATAGGATATGCGTGGATCACGCAGTTATATTTAAAATGTAAAGTTGTTTATTAAGCTGTAATTGTCGGCACTAAGTTGTTATAATTAATTGTATGTTTATTGTTTTCCCCCACATACTGGCTTTGTGCTGATCGACGTTTTGTTTGTTGGCGTTTTAGGTACATAAACCAAAAAGGACCAACAGTAAAATGTCATATTGTAAAATACGTGAATTAAAGTTCAAGGAGGATTAGTTAGAGTAGAATTCATATGTGGATAGAAGTTTAGAAATCCAATTTTTCAAAGGTATGCAAAATTATATTTATTACAGTTTTTCAGTATAGTCTGGTAAAGTTTGATAATTATTAATGTTTATTTATCGAACCTTGATCCGGAAATTAGAATAACGGCTCTGATCTCCTGGTCTCCCTTAATTGGAGGTTACTAGAAGGCGGGGTCGTTTCAGTATCAAAGCAATTTTGATAAATGGCCAGTAGGATAATATGATTCTCATAGTCACCATAGAATAAAGAAATGAGATTAGGTATAGGAATGGACTCCCAAGAAAGGATGTCATGTCCTAGAATGATTAGAGAAGAAATATATTTGATGAGTATAGAGGTATACCTAGTTATATATCAAGTATCAATCTAACATTAATGAGATAACCTCTTCATTCTTACTGGTAAAGGCCAGCCAATTGAGAATTGAAGAGGAATGTCATGAGCATGGGACATTTGGTGCAGAATTATCATGAATTCTCAGATCAACAAACATTGAACCGGTCGGTTCACAACTGAACCGATCGGTTCACATGTGAGGTGATCGATTCATCCTTGAGCATGTCATTTCACTATGTTTCCCAATCACAATCGTATTGGCAATTAATATTTGATTAATGCACATAATGATATGATTATCAATCATTGATCCAATCGTGTTGATCAACCAAATGATCGGTTCACAACTTGAACCAATCAATTCACTGACTTGGCCAATTGGTCCACTTGTTGAACCGGTCTTCTGATGGATCTGATTGTCAATGTTGGTGCAAATTGACCTGAAACTTGAATCGATCAGTTCAACACTTGAACCGATTGGTTCAAATTCCAGTCAGTTAACTTTCAGACATTCTTGTTTAAATTAAATATGTAACATTTTAGTGATTAAGTTTAAGCTATATTCATGAATAAAATCCTATTCCAGGTGTATCCTATGTGTGTGAGGGTTGGACTCAAATGTCTAGGGTTTAGCTTAGTACAATAGATGTACCAGATGTAGTTTTCTTTTTCCAAGAACTATGTAGTAATCAAATTTCATTCAATGCAAAGTGTTTCGTTTATTCAAATTGCATAAGTTAGCATATTGTAACACCCCCCTTGAGTAAAAATGCTTCCTCTTAGTGATATTTATATGTTGTGAAAAGTGGGGTGTTATATTATGGTATCAAAGCAATTTTGATAAATGGCCACTAGGAAAATATGATTCTCATAGTCACCATAGAATAAAGAAATGAGATTAGGTATAGGAATGGACTCCCAAGAAAAGATGCCATGTCCTAGAATGACTAGAGAAGAAATATATGTGATGAGTATAGAGGTATACCTAGTTAGATATCAAGTATCAACCTAACGCTAGTTAATGAGATAACCTCTCCATTCTTAGTGGTAATGGCCAACCAGTTGAGAATTGAAGAGGAATGTCATGAGCATGGGACATTTGGTGCATTTCTTCTTTCCTTTTTTTGGGATAGGTATTACCTTTATTGAACTACTCAATTAGAGTAGGAAAATGTATAAAGCAGAGTTTCAAGAGACCCAAAGTTGTATCCCATTACAAAGCCCACAAATGTAGTTATTAAACCCTGATTATATCAGATCTAAGAATACTATGAGAAATATAACATGAACAGGATGAAAAATCACCGATCCTATGCATTAACTTCATCATCAAATCATTTGTCGGACCAGTCATATAATCATCCTTTGCCAATGGAAAACGTACTCTACTACGGAGAAAAGTAGTTCATTTCCTTCAACAGATAATCCAATCTGCAATCATAGTTTCACTGAAACTCCATTTGCTTCCTGGTTTGGCTTCGCGTTTGATAGGGTATTGATTTCTTTCTCACACTATTCCCTCTTGTTTCACGGCCTACTTTGCCTGAAAAGTGTTGTGAGTGAATATCAGATTCCTCTATGGCATAAGTCACTTCATTTTCCAGAAAAATATTAGAAGGCGTAGAGGTTTCTGTTGTATGGACGATGATCTCATCAAGATCAGGATTAACTACAGAATGGTGTTCCTCAATAATCATTAGGGTCGAAAAATGAGGCTTGTCAGTAGAGATGATGTGTTGTACTGATATTGCATCTTTATGTTCGTCATTGTTATCTTTTATCATCAGTAAATCATTATCACTTGCAACTTGATCCAGCAATAAATGATTGTTTACCCTTGTCTTTTGTTTCCGCTTGCGTGTCCACACCTTTTGACTTAAAACCTCCGGTCCAGAGCTATAATTCAAAAAATTATTCAGTGCATTGTTGTTTGGCTGTACAACGTCATCATCATCGTGAAGTGCAGCGAAACGATTGTATGTGTGCTGTACTATATATCTTTGTTAGATTTGTGATTAGTGGAACTCCGGCTTGACCGCTTGGAGTGGATGTTCCATCCGGAATACGCTCACCAACATTCCTCTTCTTCGTTCCAATTAACACCAGCGTTGTCTCCCCGAGGAACTGTTTCCTCCTGATCACTATTGGAGACTACTGATTGCCTGCAGTTGCTCTGATCATGATCCATGAGGCCACATCTGTGACAGATGTTTGGAAGAGTTTCATACTCAATCTTAAACTCTGATCCGTTAATAACCACCGCCGGTTGTACAGGAAGAGATGTATCAAGTTTAACGGCAAGTCTAACAAACTTACTTCTGCAACTTTGCAATGTGAAATCATCAACCCTAATAAGCTTTCCTAGGGCCGATCCAATTTTATCAAATATAACCCTATTATAGTAATGTAGCGGAACATCAATTACACAAGCCCATGTCATAAATCGTGGAGGAATACCTATTGTCGGGAGAAAAGCTTCAATCCATCGCCATACCATAAGGGAGGATCCAAAATTGTCCAAGGTCCTCCTGTAAGGGCATTCAGGCAATCCTCTACGTTGGTTAACTGAACAGAAAAATGGTGGAGACTCAATTTGTATGCTCAGCATCTTGAAATCGGTTTCCACAGATTTCGATCCGATCAGACAATGTCAAATAACCAACAGATTTACCATACAATTTGACAACTACAGTGTATGTCCATGGCTTGTGGAGTATTTTTTAGGAAAAAAAATACCTAAATGGCACATTTGCCAATTTTAATTACCTAAATGGCACGTTCTTGAACTTATTGCCCAAAATGGCACATTTCTGGAGCAATGTGTCCCCTGCCGGGACGCATTGCTCTCCCGCGAGCCAATGCGTCCCTGTGGGGGACGCATTGGTCCAACAGGAGGGCAATGCGTCCCGACAGGTGACGCATTGCCCTCGTGTGGGACCAATGCGTCCCCAGCCGGGACTCATTGGCTCGCGGGAGAGCAATGCGTCCCGGAAGGGGACGCATTGGCCCCACACGAGGGCAATGTGTCACGTTTCGGGACGCATTGCTCTTTGTGGGACCAATGCGTCGCGCCCCGCGACGCGCCCAACGGCTAGAAAATGCCACGCAGGCAATGCGTCCGGGACGGGGACGCATTGCTCCCAGGCAATGGCTATTTTACCGTTGGCCGCCGCGCGGCGGTGCCACGTGGGCGCAATGCGTCCCCAACCGGGACGCATTGCTCCCCTATATATATTGGGCAAAAACAGCCCTCCAAACCCACACCATTCTTCATTTCCTTCATCTAGCTCTATATTCCCATTGCTCTGGAGAAGTTCTTCTCGGATTTCTATTGCTTTGGGTGGTTTTAGCTTATTTCGGGCGATCTTGGAGCTGATATCTGCTACTGTTCGGAGACTTTTGGAGCTTCTTCTTTCTCTTCTTCTATTCTTCGATTGTCAACAGATAACTCTCCATTTCAGGTATTTATTCTATCAAATTTTAATTTTCAAAATATGAACTTAACTTTAGTACGAAATATTACATCTGAAATAAATGTATTGTTAGTCTTTAATTGCACATTACTGAACTAATGATGTAGAAAATGACAATTGAAGGCTACTTAATACCTGAAAATTTATTGTTCGAAATTGCAAAATTGTTATTTTGAAATGTTAGTGTTACTAAAAAATTAGCAAAATTGTTATTTTGAAATGTTAGTGTTACTAAAAAATTAGCAAAATTGTTATTTTGAAATGTTAGTGTTACTAAAAAATTACAAAATTGTTATTTTGAAATGTTAGTGTTACTAAAAAATTAGCAAAATTGTTGTTAAGAATTAGTTAATTTTACAGAAAAAATAGCAAAATTGTTGTTCTTAATTGTTGTTCACTGTTAATGTTATAGAAAAAGTAGTCCAATAAATTTAATTCCAAATTGATGTCACTGCTCTAAAATATTAATTCATGTTGATATAATGTCATAAAATATGAATTTCTTTCTGATGTTAATATAATATTCTAAAATATAGGAACATGGCATCTAGTTCAAATTCACGAATTGTGAAGATGCGATATGATGGACAATTTCTCTCTGATGGGTCTTATTCTAGTCGATCTGTTAGACCCATAAACATTTCACTTATTAATACCCTATCTGAACTAAAATCATATATCTATACAACACTTGACATCAATCCCAACCACTTCTCTATCAAAATATCCTATCTTTTCCCTGGAGAAAATCATATGCTCATACAAGTTGATGATGATGATGCATACAGAACCTTGTTATCACTTTCAGCTGATGCCTATATTGATGTGTTTCTTGAAAAAACATCTATCCACCAACAACCTTATTTAATGAGTCTATTGAATCAATTTCAATCTCAATTCTCTCGGAGTCAACCACCTCAATTCTCTCAAAGTCATTTAACTACTGAATGGAGTCAACCACCTCAATTCAGTCTTACACCTCAATTCAGTCTTAGCAATTTAACAGCTGAGTGGAGTGAACCACCTCAATTTTCTCAAAATCTAACTACTGAGAATATTGGTGTTGAGGTTGAGGAGGGAGATAATGATTGTGATCATGAAGGTGATAATGATAGTGATCATGAAGGTGATAACAATAGTGACATTGAAGGTGGTAATAACAGTGAACCACCTGAGGATGAGTCATTGACTGAAACCGATGCTGAGCACACACATCCATTCCCTGACTCTATTGTAGCATTGAGTCATATTCCATCCATATTTGACAACCAATGGCCCCAACATGAACACATTGATTCCAACTATGAAGCTTTTCAAGATGATGACTGGGTGGAAGATTTTTGTCATGAATTTTGTCTCGATTACAATCCTTCCAGTGCTGTTATATATGAGGGTGCTTTATTTGCATCTAAAGTTGTACTGGTTGAGACACTCCAAAAATGGTCGGTACAAAAGAATGTCCAGTACCGTACATTACGCTCAAATAATCATCATCTTAAACTTGCTTGTATCCATGATGAACGATGTCCTTGGAGATTGACCGCTTGCCAGTCCAAAAAACAGGTGGCATGTGGAAGATAAAACGTTGTAAAGAAGGCCACAATTGTGAATTAACTGTTATGAATCATGATCATAACCAAGTCACAGCATCTTATATTTCTCGAATGATAATGCCAATCCTAGTATCACGACTGGATATGTCGACACGAGAAATTCGTGACAAGGTGAATGCTGAACTAAGGCTCAATATATCTTACAAGAAGGCATATCTAGCGAGGAGGAAGGCTGTTTGTAAAATATTTGGAGACTGGGAATCATCATATCATAGTTTGTTGCCGTTCCTAATTTCTCTGATACAATATATTCCAAGAACTATATATGCCCACCTTATTGATGATTATACCCTTCAAACTGAAGGCACTCGTAGATTCAAGCGGATGTTTTGGGCATTTGGTCCAGCTGTGAGGGGTTGGGCCTATTGTAGGCATGTTCTTACTGTTGATGGCACATTTTTAACAGGAAAATATACTGGCATACTTCTCCTTGCATGTGGCATAGATGCTGATAATGGTCTATTTCCACTTGCTTTTGCTGTTGTCGAGAAAGAAAATAAGGACTCCTGGGAGTGGTTCTTTGGTTCTCTACAAACTTGTATTCCAATCATTCTACGACGTACAGACTTGTGTATTATTTCTGATCGAATGAGTGGGATTTTTCCAGCCCTTCAATCAAAATTTCATTGGGCTCAACATCGTTATTGTCTTCGACATCTTTGGGAGAACTTCCATAAGCAGTTCAAGTCCAAGGAGTTGAGGGACCTTATGTGGAAGGTGGGATCCACAACTGATACACATGAATTTGATCATCATATGACTGTTATAGAAACCATAGAATCAGCAGCGAAGTCGTATTTATTGGGCCAAAATCCAGTACATTGGGCTCTCGCATATGACAGAGGTTGCAGGTATGGGTCATTGACTACCAATCATGTTGAAGGCTGTAATGGAGTCTTAAAAGGTGTTAGAGGTTTGCCAATACAAGCGTTAATTGTTGCCACATACAATCGCTCTGTGACCATGTGGCTGTGCAGGCGTAATCTCGCAAATAAACGTGCACAAGATGGATTTCATTGGCCCTTTAAGGTTCATGATAAGCTTTATAATGTTCGAGAGGATGCAAAAAAATTGACAATACACATCCGTGTGAACAATGATGAATGGCTTGTTGGTGACATGGATGGATATAAATTTCAAGTAATAGTGCGTCCAAATGGTGGCAGTGAATGCAGCTGTGGTTTTCCACAACAATGGCATTTTCCATGCTCTCATGTTTGGGTAGCTGCAGAATCTATCAATTGGGATCTTGATGCACTCGTGAGTGCATATTATACAAATGAGGCTTATCTAAATGCATACAGAACTGAATTTCGTGGCATTCCCGACAAGAGGTATTGGCCTCAATTTGATGAAAGTAGAGGTATTTATCCCTTATTACCCCCTAGGAAACGAAGGCAAGCTGGAAGACCAAAGAAAAAGAGAAGGCATTCAACTATGGATGTTGATCCAAATCAGTATACATATCACTGTCATAAGTGTGGCAGAAAGGGCCATAATAGACGCACTTGTCCTAATGTCATATGATGGCTTATCTAATGTAATGTTTGCAATTTCAATTTACTCAAGTCATGTAATATTTGCAGTTTCAATTTCACTAAAATCATGTAATGTTTGTAATTTCACTAAAGTCATGTAATGTTTGTAATTTCAATTTCTATAGATGGCTCATCGAAGGACATGGACATTTCACATGTCCGTAGAGTTAATCCAAATAATAGCTATGAAGTGCCTACAGGGAAAAATGGCTCATCAAACTCTATTGGATGATGACTGGAATGATGTACCAGATTTGTTGCACAACAAGTTAGGATTTATAGTGACAAAAGAACAAGCAAAATTTCATTGGCAATTTTTAAAGCAAATGTTTCACATGTATGAAGAACTTCTTGAGCTACCTGGTTGGTATTGGGATCACACAAAATAGAAAGCAATACCAATCAACGAACAAGTAAAAAACCGGTTAGCTGTATCACATCCAGAGATACATCGAGTGGTACATCAAGTGTGGCCATTTTAAGAACCTCTAGATGAGATACTGAATCAAATGCAGTAATTTCATGTAGTTCATGTTGTATTTTTATATTGTTTGTTAATGTAATTCATGTTGTTCATGCTGTAATTTCATCTTATCTAATGAAGAATCTTGACAATCTTAAATGTTGTACACTATTTGCACTTTTCATGTAATGTAATTTTTGCACTTTTCATTTAATGAAATATTTTCACTTTTCATAGATATGGCTCCTAGACAAGAAACCTACCGACTCTCCCAGCACCACATTATGTTGGCACAATGGCCTATTATTGACCAGGATGTTTTAGACAATATTTCCATAGCTGGTTTTGGGCTTGTTCATAGGCTACCATGTATCCACCTTGACCCTACTTTAATTACTGCATTAGTTAACAGGTGGGACAACTCTAGCAATACTTTTAGGCTTCCCCCTTTTGAGACGAGTGTCACTCTTCAAGATGTTACAGTTCTTTTAGGCCTGAGGATTGATGGCCCACCGGTTATAGCTTCATATCCTTTAGGTGTAAATGAGGGGCAATTTTCTTCATGGACTCACCTTTGTGAGAATTTCTTAGGAGATGCACCAGATGGGATGTCTAAGGGGCATATCTCCTTGATTTGGTTGCGTGAGACCTTCAAGGATATGGATCTGACCGCGGGTGATGAAGAACAATAAGTAGAAATGAGGACAAGGTATACTAGGGCATATCTCTTATATTTCTTAGGTAGTTACCTTATCCCAGATAGTACAGGGGATAGAGTTCATGTTAGGTTTCTCCCTCTTGTGTCCGATTTTGCACGTTGTGGCACTCTATCTTGGGGTGCTGCAACTCTAGCTTTCTTATATAGGGAGTTGTATAAGGCAACCACCCAGTCTAGGAGAACAGCCCATCTATCAGGTTGTGTGTGCCTATTACAGCTGTGGTGTTGGGAGAGGTTGGGAATTGGACGCCCAGGTACAATTAGAATGCGCTGGAATGATTGGCCAGAAGATGTTCCCTTGGGCTACAGGTTAAAGATCAACACAATTAACTTTTTTATTTGTCTAAATATTATGTAGTGTTTATCTAAATTTAGTTTCTCAATTTAATAGGTGGCCTACCTTTGTCCAAAGGAGTCAAACTATCAGGGGAACAATTCAATTTTACGATTCAGCATTTGACCAGATTTTGCCCTCATAGGTATAACTTACATACCTCTGTTGTTTGATATGTTTTATTTATTTACAATTTACTCCGTTTTATATGATACACATTGTTTATATGAATAATAGATAGAGTTGACTCCTTACACTGCTGAGGTTCTCGAGAGATTGCCTGCCATTTGTAGAGATGGTAGTGATATTTGGTTGGCATGAGTGCCTCTGTTGTGCTACACAATAGTGGAGTGGCACTTTCCCGACAGAGTACTTGGACAGTTTGTCTTTGTTCAAGTACAACCTACTCTTGAGCTGCCGAAGCTTAGCCGGATAGATGGGAGGGGTCATGCGGCTGAGGATTGGATGCTTCATTATAGGCAGGAGGTGCAGATGTGGAACAACATACGTGAGAGCTTAGTTCCCGCTCCACCAGCTGATACAATCTACAGTCCTCAGGGTCACTATGCATGGTATCATCCACAATACATTGTGCCCCCTCCAGCTATGCCTCCAAGCATATACTACCCGCAAAGTTATCGTCAGCAGGAATTTGTGAGTATCATTATTATTTTCTTTTACAAATTGTTATTATTTATCTTTGTTATTTGTAATATATGTAATTGGTCTTTATTATGTGTACATACTTTATTTTACAGGTACAAACACATGTGGCGATCCGAGCGGCAGTAGAGAACGCCCCTGCACAGATCAGAGACAACATCTATACCATCCATGGGAGTTACTTTGATAGTCTTCCCGACTATGCTCGGCCGTGGGATCCCATACCCACTCATACCACAGCCCCTGAGCCCACTCCTACTCCTACTCCTACTCCTACTCCTACTGTTGAGCCCACTCCCACTCCCACTTCTCAGTTCATGTCATGGGGACCGACAGGGCCATATTTTTTAGGAGCTGCTTCATATTCCTCATTCATCACCCCACCTCAACCACCATCATACCATGGAGCAAGTTCTTCTTCTGGTCCATACACTCCATTCCCACCAGTAATTATTCCCAAGAGCCGACCACCATCTTATGTCACATATTCACCTACTTCGTTTGATTTCTCAGGATGCACCCCACCTGATGCATCCTATCCTGGTTTTCCTAGACCCCTCACCCCACCTCTACCTTTTTATTTCTTCCCTGATGCTCGCCAGCAGCCTCCTACGCAGTTGTCCCCAGTTCAGCAGTCTCTAGATGACATCGGTACAGAGGATCCTGATGTAGAGGGACGTGGGCGAGGACGTCGTGGGCGAGGACGACATACTTAGTTTTTTATATATTGTACAGTTTTGTATGTATGTCTTTGTGAGGACATCTATTGTATGTGGATCTATCATATTATGATATGACATTGGTTCATTTTGGATCATGTTGTTGTGGATCTATCATATTGTTCTGTTGTGTATTATTTTCTCGTTATGTTGGTTCATGTTTTAACCTTATTTTTAATTGCTATCTCATTTATTTGGATTAAGTTCGTATTATATAATCAATTAGGAACCAACCAATGTTGGTTGCAATATACTTATATATTCCATATGCATGTTACGACCTATTGAAATTGACAAATTTATAATAATTGAGTATATTATAGACATCCAAATAAAAGTGAACGAATTATAAATGTATAAATATAATCAATATTGTTAATTTACATATCAATAACATATCAGTGACTGCAAAAAATGATTAAAAAAACCAATGCGTCCTGCATGGGGACGCATTGCTCCAATGCGTCCTGCATGGAGACTCATTGAGCAATGCGTCCCACCTGGAGACGCATTGGTCCCACACAAGGGCAATGTGTCCCGAGCCGTGACGCATTGCAGTCATGTGGGGTCAATGCGTCCCTTTCCGTGACGCATTGCTCTCCCGCGTGGTAATGCGTCCCGGCGGGGGACGCATTGGTCCCACAACAGAGCAATGTGTCACGGCTCGGGACGCATTGCCCTCCTGTGGGACCAATGCGTCCCCCACCGGGACGCATTGCCTCGCGGGAGAGCAATGCGTCCCAGCAGTTCCGTATAAGTTCAAGAACATGCCATTTAGGTAATTAAAATTGGCAAATGTGCCATTTAGGTAATTTTGCCTATTTTTTATGCCTCCGAAGCAATTAACAGTTCCGTATATCCATGCTCAGTGACGAGGGACACATCTTCAGATTAAATCACGTCCAAATCATCTTTAAGAACGAGTTTACTTTTGTGCGAAGACGTAGTACCTGTTAGAATATCTCTATAACTTATTGGATTGGTAGTTGCAACCGTTTGCGTCTGTTCATCGGTTGTCCTCGTACTGATCATATTAACTGCTTCCAAAAGAGTAGGGAAGTGCATATATGTGCACGACGTTGTTCCAGAATGTCGTGGTTTAGTTTCCGTCAAAACTTGTACTTCATGATGGTCAACACTTTTTCCTCCGTAGTCAAGATCCATGGCCACTCAATCGTAGGAATGTCCAAATGACATGAAATTTGGACCATAACTTCACAAATATACAGAGAATATTTAGAAAAAGTTAGAGAATCAAAAGATGAAGTTTGATGGATCAATTTACTTCATTGGACAAAGTGACAAATAAATTAAATATGTAGTGTCACAAAGTGTATAAAATTCACATTGATTACCATATTTTTGAATTGAGTATCAATATTGATTTAGAGGCCAAGAAAAATATATCGGGGTCCAGAGTGAACATAATGAGGGTAAAATTGTAATTAAATTATACATATACTAAAATTCACTTTGTCACATCCTTCCCTTCTTAAAAAGGAATTTTGTCCCCAAAATGCAAAGAAATCCTCAAGATTGGGATCATCAAAATCCAGGTTGTATCCTCAAATATTGGAATATCCTCAACTATAAAATCAAAACCATGTCCTCAAAGTTCAAGTATTCCAATAATCATAATTGGGATTCCATGTTCCATATCATAACCAACTTGGTATCAATATCATTTCATCATCGAGTGATTGAGTATCAAGGTTAATTCATATATATACAGTCCAAAATCATCATATGAGTCACAAATATGGAAAGCATCCTATTGATTACAAATTTGGAAAGATCATATTTTAGGTCAAACAAATAAAATTCTTGAATCAAGTGTACAAGGGGACTTTCAATCCCAATATCTAAGGGTCCTAGCTTCTACATTGGCCTAGGTTGGGTTATACATCCATGATTTGAGATTTCATATTTCAACAATTTTGAGACAACATCATACTTTCAGTATCATGGTTTTTGAGCTCCAAAATCAATGGGAGGTCCCACCCTAGTCCTAATGAGAGTTGAACCCAAAGTCATAAATCGAGAGAGTCAAAATAGTCATCATTTCAAAATTTTCAAGTTTTGGGATTTTGAAGTCATTAGTCATATCGTGGGTGATCTCAAGATCCACATGATTGACCATAATTATGTTTCAAGATTTTGTACATCCATATCAAGAGTTGAAGTTTAGACATCAAGATCATATGTATAAATATTTCTAAAGCTAGGTTTAGATTCCTATTTAGACCTTACGGGAGATCACTCATGTATATTCAATTTCGAGCAACAATATTCAACCAATATTCTAGCAACATATCAAGATTTATTATCATGGTATCAAAGATTGATGAATGACCTAGACCTAAGTCTATCTAGGAAGTCAAACATAAGCAATAATCAACATTATCATATTTCAAGATTGTCATTAAATCAAGATTCAAAACTGAGTATCAATATCATCCTAGATTTAGCCTATTAATCTTAGGTCAACCAATCCAAATCGGGTGAAAGGGGATGCCTTTCCAAACTCTAAATAATCAACAAGCTGAAAACTTAGAGGTAGTCATAATAGTGATGTGACCTAGGTTAGGGGAGTCATAATTCAACTATTACCCTAATCTAGCACATTACCTACATTAGTTACAATCCATTGAACTTATTCAAATAGGGAGAGTATCAATGATCAAATCATATTCTACAAGGTCATAAGATAAAAATTCCAGATTATAATAGGGCAATAATGTCAAGATTTTACAATGTTAAGGTAATATTTACATTCCTTTCCGTTCATGATCAAGGTAGTGATATAATTTGGAAATCAAGGATTTAGGTTGGGCATTCAAAGAATCAAAGCTTAATAGTTCATGATTTAGGTCCATAATTATCATAGCAAAATCGAGATTGGAAAAGGCATCAATAGTCAACTAGGGAAACTGCTTTTTGCATCATAGTCTTACATCATGATTTTGTGAGTCATATCGGTTAATTCTTTGATGGAATAATCATGTTGTGTATCAAAAAAAGGGTACAAGTTTGCTTAACTATGTTTTGAGGTTTAGTCAACAATAGGACATTTGCACTTAATCAAATAGGGACCTTATCAACAGTAAGGTATAAATCCTTCTTATTTCACCAAATCCAGATTTACCTCAAACATAGAAAGCATGTATTTAGGTTTTGGTTAAATCGAGTTTGCATGATATTAGGGGTCATACATGATTAATTGATTTCAAAATTCATCGATCAAAACTGAATTTTCAAGTCAAGGTCAGATCATGGTATCAAGTTCACAATTTTTCTAGTAGCTTTTATTTTTCCCATAAGTTACCTATAATCAATAAATCATGTGGTAAAAGGTCACAAGAGAAGGACCACATGAGGAGATGAGAAAACTACCTAATCTTCATCTACATGGGTGGCTTAGGCAGTCCTTAAAAAAGAGATGAAATGCTAGAAGACTCTCTATGTTTTCAATGGAGAACTGTTAGGTCTAGTGTTGGATCAATTAATTCCAGGTAGATCGGGGAATCTCAATCACTATGAAGACGGATAGGAGAAATAATGCCAGGACCCCGAGCCTAGACATCTCAATTTTTACCATTATGTATTTTAGGGTCCTCGGGGTTAAAGAGACTCGAGAAATTATTTATTAAAGTATATGGGAGTGTGTACGCTCTGATACCATCTGTCACGGAACCATTCTTACCTCAATCCCAATCCTACTGCCTAGAAAGTAGTTTTGAGGTTTAGTCAACAATAGGGCAATATGTACTTAATCAAATAGGGACCTTATCAACAGTAAGGTATAAATCCTTCTTATTTCACCTAATCAAGATTTACCTCAAACATAGAAAACATGTAGTCAGGCTTTGGTTAAATCGAGTTTGCATGATATTAGGGGTCATACATGATTAATTGGTTTAAAATTCGTTGATCAAAATTGAATTTTCAAATTAAGGTCTGATCATGGTATCAATTTCACAATTTTTCTAGTAGCTTTTATTTTTCCCATAAGTTACCTATAATTGAGAAATCATGTGGTCACAAGCAAAGGATCACATGAGGAGATGAGAAAACTACCTAATATTCATCTACATGGGTGGCTTAGGTAATCCTTATAGAAGAGATGAGATGCTAGAAGACTCTTTATGTTTTCAACGGAGAACCTTTAGGTCTAGTTCTGGATCAACTAAGGCCAGGTAGAGCGGGGATTCTCAGCCACCGTGAAGATGGATAGGAGAAATTATGCCAGGATCCCGAGCCTAGACACCTCAATTTTCACCATTATGGATTTTAGGGTTTCCAGGGTTCAAGAGACACGAGAAATTATTTACTTAAAGTATATGGGACTGTGTACGCTCTAATACCAACTATCACGGAAACATTCTTACTTCAATCCCAATCCTACTGCCTAGAAAGTAGTAAAAGGGTTGAAGCGTCCATCCCTAAGTGGCCCAATAGGATCTCACACACTGGCATATACAATAAGAAATAATAACTCATAAACAAGGGATTTAAAGAAAAAACTAACCCAAAATTTGAGATATTGCACATCTATTTTTGTCATTAGAGTATTTCGCATGAGGAAGAGGTCTAGTCCGCATTCCATTTATTTTGCCTAAAATCAAGAAGATCGAGACATAATCATGCAATTTCACAGTACGCTATAAAAATCAAGTAAAAATGTCTTATAGCAAAAGCGTATGCTTGGCAAGACTTATATTCAAAAAGTTTAACAAGCAAATTTTCCAAATCCTATATTTTCTTGATAAGTTGTTGTTTTCAAACAATTCACTTTTTATTACAAGTTCCCATTATATTGTAATCAAGAAGCATGCTAATATATTTTGTGTGATTCTACAGCCCCAACGCAATGGGGGAGGTCACCAGGATCCTTCTCTCCATATGAGGTAGGAGGCCAATGTACAAGTCCCACCTCTGAATGAGGAGGTCACTTACACTCAATATCAACATTATCAACATTATCCAACATCATCATCATTATCAATATATGGGTAGTCATAATGGGCAATATCATTTATGTTCTCTTGTTTTTCTCAAAATATAATATAGGGAAAAATGGAAGACTAATCATAGGGAACGATTTCTCAATAAAGTTATATAACCAAGTATACAATCAAGAGGTACATAAAAAGTATCTTGATTACAACCAAAGAGGATATATAATAGTGTACCTTTCACCAAAGATTTATAGTACAAATCTCAAAAGTAATAGGTCAACCCTTTGAGTCAGATCCTAAATCAATAATATTTGGATCAAGGGTCAAGATCATTATATTTGAAAATCATGTTATAATATTTGAGATTAGGATTACACTTTCTATGTCAACCTTAGGGTTAGGTCATCCACTTACAATCAACAATTTTTCCAAATGTCCAACTTTATTCAAGTGTCAAGCATATTTTTCAAGTGTGAATGGTCTACCTAGGTTTTCTAGGATCATGTGTTAACCCTAATTTTTTTATCATTATCCAAATCATCATCAGATATCTAGATCATCATCATGATAGTTAGCATCATTGAAAATCAAGATTAGATTGATGGGTCAAAAGTATATCAAGGGTTTTGCAAGATTAACATCAATAGCCAGATTACTTATTATTCCTAAAGTGTTGGCTAAATTGGACATTATTATAATCCCTTTGTTTTGATGATGACAAACATTTCATTCTTGTGTGAAGAATGTGAAAAGTCACATAAATCACATCCAAGTGCATGTATATAAGGCTCATTTTAATTGTTATCATGTTTTATATCAAGTGGTTCCCTATTATTAATAAAATAGAGTTACAAGAGTGATCCCCCAACAAGTAAGAAGAGAGATAAAAGAATATATATCTTCATTTGGATACTAGTACATAGAGGAATTCCTTGAGGGATAGATACACATTCATGTTTGGTGTAGGAGGATATCATGTTCAGATCCTATTCAATAGTAGATTTTTTTATCAGCTCACTTGCAAGAATGAGGACAAACCTAAAACAAATTAAGTATGGTGTCCAAAAGCCAACCTCTCAAGTATAACTACAATTTTGCAAAATTTTCATACATAATTGACTTGTGATGTGCAATAAGAACATCTGCTCCTCCTTTACTTTGGACATCAACCATCGAATTAGGAACATCAAATATGAAATATCCAAGAGCAATACCTAGCAAATTCTGTTGTGTTTCCTTATTTCTTTCCATTAAATTATATTATTACTAGTATGAAATGATTAGAAAATTCTTTTGTGTTTCCTTATTTCTTCCCGAGCAAATAACAAGCTAAATATCCCTTTATTGATGCATGTAACTCCAATTGTGAACGGACCAAATTAATTATGTATTGAATATTCGTTAATCATCATTAAGAAGTTTTTATCATCAGCTAGTTCTCCATTGAGTTTTACCAAGTTCAGGGCAGAATTTATTCTCATCATCTTTTAGGAGGCATTAACTCCTTCAATGCATCAACCAGTCACCCACATTTTTGCAGTTCATCCTTCATGATCCATCATATGTTTTACTGTTCATCATCCAGTTCATCATTCTCATTGACATTTTTGCTCACAAACCTCCTATTCATCCCAGTCCATCATTCACATTGACAATTGTATTAATAAACATGCATCATTGCCTTCCTCCTTCCCACCATGTACTTACTCATGCTTACTCTCGGCTACAAGAAAATATCAAACAAAGAAATGCCAAAGTACCCACTCATAATGCATCAACATTAGGTTATTGTATTCCCATGTGAATCTAGTTTTTGTACCAAAATCTTACAAAGCACGTCTGAAAGAACAATAAAGATTAAGGAATAAATTTTCTTTGAAAAAAATTTCTAAATAGTATGGTTAATATTAATAGTTCTAGGCAAGCAGTTCACCTAAAAAATAGGTTAAAAAGAGAAAGATACAAGCATAAAGTTCAGATATGCATGGAAAATTGTAGTTATATTCAAACTCATGCTTCTAGTTTTGATGATGGAATGCTTTCTATTTCTCTTGAGTTGATCTTTCTTATTGTTATTTAGTTGCTTCCTTTGGTTAGATTGTTTGTGGCTCAGTTTGTCAAAATGATCTTTTCAGCATGCCAATGTGTCAATTTACATAATGAACCAGAGTCTCCATATTACAAATTCTACAGATGGGGCTACTGACCAATAGGTCTGAGATGATCTAAGATGACTGAGATGCATGTCAAGCCATAATTAACCAATGTACATAAGTTATCTAACGAACTGCTCAGGAGGTGGTAAATGAACCATAACATGTATGGCATTGTTCTGATGGCAAAATGAAGTGGCTGATACTTCTTTTTGTTATTACTCACTTTGTACAAGTATATCACGTGAGCAGACTTTATTTGGTATATTGGTATATTGGTTCTATTTTTCCATTTTAAATGCATCTACAATCACATCTCTTTATTATGCCTTATTTAAATGTAAATAATGGCTACTACCTGATTTTTATTCTTATATAAAGGCTCATCAACACAATATAATGTATGTTATGTTTCTAATATGTAGAGCAACCTAGAAGGCATCTCTTCACCACTGGATGGAGTCTCTTTGTGAGCTCTAAAAAATTGGTAGTTGGAGACTATATTGAGGTTGACTCTGGTTGGGGACTATCTCATTCAACTTGGATAAGAGGTTCATGAAGAATGTGAAAAGTCACATAAATCACATCCAGGTACATGTCTATAAGGCTCGTTTTAATTGTTATCATGTTTTATATCAAGTGGTTCTCTAGTATTAATTGGTGTTAATAGGGCAGGGTGAGTCAATCAGAGGCAATTGAATAAAAGTAGGAAGCATATTATATCTAGGACGAAATCTTTTTGCCATTCCACTAAAAATGAAAAATCTTTAGACGGACGTTCAAATTCTTTTTTTTTTCTTCTTCTTTACCCATGATGGTTATTGAAGGAGATGTCCTTGGCACGATGTAGCAAATATATATCTTGTGGCTGTTACTTTCCAATTTCTCTTTATCCTGTATATGTTATGGAGATTGTTTGTCCTGAGCTTAAAGAGTCTGCCAATGCAATCATTGCTCATCTATATAGTGGGATAGGAATAATACTCATTCCAATTTTTTTTATACCCAAAGTTCGCCGATATTCCATATTATCCTTGTGTTTTCTCTGATTTTAAACTAAAATTGAGAAAGAGTAGGCAGAAATGATGTTTGAGATGCCCTTGGAGGAAGCTATCAAAGGAAAATGAACTTGCAAAGCAAGAAAGAAAGGTTTGCTTGGCCATTAGTTAGTCATTCTGTTCCATTTTGGTTAATGAAGTTTTTTCTGCTACATTTTAGATATCCTTGTGAGGTTGCAAGCTATAGTTCGAGGTCGAAGAGTTTGACTATTGAATGCAATTATCAATGATTTCCACAAAAATCTAAATCTGGTATTGTCTTCATTCCCACCTTAAATTTTTAGGTCAGACGATCAGAGTATACTAGAAAATTACAATCAATGAAACCATAAAGAATAAATATTACACTTCGATTCTACAACTTTAGCCTATGTGTGTTGGGCCATTAGGGTTTGTGTCTAAGTCTGTAATTGTGGCCCCTATCCTATACACTGGAGTAGAGTTTCTGTAATGCAATATATCCATTGACTGTCTATTTGCTTTCTAACAAACCAATTTGGTATTTTTTATGAAAGTAACATATTCCTTTTCAAACTGAGCCTTACACTTTGCTTGTTCAAGCTTAACTTCCGAACTCAATAAACTTTCAGTTCGAATTATTATAGGCCAGTCCTAATGTTCATCACTTCAGTCTTTTTGGTTTTGAAACATAAAGATTATGGTCTGTGACTTTCTATTTCTTTTTCAATTGAGTGGCAGGTTGAAAGTGTTTTGCAAATTAGTAGCGGTAAAAGTAACTTGAGATGTGCAGTTGAAGATGATGGCCTATCAAGTATGGCTATGAAAGAGTGACATTTGATTGCAAATGCTCAATATATTTTTTTGTGGTTTATCATAATTTCGGCTTCCTTGAGTTGCCACAACTAACATTTCTTTGGTTTCACAGTTCATATGCATAATTGGACTAGCAATTCTTGTAGATATGATGATATTCCCAGAAAATGTGAAAATGTGTTAGAAAATGGATTAAGTAGCTTGGAGGTTAGACCTTTTAGTTCTAGTGTACTCCCTAGGATTCATAAATAACCTGATTCTTTCACTAGGTATCTATGTATTTGCTATCATGTAGTCTGTTATATTTAAGTTTGTGGTGATCTTCTCTCTATAGAATAATGGCGAGGATAACAGTCATTTTTTATGAGGCATTAATGGACCACTAGGTAGCAACATCCACATCAATGGTGAAAATTAGGTGAATTTTGACAGAATTGTATGAGAAGACTATATATCATTTGCTTGCAAGAGCTTCCGGGTTTTGTTACAGTTTCAGTAATTTTTTGTATCTTTACTCTCCAGAACTTCAGTCTCCAGGGTTCAAGAAATACAAAGATTATTTCAGAAAAGATCTTTCATGTGAGTCTCGAATTACTATTGGAGGTCAAGAAATCAGGCTACCAATCCATGATGATTCCTTACAATTTTAGGTATGTCAAATATGGTGGTTCAGTGTTGCAGATGGGAGTGACTACATGTTTAATCACTGAAAAAGATTCAAGTTTATATTCTTGTTCTGTATTTTTGAACCTGATGTGATGCTCGTTCTTTTGTAATAGAGTATATAAAATATACAAAAAATTAGCCACCCTATTTCTTTCTCTGCAAGCATGCCACACCTTCCTCTTAGGCATTATCATCATCTTGATCCTAAGGGCCCAATGAAAAAAGTTACCTTAAACATTTATAAATGTCAACATGGAGTCTGCTTCCACAACATCTGCTCTAAAATTCTTCCTATCAGCAAGGCCAGGTCAAATAGATCCCTACAAGTTTAACTTCAGTAACGCTTAATGTGACAAGCTTTTTTGCATTGCCCCACCCCATTCATCTGTGTTGGTTCATGCTACAACAATGACCTCGACTTCTTTTGCCATATGGCAACCTCAGAGTTGATCTTGATCAATTTATGGTTAAGATCTTTCCAGTTTTTGACTCTACAAGCCTTCTATCCCAACATTTCCTTCTTTAATGACAACTCATTGATATCCACAACTTACTTTATATAAAAAATCTGATGTGTGATTGACTTTTTCTCCTTATCAAATATGTAGAGGTTCCTACACCTCAAATGTAGTGATAGACGATCAAGAATTCTTGGAAATTACTTTTCTTGGTTGGATATGCCCTTATTTAACCATTTATTCATATTTACTATCCCAAAGAAGATTGAAATCAAAATGTTATGGGAATATACATTTATTGTTATATTCTCATTGAAGTTTCATTTTTCTTACATGCTATATTACTGTTATAGTTTATGTGTATGACATCATCATACACATAGGTATAGGTAAATCTATGAACTTATTGAATATCAAGCTACATTTCATAACCATGGGTTCTGATTTACTATTTTTGACTCTCTTGTTAATGAACTCTTTAAATCAGATGTATGTACAAATGATGACTAACCTCTAAGATGAAAACTATGTTTGCATGACTGTTGTTTTTTGGTGACTTGGATGAATAAACTCTAGGATGAGTTGGAGTTATATCCAATATGGTTGTCGACATATGTATCTTGGATCCATGAGAACCCAAAAGAAGTTGGTCATGGGTGATGTACACCTGAATCTTTGCTAACTACATGTTTTGTCAAGAGTTTGAGTCAAATTGTGTGCTGCTAGAAGTTTTCTAGAATCAATAAAGTGCGTTGTAGATCATCAAATGGAGATTTGTAGATAAATGGAGGTCATGGATGATAGTGACAAGTTTGAGGTGAGGTTTATCTAGTTCAAATCATTTGGTGGTAATGGTGCTAGTGTGTAGGTTGTTGATGAGAAACTAGGAAACAAAGTTGTTGGTATTTTTCTAGTTGTATAGTAGCTACGTTCTCATTGGTGTATGATGGATATCATCCTTTAGTTTGTGGATCGAATATGAAGAAGGTTGGGAGAGTATATGGTAGTTGGATATCCTCAAAGTGGTGGTGGCAGATTGAGTAGTGAAGAGGGATGGAGCACAAGTGGGCATAGTCCCTACATGATGCTAGTCTACTAGCGCAAGGAAGAAGGAGAAGGAGTATGGTTTGCAGGGTGGAAACCACCATGGCTTGAAGTTGATGAGATGAAGATAAGGTTGTGTTGCAGGTCTATGTTGGTGGAAGGACAGAGAGCATCATTTTTGCAAGTTCCACATCAAAGGAGGAGGAGGTACCATGTCCTGTTAGTGGCATTGTAGCTAGTGGCACCCGCCTCTGGGCTTATGGTGACACCCTATGGTGAACTCTGTAGATGGAAACTGTAGTCTTATTTCTGTCACAGATGCATACACAGGATGATTGAAATTTTGAAGGGTATGTTTAGGGTATGGAAGAGGAGAGTAGGGGAAGATGAGGGGGCACAATAGTAGAATTTACAGTGAATGAGGAGATGATCTAGTGGATTCTTGTCTTCGATTGGAGGCTAAGAATGCATAAGGTGAGAAAATGTGTAGTGAGACCAAGCAATGTATGTGGGAGAGAGAGATAAAGTTGTAATGGTTGTTTCCCCGACATGTAGGAAGCAATAGTGAGGTAGGGGATAAGGACCCTCTCTTGGATTCATGAGAAGAGGTGGGATATTCATCAGATCATGTACTACTAAAATTCAAATAGGGAACCTCACTACGTGATAACCATTATTCCAAACTTCAATGACAATCATGTGACCCAAGATTAAACCAATTAAACATTAGTAGTAATGTGTTTTATATCAATTCCATTGACTAAGCAATCTTTATTCAAATTGATATTTGACACTCCAAGTACCTCACTAGGTCCTCTGTAACATATAACCCTAACAATGTTGATAGTATCTCTAAGCGCACTATGAGAAAAGAATACATGGGGTTTTACCACTGAAATTGATTGACTCGATGGACTCTCGAATTTCCTGAAGCATTCTAGAACAATCTCAATTTGATCCTGATTGTCTTGAGCAAATAGGCCATAACTATGTTGATATATGGAACTTCTACCCATATGATTAATTTGATATGGTTAAATGAAAGAAATGTCAGTGTGATAGGACATGTGACATGATATGTATGCAAAGGATAGATCTAATGTTTATGAAGAATGAAATCCATTGATCCTCTACTTCTGATACATGCACCAACTAGGAGTGGAAGAATTTTAGTGAAATTTAATACTATTGAGTTTCTCTGTGTTAAACTTAGGTACTTAACAGTCAATATCTTCTGATTGTGACAGGGCACTCCAAGTTAACTAGGAAAAAGTTAACAATAGTGAAATTGTCCCTTTGTAGGCAGTTATATGTAACAATGATCATCATATTTCATTGTAATTTGTTTGGAGTGCACCACATGATAAAAATATCTTGTGGTCAGGCTTACAAGCAATTCTTTGAAACTAACTCTTAATTAAGCAGTGAGTTACACACCTATTTTAAACTCTCTTTGTTTGACTCTAGATTTTATGTTGTGATGCAGTTTGCTGCTTTGAAAGCAGTAGGAGAAAGTGTGTAGAAACCACAGCTCTAAAAGCAATAGGAGAAAGTGTGCAGAAGCCACTGCTATACTAAGAAAGTGTGCAGAATCCATTGCTATACTGCATATGGATGTTAGAAGGTAAATAATTGTTTACTCACTTGAACGTCTAGTTTGGAATGAAAGACATGAATTGCATATCCAACTGGCATGGTCCAACAATAATGTATCTGACTGTAATGAATTTCGGATTGGCATATACACAAATCAGCTGTAGTATTTTCTCACCTTCCATACTCCACCAGAAACATGATTTCATAATAGCCATTTACGACATAGGTAGTGCCACCAATAACCCACTAACTTGTAGCTTGTTCTAACAATCAGTTAAAACAAGAATGTTAAACCTGTGACTAGTGGCACTATTATCTCTGCTAACCCAAGAATGGATTGTTCATCCTGCTACATTGATGATGCCCCAACGCTAGCCTTTGAGCACAAGAAAAGAATTCCGGCCATTTCTTAGAGTAAGATTTGGCAATCACCTCAAAGTCATGATGAATTAGTTTCTCTTTAATATTTGGCAAAAGGATTTTTTTCCTATGTCTTTTTATATGATATAAAGCAAAAACATCAAAATCTTAGCCCTTGCTTTGTTTTTTCTTAAGAATTAATATTTTTCTTGCTACTAAATGCACCTATATGCTGAATATATTCATGGATATGTAGTATTTTGTTAATTTGGTGATTCTCCCATGAGTTTCCTCGATTATCCATTCACATCCCTTAAAGTTTCCATTAGCATGACAAGTCTGCTTCTATGGTTAGTTTGATGCCTTCTTGAATAACTTAACCATTGTTTTTAAGCAAAACATAGCAGTGTATTAATATACTTGGATCCTGATTAATCATGTGCTATAGTTAGATGGGTTGCAAATACATTCTCAACTGTAGTATTTTTTTTTATATGAGCAAGTTCTTTCCTTTGTAATTTTTTGATTGTCTTTTATTTTGCATGCTTTCAATCACTCATTTATAGTTTTCTATACTAATTTGTGTATTTCACTATGATATAGATTTGTCCTAGTGATGCTTTTGGAGAACAAATGATTAGAAACCTTGATGTAAGAGTTGCATTCCATTATTCTTGAAATTTACTCAACACAAACATATTTCACTGTACATGTACTGAACTATGCAAAGTAGACGACAACCCTTTAGGCACAATTGGCTTGGAAGAACGTAACATGGTGCCTAAACCGAGAAGCTGGCTTGCAGGTGGAGGTTGGGTGGTTGAGGGGAAACCACTAGAAAGAGACATTTGAAGATTGGGAAGATGTCCTGTAGGCTGCAAGTATGGTGGCATATTCTGTTGGTTCTCTTAAACACACGCTCCTTCAATCAAAACCCATGCAAGTTGTTATCTATTATTATTTCCACAATGGTCTTGAATCTGCTGTTCATGCTAGTCTTCAAGTACATCTACTTATTAATATTACTCGTTTTATTGCATACATGCTAAAATCCAGACAATAAACACCAACTTTTACCTATTACTCATTTTATTGCATACATGCTAAAATTCAAGTGCACCTAACATGAGTTTGAATCATTTTCAAGTGATGTAGTTTTTAATAGCTTAAACAACGCATAATCTTCTAGAAACTTCAGTTCAATTCTATCATGGGTACTGATTACTTCAAAATACAGAATATTCCGGCTACATCAATGCATCACTTGTTATCCAGTGGTTATGGGAGGTGACTTTGGCTACAACAATGGATCACATGTTATCTAGTGGTTCTGGGAGGTAGTTCAGGGATTCCACCAGAACGTAAAGCTATTTCCTAAAGGAGCTCTGAAGTTGGCATGCTGAAAAGTAGATAGTCATATCAGGGAAGAGACAAATCCAATGATGTAGAAGTTATTGTACTAAATAGAAAAATGTTGTATGAAAGTATACCATTGGTGTTGTATTCAATCTAAGGGGCAATGTAAAATGTCCTCCCCATGCAATTGTCATTCGATTATAAATAAAAAATATTCATACTTTTGGAAAACTGAGTTTGGCTAGCTGCAATTGACATTCAATTAGAAAACTTGATAATCAACTAAAAATTGAATGACGAAAAACCATGAAAATGTAGTAATACAGAAGCAGTATGTCATTAGTGGCTTTTTTTATACGCCATTACACTAAATAAGAACCGTTTCATGCAACAACATTATACAAAATAGTGGCATTTGTATAAAAGCCAATTGATGGATAGTGGCTTTTTTATGAATGCCAAATGATGTTTTAGTGGCCTTTATTTGACATTTAATGGAAGCCACTAAAGAAAAATGTTTAGTGGCATTTACAACTTACACCACTATCTTTCTAGTGGCATTGGTACTAGAGGCATTTTTTAAGTGTCAAGAAATGCCGCTAAACATATTTAGTGGCGTTTATTTTTTTTGTGGCATTTCTAAAAGGCCACTAATGGGCATTTTTGCTGTAGTGCACAAACATTTCTATTTCTTAAACTTGTGCCACAAGAATCTGTATACAAAAAAAATAGTCTCATGGGACTCACTTTGGCCATGGGTTGAACCCAAGCTTCAAGGTGGATTCAAGCTATCTTTATTATTCTATCAATTCTGAAATTATGGAATTTTCGTATCAACTTAAGCCTCATGTTTATAAATTCAAATTTCCCAAATTTGAGGATCTTACAACATAGTTCTAGATAGGTATACAAGAATACAAATACGTTTGTAGAAAAAAAATCCATATGTTATAATATTTAATAAGAAAAAACCATTTCTAAGAGTTTTTAAAGGGGACTTGGTTGACTAATATTTACACAAAAATTTCATAATATTGGGATTGTCAAAAGGTTGTAGAATTTCTCCCTATGGAATTACTATCATATTACTAGACCATTTTGATAGAATTATTTACATGATGGGTTTCACCAGGGACCTTCACAATAAATCTTTGAGTGATGATTTACTAACTAATTTTGTTGAATTAAGTTGTTGGGGAACCAACCTAAGAATCATCCAATTGTTTCCCTTTTTGATGAATGGGCTTCCTCTTCAACAAGTATGAATATTCACATGACAAGGACCTTCATGCTCCTCAAAAGGCAATATCTTTCTTTTATTTGTGTTGAACTAGTTTTCCATCTCTTATTGTTACTACTTGACCTCCTAGGCTTGTAGATTATTAGTAAGATCTTCTCTCTATAATTCTTGAAGATTTATTATCTCTTGAATAATTATCACTTTCTTTTCATTATTTACTATGTGTAACGTCCCACCTCTTGAGGCCTTGGATAGAATGATCTCAAAAAATGATTAGACTATCCATATCACCAAGGTGAACCTCTTTTTTAAGGAGCCCATCACTAAAGAACTATGTGGTTAAGCGTGCTCAACCTAGAGTAGTACAAGGAAGGGTGACTAGTCGGGAAGTTTATCCTAGCTTACGCATGAGTGACGATAAAGTGAATTGTTAAGGCTAGTGGTGGTTTTTGGGACTAGTCATCATTCCTGAAACTCTATTAGAGCCGCACTGGGCCCATGTGTTACAAATGGTATCATAGCCATAAACTCTCCAATAGGTGGGGCCCACATGGGCATGTAGCATGCTAGTTTTGAGTTGTGCGGTCCAACCATGTTGGAAATGGCTATCCATGATGATGTAGCCACCCTTGCACCGGTATCTATGATCAGGAGCTGGGGGCACATTGGTCATTATGGTCTACACTGAAATGGGAAAGGATTATGAGGCCTTATGGTTGAGCCTTGACAAGGATGTCAAGAGTCTAAGTGGGGGAGATTGTAACATCCCATATCACCAAGATGCACCTCCTTTTTAGGGAGTCCATCACTATAGAACTATGTGGTTAAGCATGCTCATACTATAGTAGTACTAGGATGGGTGACCAATCAGAAAGTTTATCCTAGCTTGTACATGAGTGAGGACAAAGTCCACAGTTATGGCTAGTGGTGGTTTGTGGGACCCATCATCATTCTTGAAACTCTACTAGAGCCTTGGGAAGTGGGCCCAGGTGTAACAAATGGTATCATATCCATAACCTCTCTAATAGGTGGGGCCCAAATGGGCATGTGGCATGCTAGTCTTGAGTCGTGCAGTCCATGCATGTTGGAAAGGGCTATCCATGGTGATGTAGCCACCCTTGAATTGGTATCTATGATCAAGAGCTGGGTACATGGGTCATTATGGTCTACACTGAAATGGGGAATGATTATGATGCCTTATGGTTGAGCCTTGACAATGATCTCAAGAGTCTAAGTGGGGGAGATTGTAACATCCCACGTCTTGAGGCCTCAGATAAAATCATCTTAAAATGAATGATTGGAGTACCCATATCATCAGGATGCACCTCCTTTTTAGGGAGTCCATCACTAAAGAACTCTGTGGTTAAGATTGCTCAGCCTGGAGTAGTACTAGGATGAGTGACCAATCGGGAAGTTTATCTTGTCTTGTGCATGAGTGAGGACAAAGCTCACAATTAAGGCTAGTGGTGGCTTGTGGGACCAGTTCTCATTCCTAAAACTCTACTAGATCCTTGGGCAGTGGGCCAGGTGTTACACTATGAGTGATAAAAATATTTATAACTTGTTCCTATCTCACTATATCACGTTATCCTTACATCTAATGTACTATTGCCATCAAATAGTGGAAACTTTTTATTGTAGAAACCTTTAAGGTTCAACATCTGGATGGTGTTGTTGTTGATCTAGTTACCATTGGTGTTTCTATGTTCACCGCCTCCACCATATTTCACTTATCTATGGAGAATCTCAATCAAGACCAAGCTTAGATGCAATTCTTGGATTAGTTTACCTAGAGGAGGGGTGAGCATGCTTTAAAAATGATTTGTATTTTGAAACACTCAAAGAACATTAATCACATAATAGTGTAACCAAAAGTAAATAACATAAGGGAGACAATGTAAAAAAAATTATAGTGGTTCACATCATACATAAATATAGTAGAACAAGAAATAGTGGTTCACATAATAGTGTAACGAAAAGTGGTTCACATCATACATAAATATCCCATCTCTAAGTATTTTCATAACAAAGTTGGATACATGCTTGGACCTAGTCTTCTTTTGATGAAAATTCCAGATGCACGTTGAACAAGAAATATCACCAGTGACCCACAAACACCTTGATGTCTAGGTATGCTTTGACCATCATTGGGATTTAAATTTAGATTTCTCGGTATTGTTTTTTTTTTAACCCTAAGTCATTATTACACTGACCTTAGTTATTCTTTATTTATGTTTAATTATAGTGAGGTGGCTAGACATATACAATTCTATAAGATTTTAGGGAGAGTCTTTGTTGTGTTCTTAAGAATTGTCAATAATAGTTTTGATAGAGCACATTGGATTTATATAAATATTATCAAGTACCATAAAGTTTTTATAGAATATCATGATTTCTTTGATAACTTATTTATTTAATTACTGTCATATATGTCATTTAATCTTAGTTTTTTCTTATTACATATTTATTGATATTGTTATAATAAAAGTTGAATTGTAAAACACACCACTATGAGTGTTCCATGGTAATTTTATTACATATCATTTCTTCAGATGAGAAAATATACTTTATCCTACTTTCTACAAGAGGAGTAAAGTATGGAGAAAACGAAAAAGCATTCACCAAAAGTTGTTATTTTTAATATATAATTAAACTTTTGTCATAGATTTTAAAGATACAACTGCGAACACCCTATTACAACTAAAAATATAGTAAAACTACAATAGAAACAATGCAAAAGGGAAAATAATTCATGCTAAAAATAAAGTGGAATATTTGTCAATGTAAGCTTGTTAAAATTTTCATCACAATATTGTTATAACATTTACTTGAAGCTAAACTAATACAATTATTCCTCTTCCTATATATGAAAAGTATCAGAATCTAACTCAAAAAAAGGTTGTTTCCACAAATGAGATGTTATGGTCTTAAATTGCATATCAATTTAGAATCTTGTCAAACTTTTTAAAACAGTTGTTTGTGTAACGGTAAACTCTTTTTATATTACTTCTAAATAAACAAGGAAACTATTCAATATGTTCCACTATACAATTGTTCTATCAAAACTATGACACATATTTTATCTTGAATACATGTATTATTTCATGGTCATCAAGAAAATAAATCCAATCATGTTTTACAGTAGTTATGAGGCATCTTTAATTTAGAAATTTAAGAGCAATCCTATTCTATTAGGAAAATATGTTCACAAAAATACGAAATTTAAAAGAAAAGGTATAGGAAATAAACAAACTTAGAAACATATGATGCATCAAATGAAAACAAACATTTAAAATATGACATATAATGAACAATAAATGGTTTTGCCAGTCTTGTTAATGATATGACATGTACTTGTTTACTCCTATTTGTAAAGTAGGTAATGCCATGCATATAAGAAAATATATATAATAGAATAATGCATTCCTAAATATATATACACACACACACATTTTTGGACCACAATATTATTTTCATGTTATTGTTTTATTAAACATCGATGAATCTCCATTTAGAAAGACCTCATGTATAGCCTCATTTTCTTTATAAATATGTACTCATACCTCTCAAGAAAACTCGTGACTTAACTCATACAAATTTTTTCTTATAAATGTACTGCCATTTCTCAGGCACATAAATTCAATATATACTATTATGATTTTAAATGTAGATCCTACATAATAAAAGTTGAATTTGGAAATCATGTAAAATTACTTGTTTCTTCAATTCAGATAAACTGAATTATGCTAAATATACAATACAATCATATAGTGGAGTAATGCATGTTTTGATACATAGTAGATATTCTTATACTTATTCCTTAATATCTCTTAGGTAGATAGTTTGTTATTGTTTATAGTTTGTATTTTTTGTGATCCGAGGGGACAATGAACATAATTTAATTTTAAGCACACAAGACAATTTTGTCTTTGCAAGAAACGACCACTTATAGTATATGATTTAGAACTTGCATGTAATAATTTGTGCATAGATTAATACCATGTAAAAAAAAATTTGGAATTAAAAAATATTCAAGAGATGTTTAATTGTTTTAAGGCGTTATTTTCTATATGGTAGAAAAAGAAAGACATAAATATAATAAACTAACGAACAATGTTTTTTCATATATCTTTGGGATATAAAGTCATAGATATTTTTCTCATTATAGAAAAAAGGATAAAAGAACCCCTTAGAATATGTAACTTGCTTAGTTCATTACAAATCAATTTGTATGACCAAATTCAATAGAATACAATTTTAAAATAGTTCTACCAATCTTTTTATAGTGACTTTGTACTTTTTCTTCATTCAAAAAAGCATATAGTTTCATGCATATTGGAAAATAGATATAATTTAATTAATTCATTGCTCAAATATAATATATATACATATATAATTTCTTTACCATGTTATTATTTTCCAACAAATTGATGAATTCCAGTCAAAAGATGGCTACTTTGTCGCTTCATTTTAATAAAATGCATACCCGTACCTTTAGGAGTAAAACAATGAATCAACTCTTACAAAAAGTTTATAACCATTTCCTAATTAAGTATATATTACTATCATTTCAAATGGAGACTTTATAGTATCTAGGTTGAATTTATAAATTCTATACAGTGACGGATTTCCTCATTTCAAATAGATTGGATTATGACAAATACACTAAAAACATTTTATAATAGAATTCTCCATATTTACATAACAAAACGTTTCTTATTTATTTGTTAATATTCCTTGAGTAGTCAAGTGATTGTAGTTTAAAGTATGCATATGCTTTACTTTTGGTACTCCCAAGAAATACATAGAACTAATTCTATCAATTTAAATGGATTAATTTTTGTCTTTGTAAGAAACAACCACTTTCGAACATTAGATCTAGAAATTACAAGTAACAGTCTAAGCACATGTAAACATCAAGTAATGCACTTCCCAATTCAAAAACATTTAATAGATAGAATGTTGTCAATATAATTTCTATATAGTAGCAAAAAGAAGTCCTAAGTTTGATAATGAATTGCTAAATATCTATCTATATGTCTTTGGGATATGGAGTCATGAATATTTAAAACGAATGAGAAGAGGACTAAAAAAATTCTTCAAGTATCCCACATGCGGAGTTCGATAAAAATCCCAAAATGAGTCTGAAACAGCGTTCTTCACATGCCTACAATGGTAGAACAGTCCACATGGTTTCTTATCACGATAAGTTAATAATTTTTGTTTGAATTCCTTCCTTACAGGAAATTACGTTGAGTTATTGTGGTTCTTTTTCTTGAGGCACTTACATTCACTTGATGCCATGAAATTCGTGTCATTATAGTCCCACCCGAATCTGCCTAGTCAGTTGCTATCATAACCATGCCAACATGAACGACATGTTAGATGCTAAATTACAAATACACATAAACAAACCAATGTGGAAATTTGGAGGGCAAAAACCTCAATATCATGATCTCAACACGAGAGGGCAGACGGAGGAGGTTGTATAGTACATAAAGAATCTATTGTTTTAGTCCCAATCGTTCACATGGCCATCATGGATCAGCTCAGCTCCTATTTTCCAAATGAGGATCTACTCAGCATACATCTCACCTCTAGAAACAAGAACATCTCGTATGTTGACCTCTAGCCACCCACATGAACTGTTGTCCACTTATATGGCTCTATTTTGTTCGCAAATGCCACTATGGGTAATATGAATGCACAATCGCAGAAAATTGACTGCTATTTCAATAAAATTTATGGTAACCAGTTCTCACGGTAGAAGATATTGTCTAACTTAAAAAGTATAACTCATAGAAAAAAAGTTTCTTAAAAAGATGCAAACCAAACTACAAAACAACGTACATGTAGACATACAACATTTGGCCAGGGAGATAATTAGTAGAGATAGCATTGTATTTCAGCTTACACATCAAAACATATGAAAAAACATATTCATACAAAAGTGTGCACTATAAGAAAATCATTAATGTTCTATAATCAGATTAGTAGAACATCATATACCGTCTACAATCAGTAAAATAGAATACGATTCAAATGTAGAACATGCGTGTGGGCTTTCCAGATGTAGAACATGATGTAACCTCTACTTATATGAGAATAGAAAGATGAAAACGTGTAGAACATTACATTTTAATAATAAGATAAGTTGGTCTACATCAAAAAATATAGTTCAGTGGACTGTGAACACCATGAACGTACTCCCATATACTGCCAGACATTACAGCATAATTGCAGCAAGCATAAACATGCTACTTCCGGTCTAGATTCTCTGTTAAATTCCAACAAGTGTATTGTCAAGACCTGCTCTTCAGGTAGTTTTCCATGAAATTTCAGCAAGTGTATTATCAAGACCTGCACTTCACCATCGTTTTCAATGAAATTCCAACAAACACATAAAAGTATACAAACACAAGCCACTAACAAAAGAGCATTCCATTTCATAAAAGTTGGGATACAAGTTTAGTTTCTTGAAAATACATAATAAGAGAATGGTGTATTCAATATGTGTCATGTACAAAATCACACCACACACTTGTTGATCAGTACAAGCAACATAATACACATTGTTTGGTTGCTGAACAAAACATCCTTTTATGAGTTTGAGAACTACAGAAATGAACAGCAGCATAGAAGTACACCAGAAATAACCATCTAGTCTTAACTATAGCAGCCTGGTTAATCGATCATCACTTTTGCAACTGATCTAGTTTGACAATCTGCATCTGATCGAACTTGAAGCTTGCTATCTTAGAGATCACGGTCAGAAGAGAACAAATATATTATCCTTCACCTGTAACACATATCTGAAGCAATTTTAGCTACAAAGAGAAGGAGCATGTATAACAGTTTAGTCAGGATAGATAGAATATATATTAAAACTTATATGTAGTAATTAAGAGTGGCATCAATCATATTCATCTCACTCTCGAACAAGGTATCATGAAAAAAATATGACTCAACACTTAATCAACTCCCCATCTATTAGACCCCTCAAAAAGAAAAAAAAAACATGTGTATGTATCTATCTAAAGGAGAACACCCCTACACTATTTATCTATATATAAACTCGGACAATAGGCCTGAGCAAATGCAAATCAAAGATCATCCCATCAACGCTTCATGGGGAAGCCTGTAATAAGGCAAAGCCCCATGAGGCTAACTCACCCACCCGCCCAAGTTTCACAAACCAACTGTTGCCCTTCCCTAAATCCGCATGGCACCATTCCAAAACTTCCAAAGAACAGGCTATAAAGATCATCAGCTCAAACTAACAAAAAAATTCACCAAGAAGACTCCCACCTCATCCATGAAACAACATACTATCCAACCAACTAGACCCCACTCAAATAAAACATCCACTAACAAAATTGAAAGCCACCCAACATCAAATGGCCATAGTTAGATAAGAGATCATCAAGGGTCCTGCATAACCAAACACCACCTACAGTTAAACTTCTACCACTTGAACCCACCACCATGTACACTTGTAAAGATCCAATCACAATCATTGCCAAATGTGAATTCAGTAACAAAGAAATACCAAAGCATTAGACTCCATGACCACACATCTTCAAGAAACTGCCAATCACAATACCTATCCATCACCTCAAATATTGGTCATTTTGCCTTGTGTATATGGCGGCCGCCAACACACTATCATAGAGATAGTCAAACTGATCCCTCTTTTATATATGAAGTCTAAATCCAAAGAAATAAAATGAATATCCCCAAAGGCCTTACTTAGAACATAATCCCATAAAAAACAGATATATACCAACACATCTAATTAAAAATAACCCCGATTTTATAGCATGACGTGAAGAATATGGGCATTCAGTCTGACATATGACAAGAGAAGCATAGTCCTGGCCAAGGAAGGAATGGAATTATATATGTTAGGGAGTTAGAAATAATGAAACATTTCAGAAACCTATAAACTAGTAGATACATCAATCCTAGTGAGCAAGTCATCTAGAATTTTAAGGTAAATAACATATAGTAGTTAGCATGATGACGCTGCAATATGTTTCCAAGATCTTCACACTAAAATCACACGAATGGGCTGAAATATATTTTAAGACAAGAAAACAATTTATAATGTTCTTAGAAGAAATGGAGAATCAACTTAGTCTTGATAGAAAAATGTCACACTTGATGAAAATAATGCCAAGTAACAAACGAGATGAAGTTGTGCAAGTAACCACATAGATGCACTAGGAACTCAAGGATGTTTCCAATTGTAAGTGTCCTAGTCCTTCATTTGCCTACATAAAAGCTTATGAATTTTTGGGCTCAACTTATGTCACTTTAAGGATAAACTAACCTGGTTTAGGTCTTAGTTCAAGAAATGTGATGGAGCACAACATCAGGACAATCACTTAGCTAAGTGTCATGACCCTTTAGTGACCTACATAGACCATAAAAGGTCAATGGACTCCCAACCTTGTACCATGTATGATGTATATGATTACCAATAGTTTTGTCATTGGAATAGGGAGCAATTTTCCACTATTTAGAAGAAGGGGATTATAACATTGAGATGTCATCTCCCCATATCTCTTTGTTCACACATTTAAATGAGATGAATAAAGTCAAATTCCAAGAACGTAGGTGGAAGCCATACCAAGCCTAGTATAGAGGTATAATCATCTACAACGTGGCATCAGTAAGTTACAGAATTATATTCTCTATAGCTTATATTAACTAGCTAAACACCATTAAAGAAGTCTTCTGGACATTAAGGAAAGCATTTGGACAAGCCATATTAATGGAGAAGTCATGTATATTCTCTCTAGGAGTCACTCACTGACCACTACAAAATAATTGAAGAGAAAAAGGTATACAAGCTATAAAAACATGTTAGTTCTTTGTCTTACATTTCAAAATCACCACAAAAACCTACACAGATATACTAGGGATCTTGGAGGATAATCACAACACATTAATAACAAGGACCCTTTCATTTGAATGGAAAACATGCCTTGTTAAATCCATATTACTAGACATTCGGGCTTACGATATTCATGTGATAAGAAATCCATTGCCTAAACATAGAAATCAATTGTCACTTGTTATAATTCAGACCTAACTTGAGTTCATGTGTTGATGAACCACTTGTATAGCTAAATCTCATTTATAAATACATTAAAAACACACAATATTATATAGAAGAATATACTTAAGTAGACAAAGAACCTTGAACCAAGCACCCTTCTCATCCCAAAATGACCAAGCCCTTTAAGAGTCACAAACTTCTAGCCATCCCCTTCAGCCACATTCCATCTGAAAATAAAAATTTCACTATTTGTCAAGTGCATTAATGTCTATTCATTATTTCAAAGTGAGATTTGAATACATACCAAAAAACTTGATGATAACAAATCATGAGATTCAAGTCATCCGCCTTCATTATATCATCCTTAATCCCCAAAAAATGACCAACTGCTCCAAAAAAATATGAAGTTCCAAGTCATCCCATATTTACCATAATCCTTCTGCGGGGGAAAATTGCTAGTTTTAACCCATTATTAAAAGGGTAACTATGGAAATTTTGCATATATTATACAATAATTCAGCAAAGGAAAAGTTTCCATACCCAAAAAAGTTGATAACAGCAAAAATCCAATTATGCTATTGCATCATGTCCCAACATTAGGGCCTAAGACTCTCTTGCTTGTCCCAGATGCTCGACACTAGTAGAAGGTAAAAGAAATTGAAGAATAATTGATGAAACCCCGATATAAAATCATAGTTAACATGGTTCAACTTACATGTGTAGACAATCTATGAATTTCATAAGACGTTGATGGATCGTAAGCTTCATCCTGATAAAGAAATCATATTAAAATTCTTGGCTTTTTACATGTTAGAAGTATTTATCCAACTTACCAAGTCAGAATCAATTTGCACATTTATAAGAGAATCATAATCTGTCCCATCCTAGAATTGAAATTTCAAAGATGATAAATTATTTTGTGTCATGATAGTTTCTATAAAAAGCATGCAAAACCACCAACATACCAAAGCATGTCGTGTTGCATGACATTCAACTTCGTAATTTGTAGATTGTCCCTGAAATAAAATAAGCATCAAATTATCAATAAAAGAAAACAGTTTCATTTGATTATCAATGATGTAAAGAAATGTAATCTTACTTGGCATTCAAGTAATTTTATTTTAGCACGCAAACTTTCAAGTTCAAGGTCCCTTTCTTTGATTTGATGGTCTTTTTCTTTAATTTGACTGTCTTTTTCTTCTAATTGTGATTTCCAAGCTATTGCCGCAATCTTGTTTGATTCTTCAGCTAGCATTTTCTTTTTCAAATTCCTTCTTGTAATACCTCCACTAATTCCTCTTTCATATCCTCCACGATGGGATCCATGTGCATCGTCAACAATTGAGATGAATCCCAATGATTGTTTAGCCTTTTCCACACCCAACTCTCTACTCCTTAGTATTATCTTTTCCTATAAAATAATTCCTAAGTCAAGTTCTATTTATAGTATAGTAAGACAATTTACTACAAAAATTCTTACACAAATCTCTTTCATCTTCTCACTTATGTACTCTCCATTCTTCTTTTTGTGAGAATTCAGATACGTTTCAACAATTGGAACTAATACACCATCTTTCTCCTAAATAGACATTCACATCATGTTTAATAGAATTACACATTCTAGTGAATATGTAGGAGATGTTAGTGATCATACCGCTTTGTCTTGTCTTTCACCAAATGATATTTGTCCTGATGTATGTGTTGCTTGTAACACACTGCGGCTTCTTTTGTTTCTGCTAGCTTGAAACTACATTTTATACAATGTCGTTATCCAAATAGATAGAATAAGTATAATTATACAAAAACAAATTATCTAAAAGTTTACATCATCTTACCATCTTTGTTTGCTTACTCCAAAGATCTATCAATGACAACCAATGATCTGGAGGAACTCGGTTATCTATGGGTTGCACTTGTTCAACAATGGGGATATTAGGATCTAGTTTACTTTTTAGTTCTGCACGAAAATCCCTCAATTGTTGGTTGATTGTTTTCTTGACAAAAGTAGTCACATCCCCATATGAAAGCAATGCAGTCCCATCCATATTGAAGAATTCAAAGTCACGCTATGTGAAAAAAGACATATATACATGAGAGTTAGAAAAATAAAATAAAAACTAAAATAATGTAGTGATTGACATAACCACAGTTATAAGCACACAAATGTAAATGAAAGAATACTTACATGAACATCAACCATTACACGATTAATTGTTGACTCATGTTCAAATCCCCACTCTTTATATATAGGAAATAGACAGTGGTTGCATGCTAAAATTCCTAAGAAGTTACTCAATTTACGCCTTCCAGGACCAACAATTCTTCCATCGTCAAAAACATAACACTTGTGCTTTTGACCATTAATAGGGGCAACTGCCTTCAAGGTAGTCCTCCCCCTTGTAGATCTTTTTTTCATGTAACTAGCAGTAACACCTAAAAGAAAGGAGATATAACATCAAAATGACGGTAATATAGTTGTAGTTTAGGGTTAGTTTAGGTATACATGATATAATTAAAAAAGGATGATACAACTAACAAAAGAAATTTATTACCTTCTACTTCTTGTGGAGAAAGATTAGTTCGGTGAATTTCTTCATTTACTGTATTTTACAAAAAAGCAATATCATTTAGAAAAATTAGACAAAAAGAAGTTGTACACATATATGGAGAAGTGCATGAATGTATAGCCTATTGTAATACTAATAAAACTTAGTTGAGGAATGTTACCTTGTTGAGGGAGTTGTCTATCATCCTGTAGATGTGTTTGCACTGAAGATCTTATATTTTGTCTTTGTTCATTCACTATAAAAACAAACTCAAAGTTAAAAGAAAAAGTCTCTAACATAGACACGCTTGTAAGTGTATCATGTATGTTTCAATATTATTACCTCTTAAACGGGAAAGTGTATCCTCATGAAGTGTTGCATGCGAGGAAGAACTAGATTGATTCCTTTCCTCACTCACTGTGTATGGTAGAGATCTATGGCGTTAATGATATACCAACATAAACTATACTATAATATTAACTAAAGCTGAATAAATATACCTTGAAGATGGGGGAATATGTCATTAGCCACAGATGTTTGCGGTGAATATCTAAAATTTTGCCTTTCTTCATTCACTACAACAACAACAACAATGTAGTTGAAAGAATTATTAGATATAAATATGTTTGCAAGTGCACCATGTATGTTCAACTGACATTACCTCCTAAAGGAGAAAGTGTATCCTCCTGAAGAGATGTATGCAATGATCTTGAATGTTGCCTTTGTCCACTCACTATGTATGATAAATATTTATGGTGATAATGATATACCAACATAAACTCTAGTTTACTATAAAGCAAATCTTAGGTTTTACAAATATACCTTCTAGAGTTGAGGGTCCATCATCCCGCAAAGGTGTTTGCACTGAAGATATAATATTTCGTCTTTGTTCATCCACTACAAAGGAAAAACTAATGGATTTGAAAAGTTTACATATACATGCTTGTAAGTATATCAGGGATCTTCCAATGACATTACCTCTTAAATGGGAATGTGGATTATCCTGAAGAGATGCATGCATTGAAGATCTTGAATGTCCACGTTGTTCCCTAGCTGTGTATGATAGAGATCTATCGTGTCAATGACACGCCAGAATAGACTCTAGTGTAGTATTGAATAGATTTTAGTTTGATCAAATATACCTTCTAGACAGGGTACTCTATCATCCCACAAAGGTGCTTGCACCGAATATCTAAAATTTTCTCTTTGTTCATTCACTATAGAAAACATATGAATTTTTAAAAATGTCCTTTAACATATAAATGCTTGTAAGTGCTACCATGTACATTATAATGACATTACCTCTTAGAGGGGAAAGTGTATCATTATGAAGAGATGAATGAGATGAAGATCTGAAACGTTGCCTTTTCTCACTCACTATATATGTTAGAGATCAATAGTGTTACTGAAAGACTAGCATAAACTCTATTGTAACACAGAGTAAAGCTGAGTTTGAACAAATATACCTTCTAGAGGGGGTATGACACTCCTCACAGATGTTTGTAATGAACATCTAAAATTATGTCTTTGTTCATTCACTATAACAATAACCAATAAATTTAAAAAATTCGTAGAAAAATACATGATTCAAAGTGTGCAATTCCGATAACATTACCTCTTAGAGGGGAAAGTGAATCCTCCTGAAGAGAAGTATGCAATGCAATTCTAGAATGTCGTCTTTGTTCACTCACTATGTATGATATAGGTTGATGGTGTTAATGACACACCTACATAAAACATAGATTAATACAAAGTAAAGCTTAGTTTGAGCAAATATACCTTCTAAAGGAGGGATTCTATCTCCCCTTAAAGATATTTGAGGTGCAGATCTGATTGTTTATCTTTGCTCATTCACTACTATAAAATTAATGGAGTTAAAAAAAAGTAATCAACATCTACTTGCTTGTATGTTTAAAAAGTTTTGAAACTAAAGTACCTCCTAAAGAGGAATCTCCTCCAAGAGATGCTTGTACTGAAGATCTCACACACTGCCTTTTCTCACTCACTATTTATGTTAGTAATAGTGTTAATGAGATCACCACCATCAACTATAATGTAATGTAGAGTTGTGTTGTATAGGCGGGCGCCCAGGCAGCCCATGGCCCGCCTCAACCGGACGCCCAGAAGTAATACATGTAACTAAGTTTTTTATTTTACTTATTTGCATCAACTGATTAGTATTTACTTATCTATTGATTAGTATTTACTTATCTACTTACTTGTATTATCTACCAATTTGTATTTACTTATCTATTGATTTGTATTTACTTATCTATTGATTTGAATTTATATATCTACTGATTTGTATATATGTATCTACTGATTTGTATTTACTTATCTACTGATTTGTATTTACTTATCTACTGATTTGTATTTACTTATGTGCTTATTTATATTTACTTATCTACTGATTTGTTCATCTAATGATTTTGTATTCATCACATTATTTAAATTTAAGGCTTTGTATTTGTTCGTCTACTTTTTAAAATTATTTAATCATCTACTGATTTATAATTGTTTATCAACTAAGTTGTACTTTTTTATCTAATGTTTTGTATTTGTTTATCTACTGATTATAGTTATTTATCTAATGCTTTGAGTTTACTTATCTAACGCTTTGAATTTTTTTCTTTCTAGTGATATGATCTAATGTTTTGAGTTTACTTATCTAAGGCTTTGATTTTTTTATATACTAATTTGTATTTACTTATCTAATGTTTGTATTTATTTATGACTGATTTGTATTTACTTATCTAATGTTTTGATTTTTCAATCTACTGATTTGTATTTATTTATCTACTGATTAGTATTTACTTATCTACTGATTTGTATTTATTATCCACTGGTCTTTTATTAATTTATCTACTGATTAGTATTAATGTACAATCGGGCATCCATATGTAACGCCCGGTCGCCTGGCTGCCTATACAACCATGATCTACTAATTCAAACTTAGTTCAACAAATATACCTTGTGGAGGGTGAAGTCTGTCATCCGCTAGAGATGGTGGCAGTGAACATTTATCCATTTCTATTATAGAACTAATCCTTTGTCTTTCTTTTCCTAACAAGAGAAAATCAAATTGAACTAAAGAAATCAACACCATAGATATCTTTGTAGGGAAAATATTAATGTCCAACTAAAAGTACCTCTTGAGGAAGTAACTGCATCATCCTTGATAGAGGACTTCAATGAACATCTAGCATTTTGCCTTTTTTCACTTACTGTGTATGATAAAGACAAATTAAGTCAGAAATTATGCATATAGACACCAGTGCAAGGAGGACTGTAACTAATTTAAAATTATAGGTACCTCCTAACAAGTGGGGGGCATCATCCTCAATGGGAACACACAGAGTTCTTTGTTTTTTTGCTACATTAACATATTAGAGGAACATTTGGTAAAATACAATTACCAACATAATACAATATTTTCAAAAAGCAAAATAGTATATTACCTAGTCCATCGTCCAATGAGTAAGAACATGTGTTGTTTGCTGATGGGTTCTTCTTCATTATGCTACTAAGTGAGGCACGCTTAGGAGGCATTTCTTTAAATAAAAATGTAAAGTGTGAGAAATAATTAATACAACCAATTACAAAATTGTATGAATCAGTTCAATGTTAAAATGTAACATAATTGAGCATAATTCCAACTACAAATATAAAAATTCATTTCTTACCACAAGCGTTTACGTTTTTGTGTATTTGCAATTTCATGAACAACATTCACATCCACTTGATCTATCTCAGGATCTAAATCCGGCCTCACCCACAAGTCATTATCATCATCAGATGTACATTCCACTAAAATTTCAGTATTCTCAAAAGTAGACTCAATATGTGAACTATGACTTGATATGTCATATGTGTCTCTAGCAACCCACTGGCAAACTACACTCAAATTTCCATCATCTGGATCCATGGAATAGAATACTTGTTTTGCTTGCTCAGGAAAAATAAAAGGCTCATCTTCATATGCTAACTTCGTCGTATCCACAATGGTGAAATTTAAATGATCTGTTGATATCCCAACCTTCTCCTCATTGTTATACCATAAACACTTAAAAAGATAGTATGGGTCTAAATTTTGAAATTGTACTTCATAAATATCCAAAATAATTCCATAAAACAAATTATCATCAGGACCCACAGTTGCCACACCACTATTTTGTGTCATTCGGTTGCACTCCATGTGTTTTGGTTCAAACTTATACCCATTTATAAAATAACCAGAATAAGATACAACTTTTGTCATATACCCATTCGGTTGCACTCCATGTGTTATTTTTAATATATAATTAAACTTTTGTCATAGATTTTAAAGATACAACTGCGAACACCCTATTACAACTAAAAATATAGTAAAACTACAATAGAAACAATGCAAAAGGGAAAATAATTCATGCTAAAAATAAAGTGGAATATTTGTCAATGTAAGCTTGTTAAAATTTTCATCACAATATTGTTATAACATTTACTTGAAGCTAAACTAATACAATTATTCCTCTTCCTATATATGAAAAGTATCAGAATCTAACTCAAAAAAAGGTTGTTTCCACAAATGAGATGTTATGGTCTTAAATTGCATATCAATTTAGAATCTTGTCAAACTTTTTAAAACAGTTGTTTGTGTAACGGTAAACTCTTTTTATATTACTTCTAAATAAACAAGGAAACTATTCAATATGTTCCACTATACAATTGTTCTATCAAAACTATGACACATATTTTATCTTGAATACATGTATTATTTCATGGTCATCAAGAAAATAAATCCAATCATGTTTTACAGTAGTTATGAGGCATCTTTAATTTAGAAATTTAAGAGCAATCCTATTCTATTAGGAAAATATGTTCACAAAAATACGAAATTTAAAAGAAAAGGTATAGGAAATAAACAAACTTAGAAACATATGATGCATCAAATGAAAACAAACATTTAAAATATGACATATAATGAACAATAAATGGTTTTGCCAGTCTTGTTAATGATATGACATGTACTTGTTTACTCCTATTTGTAAAGTAGGTAATGCCATGCATATAAGAAAATATATATAATAGAATAATGCATTCCTAAATATATATACACACACACACATTTTTGGACCACAATATTATTTTCATGTTATTGTTTTATTAAACATCGATGAATCTCCATTTAGAAAGACCTCATGTATAGCCTCATTTTCTTTATAAATATGTACTCATACCTCTCAAGAAAACTCGTGACTTAACTCATACAAATTTTTTCTTATAAATGTACTGCCATTTCTCAGGCACATAAATTCAATATATACTATTATGATTTTAAATGTAGATCCTACATAATAAAAGTTGAATTTGGAAATCATGTAAAATTACTTGTTTCTTCAATTCAGATAAACTGAATTATGCTAAATATACAATACAATCATATAGTGGAGTAATGCATGTTTTGATACATAGTAGATATTCTTATACTTATTCCTTAATATCTCTTAGGTAGATAGTTTGTTATTGTTTATAGTTTGTATTTTTTGTGATCCGAGGGGACAATGAACATAATTTAATTTTAAGCACACAAGACAATTTTGTCTTTGCAAGAAACGACCACTTATAGTATATGATTTAGAACTTGCATGTAATAATTTGTGCATAGATTAATACCATGTAAAAAAAAATTTGGAATTAAAAAATATTCAAGAGATGTTTAATTGTTTTAAGGCGTTATTTTCTATATGGTAGAAAAAGAAAGACATAAATATAATAAACTAACGAACAATGTTTTTTCATATATCTTTGGGATATAAAGTCATAGATATTTTTCTCATTATAGAAAAAAGGATAAAAGAACCCCATAGAATATGTAACTTGCTTAGTTCATTACAAATCAATTTGTATGACCAAATTCAATAGAATACAATTTTAAAATAGTTCTACCAATCTTTTTATAGTGACTTTGTACTTTTTCTTCATTCAAAAAAGCATATAGTTTCATGCATATTGGAAAATAGATATAATTTAATTAATTCATTGCTCAAATATAATATATATACATATATAATTTCTTTACCATGTTATTATTTTCCAACAAATTGATGAATTCCAGTCAAAAGATGGCTACTTTGTCGCTTCATTTTAATAAAATGCATACCCGTACCTTTAGGAGTAAAACAATGAATCAACTCTTACAAAAAGTTTATAACCATTTCCTAATTAAGTATATATTACTATCATTTCAAATGGAGACTTTATAGTATCTAGGTTGAATTTATAAATTCTATACAGTGACGGATTTCCTCATTTCAAATAGATTGGATTATGACAAATACACTAAAAACATTTTATAATAGAATTCTCCATATTTACATAACAAAACGTTTCTTATTTATTTGTTAATATTCCTTGAGTAGTCAAGTGATTGTAGTTTAAAGTATGCATATGCTTTACTTTTGGTACTCCCAAGAAATACATAGAACTAATTCTATCAATTTAAATGGATTAATTTTTGTCTTTGTAAGAAACAACCACTTTCGAACATTAGATCTAGAAATTACAAGTAACAGTCTAAGCACATGTAAACATCAAGTAATGCACTTCCCAATTCAAAAACATTTAATAGATAGAATGTTGTCAATATAATTTCTATATAGTAGCAAAAAGAAGTCCTAAGTTTGATAATGAATTGCTAAATATCTATCTATATGTCTTTGGGATATGGAGTCATGAATATTTAAAACGAATGAGAAGAGGACTAAAAAAATTCTTCAAGTATCCCACATGCGGAGTTCGATAAAAATCCCAAAATGAGTCTGAAACAGCGTTCTTCACATGCCTACAATGGTAGAACAGTCCACATGGTTTCTTATCACGATAAGTTAATAATTTTTGTTTGAATTCCTTCCTTACAGGAAATTACGTTGAGTTATTGTGGTTCTTTTTCTTGAGGCACTTACATTCACTTGATGCCATGAAATTCGTGTCATTATAGTCCCACCCGAATCTGCCTAGTCAGTTGCTATCATAACCATGCCAACATGAACGACATGTTAGATGCTAAATTACAAATACACATAAACAAACCAATGTGGAAATTTGGAGGGCAAAAACCTCAATATCATGATCTCAACACGAGAGGGCAGACGGAGGAGGTTGTATAGTACATAAAGAATCTATTGTTTTAGTCCCAATCGTTCACATGGCCATCATGGATCAGCTCAGCTCCTATTTTCCAAATGAGGATCTACTCAGCATACATCTCACCTCTAGAAACAAGAACATCTCGTATGTTGACCTCTAGCCACCCACATGAACTGTTGTCCACTTATATGGCTCTATTTTGTTCGCAAATGCCACTATGGGTAATATGAATGCACAATCGCAGAAAATTGACTGCTATTTCAATAAAATTTATGGTAACCAGTTCTCACGGTAGAAGATATTGTCTAACTTAAAAAGTATAACTCATAGAAAAAAAGTTTCTTAAAAAGATGCAAACCAAACTACAAAACAACGTACATGTAGACATACAACATTTGGCCAGGGAGATAATTAGTAGAGATAGCATTGTATTTCAGCTTACACATCAAAACATATGAAAAAACATATTCATACAAAAGTGTGCACTATAAGAAAATCATTAATGTTCTATAATCAGATTAGTAGAACATCATATACCGTCTACAATCAGTAAAATAGAATACGATTCAAATGTAGAACATGCGTGTGGGCTTTCCAGATGTAGAACATGATGTAACCTCTACTTATATGAGAATAGAAAGATGAAAACGTGTAGAACATTACATTTTAATAATAAGATAAGTTGGTCTACATCAAAAAATATAGTTCAGTGGACTGTGAACACCATGAACGTACTCCCATATACTGCCAGACATTACAGCATAATTGCAGCAAGCATAAACATGCTACTTCCGGTCTAGATTCTCTGTTAAATTCCAACAAGTGTATTGTCAAGACCTGCTCTTCAGGTAGTTTTCCATGAAATTTCAGCAAGTGTATTATCAAGACCTGCACTTCACCATCGTTTTCAATGAAATTCCAACAAACACATAAAAGTATACAAACACAAGCCACTAACAAAAGAGCATTCCATTTCATAAAAGTTGGGATACAAGTTTAGTTTCTTGAAAATACATAATAAGAGAATGGTGTATTCAATATGTGTCATGTACAAAATCACACCACACACTTGTTGATCAGTACAAGCAACATAATACACATTGTTTGGTTGCTGAACAAAACATCCTTTTATGAGTTTGAGAACTACAGAAATGAACAGCAGCATAGAAGTACACCAGAAATAACCATCTAGTCTTAACTATAGCAGCCTGGTTAATCGATCATCACTTTTGCAACTGATCTAGTTTGACAATCTGCATCTGATCGAACTTGAAGCTTGCTATCTTAGAGATCACGGTCAGAAGAGAACAAATATATTATCCTTCACCTGTAACACATATCTGAAGCAATTTTAGCTACAAAGAGAAGGAGCATGTATAACAGTTTAGTCAGGATAGATAGAATATATATTAAAACTTATATGTAGTAATTAAGAGTGGCATCAATCATATTCATCTCACTCTCGAACAAGGTATCATGAAAAAAATATGACTCAACACTTAATCAACTCCCCATCTATTAGACCCCTCAAAAAGAAAAAAAAAACATGTGTATGTATCTATCTAAAGGAGAACACCCCTACACTATTTATCTATATATAAACTCGGACAATAGGCCTGAGCAAATGCAAATCAAAGATCATCCCATCAACGCTTCATGGGGAAGCCTGTAATAAGGCAAAGCCCCATGAGGCTAACTCACCCACCCGCCCAAGTTTCACAAACCAACTGTTGCCCTTCCCTAAATCCGCATGGCACCATTCCAAAACTTCCAAAGAACAGGCTATAAAGATCATCAGCTCAAACTAACAAAAAAATTCACCAAGAAGACTCCCACCTCATCCATGAAACAACATACTATCCAACCAACTAGACCCCACTCAAATAAAACATCCACTAACAAAATTGAAAGCCACCCAACATCAAATGGCCATAGTTAGATAAGAGATCATCAAGGGTCCTGCATAACCAAACACCACCTACAGTTAAACTTCTACCACTTGAACCCACCACCATGTACACTTGTAAAGATCCAATCACAATCATTGCCAAATGTGAATTCAGTAACAAAGAAATACCAAAGCATTAGACTCCATGACCACACATCTTCAAGAAACTGCCAATCACAATACCTATCCATCACCTCAAATATTGGTCATTTTGCCTTGTGTATATGGCGGCCGCCAACACACTATCATAGAGATAGTCAAACTGATCCCTCTTTTATATATGAAGTCTAAATCCAAAGAAATAAAATGAATATCCCCAAAGGCCTTACTTAGAACATAATCCCATAAAAAACAGATATATACCAACACATCTAATTAAAAATAACCCCGATTTTATAGCATGACGTGAAGAATATGGGCATTCAGTCTGACATATGACAAGAGAAGCATAGTCCTGGCCAAGGAAGGAATGGAATTATATATGTTAGGGAGTTAGAAATAATGAAACATTTCAGAAACCTATAAACTAGTAGATACATCAATCCTAGTGAGCAAGTCATCTAGAATTTTAAGGTAAATAACATATAGTAGTTAGCATGATGACGCTGCAATATGTTTCCAAGATCTTCACACTAAAATCACACGAATGGGCTGAAATATATTTTAAGACAAGAAAACAATTTATAATGTTCTTAGAAGAAATGGAGAATCAACTTAGTCTTGATAGAAAAATGTCACACTTGATGAAAATAATGCCAAGTAACAAACGAGATGAAGTTGTGCAAGTAACCACATAGATGCACTAGGAACTCAAGGATGTTTCCAATTGTAAGTGTCCTAGTCCTTCATTTGCCTACATAAAAGCTTATGAATTTTTGGGCTCAACTTATGTCACTTTAAGGATAAACTAACCTGGTTTAGGTCTTAGTTCAAGAAATGTGATGGAGCACAACATCAGGACAATCACTTAGCTAAGTGTCATGACCCTTTAGTGACCTACATAGACCATAAAAGGTCAATGGACTCCCAACCTTGTACCATGTATGATGTATATGATTACCAATAGTTTTGTCATTGGAATAGGGAGCAATTTTCCACTATTTAGAAGAAGGGGATTATAACATTGAGATGTCATCTCCCCATATCTCTTTGTTCACACATTTAAATGAGATGAATAAAGTCAAATTCCAAGAACGTAGGTGGAAGCCATACCAAGCCTAGTATAGAGGTATAATCATCTACAACGTGGCATCAGTAAGTTACAGAATTATATTCTCTATAGCTTATATTAACTAGCTAAACACCATTAAAGAAGTCTTCTGGACATTAAGGAAAGCATTTGGACAAGCCATATTAATGGAGAAGTCATGTATATTCTCTCTAGGAGTCACTCACTGACCACTACAAAATAATTGAAGAGAAAAAGGTATACAAGCTATAAAAACATGTTAGTTCTTTGTCTTACATTTCAAAATCACCACAAAAACCTACACAGATATACTAGGGATCTTGGAGGATAATCACAACACATTAATAACAAGGACCCTTTCATTTGAATGGAAAACATGCCTTGTTAAATCCATATTACTAGACATTCGGGCTTACGATATTCATGTGATAAGAAATCCATTGCCTAAACATAGAAATCAATTGTCACTTGTTATAATTCAGACCTAACTTGAGTTCATGTGTTGATGAACCACTTGTATAGCTAAATCTCATTTATAAATACATTAAAAACACACAATATTATATAGAAGAATATACTTAAGTAGACAAAGAACCTTGAACCAAGCACCCTTCTCATCCCAAAATGACCAAGCCCTTTAAGAGTCACAAACTTCTAGCCATCCCCTTCAGCCACATTCCATCTGAAAATAAAAATTTCACTATTTGTCAAGTGCATTAATGTCTATTCATTATTTCAAAGTGAGATTTGAATACATACCAAAAAACTTGATGATAACAAATCATGAGATTCAAGTCATCCGCCTTCATTATATCATCCTTAATCCCCAAAAAATGACCAACTGCTCCAAAAAAATATGAAGTTCCAAGTCATCCCATATTTACCATAATCCTTCTGCGGGGGAAAATTGCTAGTTTTAACCCATTATTAAAAGGGTAACTATGGAAATTTTGCATATATTATACAATAATTCAGCAAAGGAAAAGTTTCCATACCCAAAAAAGTTGATAACAGCAAAAATCCAATTATGCTATTGCATCATGTCCCAACATTAGGGCCTAAGACTCTCTTGCTTGTCCCAGATGCTCGACACTAGTAGAAGGTAAAAGAAATTGAAGAATAATTGATGAAACCCCGATATAAAATCATAGTTAACATGGTTCAACTTACATGTGTAGACAATCTATGAATTTCATAAGACGTTGATGGATCGTAAGCTTCATCCTGATAAAGAAATCATATTAAAATTCTTGGCTTTTTACATGTTAGAAGTATTTATCCAACTTACCAAGTCAGAATCAATTTGCACATTTATAAGAGAATCATAATCTGTCCCATCCTAGAATTGAAATTTCAAAGATGATAAATTATTTTGTGTCATGATAGTTTCTATAAAAAGCATGCAAAACCACCAACATACCAAAGCATGTCGTGTTGCATGACATTCAACTTCGTAATTTGTAGATTGTCCCTGAAATAAAATAAGCATCAAATTATCAATAAAAGAAAACAGTTTCATTTGATTATCAATGATGTAAAGAAATGTAATCTTACTTGGCATTCAAGTAATTTTATTTTAGCACGCAAACTTTCAAGTTCAAGGTCCCTTTCTTTGATTTGATGGTCTTTTTCTTTAATTTGACTGTCTTTTTCTTCTAATTGTGATTTCCAAGCTATTGCCGCAATCTTGTTTGATTCTTCAGCTAGCATTTTCTTTTTCAAATTCCTTCTTGTAATACCTCCACTAATTCCTCTTTCATATCCTCCACGATGGGATCCATGTGCATCGTCAACAATTGAGATGAATCCCAATGATTGTTTAGCCTTTTCCACACCCAACTCTCTACTCCTTAGTATTATCTTTTCCTATAAAATAATTCCTAAGTCAAGTTCTATTTATAGTATAGTAAGACAATTTACTACAAAAATTCTTACACAAATCTCTTTCATCTTCTCACTTATGTACTCTCCATTCTTCTTTTTGTGAGAATTCAGATACGTTTCAACAATTGGAACTAATACACCATCTTTCTCCTAAATAGACATTCACATCATGTTTAATAGAATTACACATTCTAGTGAATATGTAGGAGATGTTAGTGATCATACCGCTTTGTCTTGTCTTTCACCAAATGATATTTGTCCTGATGTATGTGTTGCTTGTAACACACTGCGGCTTCTTTTGTTTCTGCTAGCTTGAAACTACATTTTATACAATGTCGTTATCCAAATAGATAGAATAAGTATAATTATACAAAAACAAATTATCTAAAAGTTTACATCATCTTACCATCTTTGTTTGCTTACTCCAAAGATCTATCAATGACAACCAATGATCTGGAGGAACTCGGTTATCTATGGGTTGCACTTGTTCAACAATGGGGATATTAGGATCTAGTTTACTTTTTAGTTCTGCACGAAAATCCCTCAATTGTTGGTTGATTGTTTTCTTGACAAAAGTAGTCACATCCCCATATGAAAGCAATGCAGTCCCATCCATATTGAAGAATTCAAAGTCACGCTATGTGAAAAAAGACATATATACATGAGAGTTAGAAAAATAAAATAAAAACTAAAATAATGTAGTGATTGACATAACCACAGTTATAAGCACACAAATGTAAATGAAAGAATACTTACATGAACATCAACCATTACACGATTAATTGTTGACTCATGTTCAAATCCCCACTCTTTATATATAGGAAATAGACAGTGGTTGCATGCTAAAATTCCTAAGAAGTTACTCAATTTACGCCTTCCAGGACCAACAATTCTTCCATCGTCAAAAACATAACACTTGTGCTTTTGACCATTAATAGGGGCAACTGCCTTCAAGGTAGTCCTCCCCCTTGTAGATCTTTTTTTCATGTAACTAGCAGTAACACCTAAAAGAAAGGAGATATAACATCAAAATGACGGTAATATAGTTGTAGTTTAGGGTTAGTTTAGGTATACATGATATAATTAAAAAAGGATGATACAACTAACAAAAGAAATTTATTACCTTCTACTTCTTGTGGAGAAAGATTAGTTCGGTGAATTTCTTCATTTACTGTATTTTACAAAAAAGCAATATCATTTAGAAAAATTAGACAAAAAGAAGTTGTACACATATATGGAGAAGTGCATGAATGTATAGCCTATTGTAATACTAATAAAACTTAGTTGAGGAATGTTACCTTGTTGAGGGAGTTGTCTATCATCCTGTAGATGTGTTTGCACTGAAGATCTTATATTTTGTCTTTGTTCATTCACTATAAAAACAAACTCAAAGTTAAAAGAAAAAGTCTCTAACATAGACACGCTTGTAAGTGTATCATGTATGTTTCAATATTATTACCTCTTAAACGGGAAAGTGTATCCTCATGAAGTGTTGCATGCGAGGAAGAACTAGATTGATTCCTTTCCTCACTCACTGTGTATGGTAGAGATCTATGGCGTTAATGATATACCAACATAAACTATACTATAATATTAACTAAAGCTGAATAAATATACCTTGAAGATGGGGGAATATGTCATTAGCCACAGATGTTTGCGGTGAATATCTAAAATTTTGCCTTTCTTCATTCACTACAACAACAACAACAATGTAGTTGAAAGAATTATTAGATATAAATATGTTTGCAAGTGCACCATGTATGTTCAACTGACATTACCTCCTAAAGGAGAAAGTGTATCCTCCTGAAGAGATGTATGCAATGATCTTGAATGTTGCCTTTGTCCACTCACTATGTATGATAAATATTTATGGTGATAATGATATACCAACATAAACTCTAGTTTACTATAAAGCAAATCTTAGGTTTTACAAATATACCTTCTAGAGTTGAGGGTCCATCATCCCGCAAAGGTGTTTGCACTGAAGATATAATATTTCGTCTTTGTTCATCCACTACAAAGGAAAAACTAATGGATTTGAAAAGTTTACATATACATGCTTGTAAGTATATCAGGGATCTTCCAATGACATTACCTCTTAAATGGGAATGTGGATTATCCTGAAGAGATGCATGCATTGAAGATCTTGAATGTCCACGTTGTTCCCTAGCTGTGTATGATAGAGATCTATCGTGTCAATGACACGCCAGAATAGACTCTAGTGTAGTATTGAATAGATTTTAGTTTGATCAAATATACCTTCTAGACAGGGTACTCTATCATCCCACAAAGGTGCTTGCACCGAATATCTAAAATTTTCTCTTTGTTCATTCACTATAGAAAACATATGAATTTTTAAAAATGTCCTTTAACATATAAATGCTTGTAAGTGCTACCATGTACATTATAATGACATTACCTCTTAGAGGGGAAAGTGTATCATTATGAAGAGATGAATGAGATGAAGATCTGAAACGTTGCCTTTTCTCACTCACTATATATGTTAGAGATCAATAGTGTTACTGAAAGACTAGCATAAACTCTATTGTAACACAGAGTAAAGCTGAGTTTGAACAAATATACCTTCTAGAGGGGGTATGACACTCCTCACAGATGTTTGTAATGAACATCTAAAATTATGTCTTTGTTCATTCACTATAACAATAACCAATAAATTTAAAAAATTCGTAGAAAAATACATGATTCAAAGTGTGCAATTCCGATAACATTACCTCTTAGAGGGGAAAGTGAATCCTCCTGAAGAGAAGTATGCAATGCAATTCTAGAATGTCGTCTTTGTTCACTCACTATGTATGATATAGGTTGATGGTGTTAATGACACACCTACATAAAACATAGATTAATACAAAGTAAAGCTTAGTTTGAGCAAATATACCTTCTAAAGGAGGGATTCTATCTCCCCTTAAAGATATTTGAGGTGCAGATCTGATTGTTTATCTTTGCTCATTCACTACTATAAAATTAATGGAGTTAAAAAAAAGTAATCAACATCTACTTGCTTGTATGTTTAAAAAGTTTTGAAACTAAAGTACCTCCTAAAGAGGAATCTCCTCCAAGAGATGCTTGTACTGAAGATCTCACACACTGCCTTTTCTCACTCACTATTTATGTTAGTAATAGTGTTAATGAGATCACCACCATCAACTATAATGTAATGTAGAGTTGTGTTGTATAGGCGGGCGCCCAGGCAGCCCATGGCCCGCCTCAACCGGACGCCCAGAAGTAATACATGTAACTAAGTTTTTTATTTTACTTATTTGCATCAACTGATTAGTATTTACTTATCTATTGATTAGTATTTACTTATCTACTTACTTGTATTATCTACCAATTTGTATTTACTTATCTATTGATTTGTATTTACTTATCTATTGATTTGAATTTATATATCTACTGATTTGTATATATGTATCTACTGATTTGTATTTACTTATCTACTGATTTGTATTTACTTATCTACTGATTTGTATTTACTTATGTGCTTATTTATATTTACTTATCTACTGATTTGTTCATCTAATGATTTTGTATTCATCACATTATTTAAATTTAAGGCTTTGTATTTGTTCGTCTACTTTTTAAAATTATTTAATCATCTACTGATTTATAATTGTTTATCAACTAAGTTGTACTTTTTTATCTAATGTTTTGTATTTGTTTATCTACTGATTATAGTTATTTATCTAATGCTTTGAGTTTACTTATCTAACGCTTTGAATTTTTTTCTTTCTAGTGATATGATCTAATGTTTTGAGTTTACTTATCTAAGGCTTTGATTTTTTTATATACTAATTTGTATTTACTTATCTAATGTTTGTATTTATTTATGACTGATTTGTATTTACTTATCTAATGTTTTGATTTTTCAATCTACTGATTTGTATTTATTTATCTACTGATTAGTATTTACTTATCTACTGATTTGTATTTATTATCCACTGGTCTTTTATTAATTTATCTACTGATTAGTATTAATGTACAATCGGGCATCCATATGTAACGCCCGGTCGCCTGGCTGCCTATACAACCATGATCTACTAATTCAAACTTAGTTCAACAAATATACCTTGTGGAGGGTGAAGTCTGTCATCCGCTAGAGATGGTGGCAGTGAACATTTATCCATTTCTATTATAGAACTAATCCTTTGTCTTTCTTTTCCTAACAAGAGAAAATCAAATTGAACTAAAGAAATCAACACCATAGATATCTTTGTAGGGAAAATATTAATGTCCAACTAAAAGTACCTCTTGAGGAAGTAACTGCATCATCCTTGATAGAGGACTTCAATGAACATCTAGCATTTTGCCTTTTTTCACTTACTGTGTATGATAAAGACAAATTAAGTCAGAAATTATGCATATAGACACCAGTGCAAGGAGGACTGTAACTAATTTAAAATTATAGGTACCTCCTAACAAGTGGGGGGCATCATCCTCAATGGGAACACACAGAGTTCTTTGTTTTTTTGCTACATTAACATATTAGAGGAACATTTGGTAAAATACAATTACCAACATAATACAATATTTTCAAAAAGCAAAATAGTATATTACCTAGTCCATCGTCCAATGAGTAAGAACATGTGTTGTTTGCTGATGGGTTCTTCTTCATTATGCTACTAAGTGAGGCACGCTTAGGAGGCATTTCTTTAAATAAAAATGTAAAGTGTGAGAAATAATTAATACAACCAATTACAAAATTGTATGAATCAGTTCAATGTTAAAATGTAACATAATTGAGCATAATTCCAACTACAAATATAAAAATTCATTTCTTACCACAAGCGTTTACGTTTTTGTGTATTTGCAATTTCATGAACAACATTCACATCCACTTGATCTATCTCAGGATCTAAATCCGGCCTCACCCACAAGTCATTATCATCATCAGATGTACATTCCACTAAAATTTCAGTATTCTCAAAAGTAGACTCAATATGTGAACTATGACTTGATATGTCATATGTGTCTCTAGCAACCCACTGGCAAACTACACTCAAATTTCCATCATCTGGATCCATGGAATAGAATACTTGTTTTGCTTGCTCAGGAAAAATAAAAGGCTCATCTTCATATGCTAACTTCGTCGTATCCACAATGGTGAAATTTAAATGATCTGTTGATATCCCAACCTTCTCCTCATTGTTATACCATAAACACTTAAAAAGATAGTATGGGTCTAAATTTTGAAATTGTACTTCATAAATATCCAAAATAATTCCATAAAACAAATTATCATCAGGACCCACAGTTGCCACACCACTATTTTGTGTCATTCGGTTGCACTCCATGTGTTTTGGTTCAAACTTATACCCATTTATAAAATAACCAGAATAAGATATAGCTTTTATAGATGGACCTTCTGATAAGTACTTAATCTTTTCTGGTATGTCCGTATAATTTCTTAAACTTTTGACCTATTGAGAAAATAAGCATTAATGATTTTATAAATTCTAAAAACAAATATAGATAAAGGGGGAAAAACTCACATGGTTTCTAAACCAATTAACAAAACCTCTATGCTGCTCTAACTTGATGTCATCTTCAGACCAAGATGAATGGTTATATCTCAAGATGTCAGCATGACGCCTAAAATGAACATATGTTACATTTGGTTTTATTAACAATGACATAATAAATAAATGTCATACTTACTTTAGATACTCATCGATGTCTTCATCATTATAAAGAATAAACCGATGTGCTTGGTGAATTTCATCCTCAGAAAGAATGATAATCTGCCCAGCTCCTAACGGACCATCTTCATACACCACCTGCCTTTTCTCTTTGGAGTCAGTGTCAGACAAATATCTTGTACAAAATGTAGCAACTTCTTCTCTCAAGTAACCCTCTACAATAGAACCCTCCGGTTTGCTTTTGTTTCTTACAAATTTTTTCAATGTGTAAAGATATCTTTCTATTGGATACATCCACCTAAATCTAGTAGGTCCACATATTTTAGCTTGAGTAGGAAGATGTACTGTTAAATGGACCATGACATCAAAAAATGCCGGAGGAAATATCTTCTCAAACTTGCACAAAATCATAGGTATTGATTGCTCAAGTCTTTCCATGCTTTGAACAGTAATAGTTTTAGCGGTTAACTGCTTGAAAAATGAAGACAATTCCATCACTGCTTTCCCTACATGTTTTGAAATCGCTTTTCTTAGAGCTAGCACAAGCAATTGTTGCATCAAAACATGATGATCATGACTCTTTAGGCCCATAAATTTTTTCTCATCAAGTTGAACTAGTCGAGAGATGTTGCAAGAATATCCATATGGAAGTTTTATGTCTTTTAAAACCATAAAAAATATTTCTTTCTCTTCGGTGGTCATACAATATGAGGAAGGCGGGATAACTACATCCTTTCCATTCTTTGACTTTCTTATCCACAATGATTTCCGAATATTCAACTTATTCATGTCTAATCGTGCATTAATGTTCTCTTGACTTTTTCCATTCTTATTCAACAACCAATTCAATATATTAGCACAGACATTCTTTTCAATATGCATTACATCCAGACTATGACGAATTAATAGTGTACTCCAGTATGGTAATTCAAAAAATATACTCTTCTTGTTCCAACCGGGAGGCAATCGTTGTTTATCTTTTAATGCAGTACATGTAGCCCTTCCAAAAATGACATTATCATAGCCATTCCACAAGTTTATTATTTCTTGTCCAGACAGAGATTTTGGGGCAATATCAAGTTCAATGTTCCCATCAAAGTGGCATTCATCATATCGCCAAGGATGACTGATTGGAAGAAACCTATGATGCCTCATGTATGCCATTTTACGACTGAATGGTAAGTAAATGGAAGCCATGTGAATGTGACATTCAGGGCAGCCATACGTTCCACTTGTTTTTTGCCCAGACAACATTCTATATGCTGGATAATCACTTATAGTGCCCAGTAAAGCAGCCCGCATCCTAAACATTTCACCTTTTTCAGCGTCATATGTTGGCACACCTTCTGTCCATAACAACTTCAATTCTTCAATCAATGGCTCTAGATAGACATCAATGTTATTCCCTGGAGACTTTGGTCCATTTATAACAAGTGGCATCATGAAATATGATTGTTTCATTATGAACCAAGGAGGCAGATTATAGTTCAATATAATAATGGGCCAGATACTATGGCTTACACCAAAACCCAAATTAAAGGGGCTGAAACCATCAGTAGAAAGTGCAAGCCTCACATTACGAGGCTCACTACTAAACTCTGGATGTTTTCTATTAAAATCCATCCAAAGTTCTGAATCTCGAGGATGAGACATCTTACCATGAGGTGACATCGGGCTATTGTGATGATATGTCATTAAGTTAGCCGTTTTGGTAGAGTTGAACATCCTTTTAAGTCGAGGGATTATTGGAAGATAGTGACAAACCTTTGCTGGTTTTTTAGACTTCTTTCTCATACTATGATGTGTAGGCTTCCATCTAGATGTCTTACACCTCAAACACTCATCCAAGTTTGATTTATCACCCCAATATAGCATGCAATCATTTGGACATGCATGTATCACTTCCTTAGATAACCCCAACGCAGACATCAACTTCTTAATTTCATACCATGTCTTTGGAACATTGTTTCCTTCTGGAAAGACCTTACAAAGCAACTTAAGAAGATCTGTGACTGATTTGTTGGTCCAATGATTATCACACTTCACATCAAAAAGAATAGAAATGAAGTAGAAAGTTGAATATGGACAGCCCTCATACAGTGGTGTGTTAGCTTATTTTAAAACTTTCTCAAATTTCTCAGCTTCTAGATCAAGAGTTGGGATATCATCTACATTGGTGTATTCTACATCATAGTTACCATCCCTCATCATTGCATCATCAATCAAGTCATCCACTTCATTATTTGAAGTAAGTGTTGAAAGTTTAGTAGGCTTATGACAATGAGACATTTCACCATGGTATGCCCATGTCGTGTATCGAGGAAAAAACCCATAACATATCAAGTGCTCTTTTATAAATTTCGGGTCCTCGATAAACTTATTTTCACACTTCATACAAGGGCAAAGTATGTTTGAAGCATTAACATTGTTCATAGCAAATTGAAGAAAATAATCAATTCCTTGTAGAAAATCTTTATCCCGACGACGATCAAATCTCGTTTTTGGTTTGTACATCCAGTCTTTTTGCATGAAGTTTTCCATAGAGAAACAACCTTACAAGAAAAAAAGATGATTTATTTTAAGAAAAATAATAATACAATATAATCTTGTATTGGTATATTTATAGCAATACAAATAGAATCAAGTTATATCTACCTAAGCTTGCATATTGGTAATGAGATGGATAATAAAAAATTTCTAAAATAAATTAGGATTGTCTTATAGAAATTTTAGATGAATTTGAAAATCCATTCGTGTCTAACCCTTCCACACACATAGATATTGCAAATATATTTTGGAAATATAGAAATTGCATGCCTTGACATATCATTCAATTTTTCGACAAATAATATTTGAAGGCATTGATATTTATTTTTTTCCCATTAATTAAGAATGATTCGAGTACTCAGATTATAAAATGTTACTTCCTAGTGTGATACTTAAGTTGACCTAAGATTCTTTTGTTTAGAGAACATTCACAAAATTTGACCTACACTAAGATGTTACGACTAGCATATCATGTTTATGTTGTATTTCAATATAACAACCATATATATATGTGTGTGTGTAACAAAATATTATGACATCTTACTCTAAATGCAATATGATACATCAGTAGTAGCAATATATAAAAATAAAAACATTTTTTGATCTAAATTTTCGCACCCTACTCAAATAGAATTTAAGATCTCATATCCAAACTAATATATGTTGTGGAATCTAGAATGAACACAACAATCCTTGTATGCATTTGTAGTCATAACTAATGTTTGGCCATCACAAAATTAGAACATAAGTTGTGATACCATTGCTACTTATAGGAAGAAAAAATTATTAGAATTGGACAACACAATAGACTACGAAGAATGCATCATTTGGGAATATATTGGCTGCTTTTGGACCAAAAAATATTGTGAATAAATGCAGGTGATTATTAATTGGTAGTTGTGATGAAATCGAAGTGATGATTTGAAAACAAATCTCACAGCTTATCATCAACTTTGAATAAGATATATCATTTATCCCATGACTCTTAGTCGTATCTATCTGCTACTACTGTAAACACATGCATATCAAGTTTGTTAATGAATTATTTTTTTTCATCCACGAATCAAGAAGTCACGAAATGGTGGTCAAAACATCAAGAGCTATTGTTCATATGTGTAATTGGCTACTACATATTTTTCATCTATCAAAGAAGCTGAATTTTACTATCAAAAGAAGCCCATTATGGACAACAACTTAGACAACAACAGTCAGTTTGGTTGTAGCTGTGAAACAAAAACCTGATATGCTGCCTGGCAGGGTTTCAGCCGCCAATGTCGTCCTCAGACATGTTAAATTCGAGTATATCCATCACAAACTACTAATAGATGGAGATGAAATTTTGTTGGCAAGGGTCCAGTTTATGATAGTGGATCCCACAAAATTAACAAACAAAATAAAGGGGGATGAAGATATATACAGAATCAGGTAGTAGACCACTAACCTTCGTCAAAGAAAAGAATGGATCTCCGAATCAGAGTAGGCCTCTGTGGTTGAGACGCCCAATTTCAGGTGACTACGCAGGTCCCGGACCTCTGTTCCTGTGTGCACAGCTACCCGGATTAGATCCTTACCTTGTTCCCGTATTACCGGATCTATGATCGCCATGCAGTAGACGATAAGTTTGCTTACCGAATCCAGGTAGACCAACTCGGCTAACTTCCAGTAATCGCGCTTGCGGGAGACGAGAGGCTGGAGCACCGTCAAGTTTCTTTGTGAACTGCTGCTTCAGGCGGGAAGACCGGTTCTGTCACAGGCACGCCATGCGACCAGCCGAGAGTCGCGGATGGCGAAGGGGCGCGGCCTCACCCCCCTGCGGCGCGTCGTTAGGGAGCGGAAGGGGAAATCTGCAGACAGCACTAGACCGGGCGCAGAGAACTTTCGTGAATCTTGGCAGGCAAATGAAAATCAGAACCAGGGGAAAAGCAAAACTGGGAAGCGGGTAAAATTAGACCCCCGCGCGCGGCCCAAAAGTGAATTTGCTGTAGACCATATTAGGCCTGAGCCGGGTAATAAAATACATGTAGTCCAATTAGGAAATTTCCAGTAGACCAAAATTTAAATGTAGACCAATACGTAATATTTAGTAGTGGTGATTTCTTTTACCTGTTAAGGCCACAACTGCGTACCCAAGAATTTAAATACCCCACAAAGCATGACGTATGAGGCTCATTTGTCTTCTTTGTGTCTCTTTCTGTTATAGACGAAGATGATTGCTATCTGCAGGTATAGTTGCCGATATAAAATTGGAAGAGAACACTTAACACAATATGCAAAATTATCTAGAAGGGCGCTCCCCAGTGGCTGCAAGTCAGATCGGTAGATTGGTTCAAACGCGTGAAATTGAGGGGGTGAAATCACGCTCCAAATCTTCTGTGTCGGCTGTCTGACGCTGTCTCTGTACCAGCTGATGATCTCTGTCGTGCACCCCTAATCCTCTATATTGTGTACGTGTAGTTGGTTGTGGACTTTAGAGTTGTGATGAGCCAAGACAGAGGAAGACACAAACGGGGATAGAAGATTTTGACTTGTGAAATCATGGTGTAGGCGCTCACACTGCTTCTAAACTGTTGAAGCATCATCAAGCACGCAACCAATCACATATTATCCCCGTTCTCTTCTGAGGAACTGATGGCACGACACTCGCCTTCGCAAACGTTGCATATTCCTCTTCGTCCAAGTCGTGCTTCTCTCTCAATGCCAAACCACATACTATGTGCCTCTTTGACAACTATATCAAGGGGACTGGGATCAACTGCATCATCAATCTGACGGAGTTCATATGCGGTTTTGTAGACAACATTCAGGAGCCGTTTGTGTGCCACCTTTTCAACTACCAGCATTTAATATGTAAATTTAGAGCCGGTGATATTTGGATCGCCTGCGTACCAGCTCCTGTTGCAGCTTTTTTCAGTTCACGAGCTGGTTGAGTGTGTCTGGAGCAAGCCTGGAGCCATGGAAACATGGTAATCAAAATGTCTGCTGATTTTGACGTGTTTCGCAAATACAGTTTTTAATTTTTAAATATCACCCCCCCCCCCCCCAAATTGTCCCCAGGTTTAGAATAATTTGACAAAGAATATACTTTGTCGATTCAGCATGTCAATTTATAACTTTCGGCCCGGCCCAATTACCTGCTCCCGCCACATCAATTTTCCAGTCGCGCTCGGCGCTTCATTTCCAACTCTGTTACCCCCAAATCCCCCGCGCGTCCGCCGCTCGACTTCCCCAAAACGTGTGTGACTTCCCCAGCCGAATCGCACGACCTGCAGCTCCACTCACCAGGTTCTCTGTCGACTCTAACCCCCCTCTCACCCTCTTGGATAGAGGTGCTCCGGCAGCCTCCCTCTCCAGCCCTATTTTGCTTCTAGTCTACAAAGCTCTTGTACAGAAGGTCCGAGCTGCTTGGCTTATGCGCGAGGAGTCCCGTGACATTGAAGGCAGCCGTCCAGGTGCATGTGCTTGCTGCTGCCCAACCGTATCCGGCGGGACTTTGCACATCATGGCCAGATCTGCGGAAGACAAGCACAACATATTCATCGTGTAGCAAGAATCTCTTCATGTGAGGCATGAGGCACGCAACTGTGGTCAAGATCGCTTTCAGGTATGTCATCAAAGATTTACTCCAAAATCTTCCTTAGTACTCGATCTGCTTGTGTCTCTATTTCTTCCCATCCTCGTTTTTTCCTTCTTCTTGACTCCATTTCTTTCGGTTATTAGGAGAACTCATTAAACGTGAAGTATAAAGATCGATCTTTTTGTTACTAGAGCAAAATACATATGCCAGTTTGTGTGTGTTTGAGTTCTTTTGTCTTGTTTAGTCCACCGTTTGCCTTTTATCCGGTTTTGTTTGAACTTTAGATATGATGATCCAACATCTTAGGTCTGATAAAAAATGTATTATTATATAAAATGCAAAATTGTTTGGCCGAGATTTAATGGCTAGCGACATATATAGTTTTCTATTTTGAATCTGAACTGACTACCGTCTCATATTGTTTTTGTACTTCCACTTTCTTCTCTCTTGAACTTTCTGCTCTATTGACTGCGGATTTGTTATATATCTATTCTCATGCTAGTGGTGTTATATATATATATATATATATATATATATATATATATATATGTCCAGTGGACTAGTTTTGTCAATCTGGTTTTAGTTGTTCCTAGCTAATGCATGTTTCTGAGATCTATTTTGGATTGCCCGAGTATTTGTCGCCAAATGAAACTGTACATTGCTAATGGACTATATCGTCCTGTTCTCCCTGTTTTATTATTTTTGATGTGTGTGTGATTCTCCATGTCAGAACCGTGCAACAAAGTTTTTTTATTTCTTAGTTTCTTTGTGATGTATTGCAAAATGGTGACCTCGACATGCTCTTCTTTTACTTCACCTATATGGCATGCTCCACCGTTCTGTCCTGCCTTCTCCATGCCGCCTTACACAACTCTTACCCTCTACTGTAAAAATTGTATAGCATATAACCACATACAACTGTATTTTTGGATTGTGCCAATCCATTATTTGTGGCACGAGAACTCGAATCGGCTTACAAACTTCGCTCAATTTTCATGTGCCTCCTTTTTCTTGGATGGTCGTGGTTATATTACAAGATTTTCCTTGAATCCGAGATGTACAGTGGGAACAATCTATACCATTATGTAAATAGGACATAGCGCTAAGGCATCTGTAGTTGGGTCCCTTGATCTGAAATTTCATTTAAGACACCTATATATTAGTAGTCGGATGGCCATTTAAGGTATCTGTATTGCGTGCACTTTTGTATGTTGTATTATTAAAGTATTTAGATATACCATCCTTACTCTAAGAAGTATTTTACATAAAAAGGATGATATTATATGGCGCCCCCACAGAATAGTTCTAGCTTCGCCACTATACACCCAAACCTCCCCTAGTGCTATTGTGGCATCCTGTCGGGTTGGCTTCCTGATTCAATTTGTTTGTTTTTTGCTTTCTATATTGTAGTTGCCAATTGGTGCAGGGCGTCGGGCTTGAACTTATTTTTCTATCTTTTATTGATTTTTTAACTCTGTTAGAATCAAAGTGTTTCACTGGCACGTGGGACTTTTGATAGATTCTTGTCTTGCTCTTGATAAGACTTTACTTCTAGTCTTTATTGCTTGGATCAAAATGAGGGGTGCGGACGGGTATTGCTTGTTCCAATTTTTCTTGGGTCTGTTTCCCACAATGTCAGTAACTTGGCACTTTTTTGGTTGATGTCTTGATACTTGTTCCTTTCCATTTCTTTTTTTTAACTATGCTCCCATTTTTCATCTGATGTGTCTTGACATTGCTTCTGATGTGATTGAATATAATTTGCTTTATGCACATAACTTTCTTATCATTATGCCAAATGTGCTTGAGCCATGACTAGTATCCCAACGTCGTCCTTTCCTAACACAGAACAAGTAGACGATACAACTAATGTCATTCATATTCACAACTGTATTTACATATTTATGGCGACTTCAGTTCAGAATTCTACAACTAATGGCATTCTTAGTAACAACTGTATTGGCATGTTAAAAGTGGACAGCGGGTGGGTTAGTTGAAGTTCCTTTTGTAGTGGTATTACAATGTCCATGTTTTGGGCTTGAAAGGGACATGTGCCTTCCCTTTTAGAGCAAATGTACATTGCTATCCCAATGTAATGGGACTTAGTCAGTCTATATATGATCATCTACATTCCTATAGTATTTTTAATTTACATCATGAGTTGGATCTCCCTGCATGTATGCTAAAAATCATCATATTTTTTGTATGATATATTTTGAATCAATCGGCATATACTTATTTCCTTTTCCTTGTCATAGACTATTTAATGAATTTTTCTTGTCTCTTAGCCTATGCTTTATTTTTTCTAATTCCATCATCATAAAATATCTATCTTTATTGGCATTGATTCATTTTATTGTGTTGTCATTTTCTTATTGCATAAAATCATTTAGAACAAATTGAGATTGAATATTCAAACATAGATGACGAGGAGGCCAACCAGTGTCTTCTAAAAAAGTCAAGAATCATCAGTCGTGGAGATAGGAAGCATCCTTGTGGTAGCAGAATTTTTAGGCATCCAACAACAGTCAACTCTCTTGTTGTAAGATATTTATTGTTCTTGTTTAATTCTATGATAAATATATTTTCTTGATTGTATTTGTAATCAAGTGCTAAGGCATTTATTTTCTTGCTAAGGTATTAATATATTTTTGCATGTGGGTATGCATCTAGTTTAATCTATATCATTAGTTTTCTCTTGCTACATACTCATATTGTATAGATTGTGTATTCTATGTATTGTAAATATTTCATATCACCTTTTCTAGAGATGATCTCTTCAAAATTTACTAAAAATAATTTTAATTGAAGGTGATACAGAAATGAGCAACAAATTTATTCAAGACAAGAGTTGGATGAATAGATGTAACTCTAAGTTTGATAGACTCCATGATTTGTACTTCCGTGAAGGTGTGGAGGCTTTTCTTGAATTTGCATTCAAAGATAACCCTAAGTCTGAAAAGTTGTGTCCTTGCAAAACTTGCGAGAACACAGTATATCAACATTTAGATGTTATTCGGTATCATATCTTATGCAATGGTTTCTTTGAACAGTATACGATATGGAAATACCATGGGGAGAATATGTCTAGACCTGATCTAGAGAATATGAACAATGTTGATATGTTGAATGTACTCGGTGATGTGATGGAGAATTATATGGAGGCTAATCAAATGAATGACTCATTAAGAAACCAACACTATCATGATTTCAATATAAAAAATTTTGAAGAACTTATGCAAGATGCTAACACACCATTATATCCAAATTGTCCAGTTTCTAAATTTGATGCTATACTTGATTTATGGAAGATGAAATGCAACAACAAATGGAGCAAGAAAGGTGCATGTGATGTTTTGGATTTTGCTCACAAAATTCTCCCAACAAATAATACACTTCCTAAAAGTTGGCAAGATTGTAAAAAGGTAATGAGCAACTTAGGCCTAAAATGTAAGAAGATTCATTCTTGCCCGAATGATTGTCTGTTGTATTATGGTGAAAAATGAAAGCTTAAATGAGTGTTCAAAATGTAAAAAGTCTAGATGGATTTGCTCTACTGAGAAGAGAAAAAAATTCCTGCGAAGATTCTTCGTCATTTCCCTTTTATTCCAAGATTAATGAGGTTGTATATGTGTGCTAGTACTGCTAATCTTATGACTTGGCACAAGAAAGCTCCACCTATAAGGAAGATGATATGAGTCATCCTCGAGATTCCGAAGCATGGAGGCATTTTGACCAAAAACACCCACTATTCAGTAATGAAGCCCGCAACATTCGATTAGGGCTAGCAGCTGATGGGTTCAATCCTTTTAACATGACTAAGGGTACTAATCATTCAATATGGCCAGTGATTCTAATGGTTTATAACTTGCCTCCTTGGCTTTGTTTGGACCAATCATACTTTATGTTGAAGTTGGAAATTTGTCTGGTATAAAGATATTTTTATGGTTGCATATCCTAATCTTTATATTTTTTGAAATTTGTGCTTATCAGTATAAATGTACTTGTAGTTCTCTCTAATGAGCCTAGAGGAAATGCTTTTGGCTTTCTTGATAATGAATATCGTCCAGTTCCACACAATTTGCAGAGAAACTCTAATGTGGAAAATGAGAATATATCGGGTATGATTTTTTTACCATGTGTTATAAAAATATTGAAGGCTTGTGATAAAATTTTTATGAATATATGAAATTTCTAATTGTAGATGAGCATCAACCACTTTTTTGTGGAACAAGGGTTTCAAACAACATAAGCCATTCTCCTCCGATCATAGGTAAATTAAAAATCACATTAGAAATTATGTAAAATTAAATAGATTAATTCTACTAAGTATTCATTTTCCATACAGACATCTCTAGACAAGGTAGAGAAAATGAATCACATAGAAAGGAACAACAAGATGGTTCCCTATCTGCAAGGCTCACTCTCAATGAACCCTCTAAAAGCATACCAAATGGTGGTCATTCCTTAAGGCTCACTCAATATCAACCAATCAAAAGAGTGATTACACGCTCTTTGGGTATACACCTTTCCTATTATGTTGTATTTATATATATCATTTCTCTAATGTATATTGTTTAAAATTTGTTTGTCATTGTGCTGATATATATACTTTATAGGTCGTAGTGAAGAGTATGCTCCAAAAAAGTGCTATAGAGGATCGACTAAATTAAGTTCTTGTCGTCCTAAAAAGGGAGAAGTTCATAAGTGTTTCTTTCGTCGTGGCGCTCCAGTTGGTGATGAGGCAAAAAAACTAACAAATTATCTTGGAGTGTATGCTAAGAACAACATGTTATTTCCACTATATAAAGAATGGGATGGAGAACATGTATTGGGATTCGAAACTGTTATGGAAGATGTGATGGTATAAATTTCAATCCTATAAGTCTCCATATTTATGAAAATGTGAATTTAAATCATTAACTTTTCCATTTCAGAAGGACTTCAGTTTTTTCATGTTGGATGGAGATTTAGCTCCAAACATGGAAGGTGTAGAGTATCCAATTGCAAACATGGAAGATGTGGTGCATTGGTGCTATGCCAAAATGCAAAAGAAGGTTAGATCATGGCGCACGACATTAAAAGAGAAATTAGAAGTTTGTAAACACCAAAATCAAGCAGGACAAAACTCCCCTGACACTAGAGTCTCTGAAGAGGATTGGAAAAAGTTATTGGAATATTGGAACTCACCTAAAAAACAGGTTAACACATTATTGACTATTTTTGATGAATTATTTATGTTAAATAATTTTCTCATATAACTTTCTAAATGAAGGACGAGTCTGCAAGAAATAAAGCTAGCCGTGGAGCCCCTCGTCCCACTCATAAGACAGGGGCAAAATCTTATTCACGATGTTATCAAGAAATGGTAGATATGTTTATCCACATCTTGTTCTTAATTACATTTTCTTTCTATTTTTTATTTTATACCCATTTATTTTTATGCATGATGTATAGATTGAAAAGAAAGAGATATCAGCTGATTATCAAGCATATCTTAAATACCATCAAGATAAAAAGGGAGCTTATCCAAATGAATATACAAAGAGAAAATGTGTAAGTATTTATAACAATAATTTTATAACTTGTAGTTCATGTACTTGTATATTTTTATCACTACAAAGTTTCATACAGGAGGAAATTGCTCAAAAATGTGAACAACGACATCTTCAAAACTCAAAGAACCACGAACCATTTTCTAGAGTACTTGATGAAGTAATAGGTCCACACAATAGTGGTTATGAAAGGGGGTATGGTGAGGGGGTGTCAAGACAAAGACTGAAGCAAGCTCGCTTGCAACGCATAACAATGCTGCCATATTTCAATCAACAATCTCGAATCCACCAGTTAGAAGATGAAGTTTCTCGTTTAAAAGAAGAAATCAACCAAGTAACATTAGACTTTGCATTTCTTAATTAATTTACATATCACACGTAATGTTAATAACTTGTTTTTATTTTCTAGTTAAAGAGAGCAGGGGCAATGAATTCTCCTGATCATCCACACACTTCAAGTAGTCACAACAATATTCAGGTATCTTTACCTTTGAACACTAATTTTGTACAAAGTCTTTAAGTATATTTCATTGATTTACATGTATGATATTTAATTTCGTAGGAACATTTACTGTCACCTTTATCTCACAACTATGGGAACTAAATGGCTTTCATGGAGAAGACCATGCTCTTTTTTGTGAATAACTACTCGTGTGATCTATTGATAGAGTACTTTTGGTATATTTTGGAGTAGGGACTCCATTTCCTCGTGTTCCACTAAATAAGGTAAGTTGTGCTACTATAATCATGTATACTTTATTTTAAATTAAATGGTGATATAATATCTTCTTAGCTTTTGAGTTGTATTGGAATAACTTTTTATTTTACATTTTATGATGATATAATATCTTCTAAGCACGCATAGATGAAGTGCCTAGGCAGGGCCTTCACAATTATGATGTTGTCTAAGAAATTCCTTACCCAATTGATAACATCAATTTTTGTGACGTTTTTGCCCTTTATTTTGTTATCAAAACTGCCCTTTTCTGCTATTTTCCTCTATTTTATTAGCATTTTTGTAATAATTGGCCAAGTAATGCTCTTACTCCAATTTTCCTATCTTTTGCAGAGTTTTCCTTGTTTTTGTGCAATAAGGCCACTCCGGCCCATGAATAAGTCCAAGCCTGTCTCGGCCTCCCTGACGCCCGATACAACCCCTGCCCGACAGGGGCTGGGCGACACAAAGACGTTCGACAAAGAGGTGCCGCGCGAGAAGAAGCTGACGGACGACACGCCTTCTACCCGACAGGGAGCCCGGCTCGCCCCGACAACCCAGCTTGTCGGGCGACACAGCCACCCACCGGCAGGCGCGCCGCCCGTCACGTGACCGATAGCAGACACTTCCGCGCCGAGCTATACCTATATCGGCCGTCCATCGACCGGTGCTTAAGGGGCCACGTGGCGCTTCGAGCATCATAACTCCTCCCGGCCAGCTGACTATAAATAGCAGCTACAGGGAGCCGAAAAGACAGTTCGGAGTTTTGAAATTCAGACAGTTGGGAGTTGAGCTATCTTCCGAGAAGACTGCGAGAGCATATGTATCGCGCCCCAGTGCTTGTCTCGGGCGACACTAGGTGAGCTTCTCCCCATCCCGAGAGGGAGGGGACAGTTCACTTAGGTCGTCCCGGACGACACTGCGGGCCGATATCGGCCGACGTAGATGAGCGACACAAGTGCCCGACAACAATAATGCGTAGCTCTTACCCGACACGGTATCAAACCGATACACTTAGCTTGTCGAGCGTGCCGCCCGACATGAGCGTATCGGCTAGGGTCCTTGAGCGATACGGTCGACAGTCGGTGTGTGCAGCCCGAGAGGGTGTGCCGCCCGACACGTCTGTATCGGGCTAGGCCTCTCACCGATATCGGGCAGGAGAGCTACAACACCCTGTCGTCCTTCTACATCAAGGAGGGGACACCTATCTTTTAATTCTGTTATTTAATTCTTTATTAATGCAATGTATTAAGACCTTTAATGTCTATGGAAATAGAAAGGTTTAATTACTTGTTGCTCTATGCTTGGTGCACAATGTTGGATGACTGCTCTGTTTAATATCTGAACTCTAGCTTGTATGTTTGGATCGCGTTTCGCTTAGCTACCGAATCGTGTTTTTCCGTCACAACAACTTCGAGAGTTGTGTTGCTGCTCTAGTGTTTGGTCTGATTCTGGAGTACGAGAGTGCCTGAAACGGAGTTGTTTCTGTGACATTCCACTCTAACTAAAGCCCAACAACCTCGAGAGGGGTGTTGATGCACAGGTTAGAGGTACCCGCTTTGAGAGGAGGGGTGCAGGGTGTTACCGCTGCCGCTTGTTTTACTATAGTCTTGTCCTTCGTACCTTGCCTGAGCTCTAGTCTTTATTTTTTTGCTTCTGTTGCATGAAAACCCCTAAAAATTGCTATATGACTAAAACCTTAAATCTCTCTAGTAGCTCCAGTTGGAGATAGTTTTCTTATTTTATTTCGTGACATCTTGCTGTTCCCTTTTGGGAATTTATATCTCTTTATACCTGCCGGAGTGTAGCGTGTCGATTCATGGTTCTCAACACTACCCCCTTGTCCCTGTGTTCGACCCCGTATGACTACTTCGACCCCGTAAACAAAGTTGCGGGGGCCTAGAAGGATTCAGGTTTATAAATGTAAAAGCTCGACTACCTCAAATCCGCCGACACTTTTGGACGCGCGATATAGGCCGGTCAACTTTTTGGCGCCGTTGCCGGGGATAAGGCAAAAGCGGTACTGTAAGACGAACCCGAATCTACTAACTACACTCCAGTGCCTCAAGAGTAGAAATGAGCTTGACATCACTCTTTTTCTTTCTTTTCTTAGCATTATTCTTTGCCTTAAAATAAAACTTCAATTTTCTGAACTTGATTTTTTATGTCTTTTCAGGAATTCTGAAGAACTGCGACTTGTTCCGCCAAGCTTTGAGACCATGTCTCGTTGCGAGCAGTCTCTTTCTGAAGGTGAATGTCAGGGCCGAGGTGAGGGGTCGAGCCAGCCTAACTTGGTTGGCCAGCTTTCTGCCTATATAAAGAGACAAGATACCATCATCAGTTGACTGGTGCAGAACACGCTCCCTAGCCCTGGGGCTCTGAGTTCAATGCAACGCCAGATGACCAGCTTGCAGATGCGCCAGCGTGAGGTAGATCAGCGACTAACCCAGATGGCTTCTCTGATGGAAAATCCTGCAATAAAAGCACTCCCACACCCTGAATCTGCCGTAATGGCGGTCCTGAGGTCTGGAAGGATGCTGGAGCGCCCTGATGAAGCCAGGCCTTAGCCCGAGCTAAGGCCTGAGGGTGCGGACCCAGCAGAAGGAGAAGAAAGACAGGCAGACGTTCGGGAGTCTGCGCAAGGGTTCCCTGAAGAGCTACCTGGCGGAAGGAATGCCTACGCTCCTAGGATTTCGTTCCCGTACAAACTGATAAAGGCAAATCTGAAGAAGCGTCATGAGAAGTTCATGGAGTCGATCAGGAAGCTGCATCTCGAAGTGCCCTTCCTTAACGCATTGGAGGAGATGCCTACCTACGCCAAGTTCCTCAAGGACCTCATCACGAAGAAGAGAAGGGAGGAAGGATAGAGACAGTGCAGCTAGCTTCACCCGACATGCCAAATAAGAGAAGAGATCCCAGAGCTTTCACAATCCTTTTCGCCATCGGGGACAACGTCGAGCACAAAGGTCTAGCGGACTTGGGGGCAATCATTAGCCTCATGCCTCTAAGTTTCGCACGAAGGGTAGGCTTGACCGACATGGTTGGAACCAACATGCGGATTCAACTGGCAGACCACACCTTTAAAAGACCCGTTGGCATTGTCGAAGATGTGCCAATAAGGGTTGGTGATTTCTTCATCCCTTGCGATATAGTCGTCATAGATACAGCTGAAGACCCCCGGTGCCCGATCATCTTTGGCGCCCCTTCTTGGCAACAGGGAGAGCGCTAATTGATGTTTACGAGGGGATGATCACTTTAAAGGTCGGAAACGACCATATGGACTTCAAGCTGAAAGAAATCATGAGGAGCCCGTCCCTCTCTGAGTCAGTGCGGTTCGCAGATAGCTACAATAAATTCTGCTAGGAGATAGAGGAAGACATCCGGATAGTATACCCCCTCTTGAGGGCTATAAACTGTCAAGATCCTGACCTCGAAGATCCTGAGGTTGCAAAGCATCTCAACCTTCTCAACCTTTCTGGGGAAGACTTACAAGAAGAAGATATGGCGGTGGAGTCTGTGATGTATGTCTCTCTTGAAGGAGAGCCTCAGGAGAAGACACCCAGACCAAAACTAGAGTTAAAAGCGTTACCCGAGGGCCTGAAGTACGAATTCTTAGATGAAGAGCACAGAAACCCCGTCATCGTGAACGCCGATCTTTCAAGCAGCCAGCTAGACCGACTCCTTGAAGAGTTAAGACTCCACATGGGGGCTATAGGATACTCGGTAGATGATATCAAAGGCCTTAGCCCCGCCTTGTGCATGCATCGCATCAACTTGGAAGAATCTGCCAAGCCTCTGGCCCAACCCCAGAGGAAGCTGAACCAGATGCTCAAGGAGGTCGTCAAGAAAGAGGTAATAAAGCTTAGGGATGCGGGGATCATTTACCCAATCAGCGACAACAATTGGGTAAGTCCAATCCACGTAGTGCCCAAAAAGGGCGGGATGACGGTGGTTAAGGGTGAGAAGGGTGACGAGGTGGCAGTAAGGACCGTCACCGGATGGCGGATGTGCATTCATTACCGAAAGCTTAATCAGGCTACAAAGAAGGATCATTTTCCGCTACCTTTTATTGACCAAGTTTTTGAAAGGTTAGCGCATCACGATTTCTTTTGTTTTCTTGATGGCTTTTTAGGTTTTTACCAGGTACCCATCTTACCCGACGATCAAGAGAAAACAACGTTCACCTGCCTTTACGACACTTATGCCTTCCGAAGGATGCCCTTGGGACTCCGCAACGCCCCCGCCACCTTTCAACGATGCATGATATCAATGTTCTTAGATTTTCTAAAAGACATCGTACAAGTTTTTATGGACAATTTTTCCATCTATGGGAAGGACTTCGATAGCTGCCTGAAGAATCTATCATTGGTCCTTCAAAGGTGCAAGGAGAAAAGCCTAATCCTGAACTGGGAGAAGTGCCATTTCATGGTGTGGGAGGACATCGTTCTCGTGCATAAGATCTCGAAGCGTGGGATCGAGGTAGACGCAAGCAAGGTTGAAGCAATATCCAAGCTTCCTCCACCGAGATCCGTGACGGGGGTGCGAAGCTTCTTTGGGCACGCGGGATATTACCGAAGATTCATCAAAAACTTTTCAAAGATCTCCAAACCACTGTCCAATCTTCTGGTAAAAGATGCTGAATTTGTTTTCTCTGACGATTGTGTCAGTGTTTTTCAGGCCCTCAAAAACGCTTTAATATCACCACCTATCCTCCAAGCACCAGAATGGGGTTCACCTTTTGAGCTAATGTGCGACGCTAGCAACTACGCGGTTGGGGCAGTCCTGGGGCAAAAGAAAGATAAGAAGCACCATGTGATCTGCTACGCGAGTCGCACGTTGGACGAGGCTCAGGTGAACTATACAACAACTGAGAAAGAGATGCAAGCGATCGTATTCGCGTTTGATAAATTCAGGTCGTATCTCGTTGGAGCCAAGGTCAAGGTATACACAGATCACGGGGCTATAAAATACTTAATGCAGAAGAAAGACGCCAAGTCCAGACTGTTGAGGTGGGCCTTACTGATCCAAGAGTTCGACCACGAAATTATCGACAAGAAGGGCGCAGAGAATGTGGTCGCAGACCACCTATCAAGGATCGTGACTGAGGGAGAGAGAGGGCCTCCCATCAACGATGACTACGCCGACGAAGCTCTTATGTTGGTCGATGCCCAAGAAGAAAGCCTACCCTGGTTTGCAGACATCTGCAATTATCTTGCTTGCGGTGAACTGCCTCCTGACATCACGTACAACCAGAAGAAGAAACTATTCGCGGATGTTAAAAACTACTACTGGGATGACCCTCTCCTGTTCAAAAGATGCTCCGACAACTTATATAGGAGGTGCATTCCAGAAGAAGAAACCGCGGACATCCTGAAGCAATGCCACACCTCCCCCTATGGTGGTCACCTAGGCAGCGAAAGAACAGCTGCGAAGGTGCTACAGTCAGGTTTCTACTGGCCTTCCTTGTTTAAAGACGCCGCACAGTTTGTGAAGGTTTGCAAAGAGTGCCAGTTTACGGGGAACATAGGGAGGAGGAACGAAATGCCAATGGCCAGCTGGATTGAAGTAGAGATATTTGACGTATGGGGGGTCGATTACATGGGACCGTTTCCCCCATCTCGGGGGTATCAGTACATTCTCGTGGCTGTGGATTATGTATCGAAGTGGGTGGAAGCGGTATCCACCCAAACCTGCGACGCCAAGTCGGTTATCAAGCTTTTCGAGAAGACCATCTTTCCTCGTTTCGGCGTCCCGCGCACAGTAATAAGCGACGGAGGATCGCACTTTGGAGAAAGACAGTTTGAAGCACTTCTGCACAAGTACGGAGTGAAACACAAGATCGCTACACCCTACCATCCCTAGACGTCGGGACAGGTAGAGGTTTCCAACAGACAAATCAAGCAGATCTTGGAAAAAACTGTCAGCCGAACAAGGAAATATTGGTCCATGAAACTTGACGATGCACTATGGGCCTACCGCACCGCTTACAAAACACCCATTGGAACCACCCCTACCGTCTCATCTACGGAAAATCCTACCACTTGCTGTTGGAATTGGAACACAAGGCTCTTTAGGCAATTAAGTTCCTAAATATGGACCTCGACAAAGCTGGAGAAAAGAGATTTTTGCAACTCCCACTACTACAAAAACATCATTCAGTGGCGCTTTTAGTGGCGTCGGTTATTTAGGAAAACTGACTCCTATTTTATATAGGCGTCGGTTATTTATACTCACCGACGTCTATATTCGAAGACCAGCCAGACACGGGTACCGCTTTGTATTCAGCGTCGGCCATTTATAACAGACCGACGTCTAAAAGTAGCCCGCGAAAATCAATTTTCGAGCGAACTTTTTTCGTCTCCTACAGCGTCGGTTTGGTAACTATTAACCGACTCCTATGTAAATGAAAATTTGCGCGAAAAATTAGGGTAAAGGTTGCATTGTTGGGCGTCGGTGTATTACTATCAACCGACGCCTTTAGCAACCTAATAGACCCGCGCGACGCCCGTTAGGCACCTACCTGTTCCATTGTCTTCATCGCTAGCTGCCGCGCTGCTCGATCGCCCGCCTGCCGGTTCTCGCCGTCGCCGACGCTGCCCGTGCTTCCTTGCCTCGCCGTCGCCACCGACGTTGATGCTGCTGTGCGTCGCCACCGACCTTGCTACTGCTGCTGCTGTTCGTCGCCGGCGCCGCCCACCTAGCTTCTTCCAACAGAGCCGCCGCCCTAGCTTCTTCTCCGGCGCCCTTCTTCTCCGGCGCCCTTCTTCTCCGGCGCCATTCTTCTCCGCCGCCCCTGCTGCTGCTGTTGTCCGCTCGTCGCCGCCCTGCACCGCCGCCCTGCTGCTCCAGCCACCTGCTGCCCGCGCGCGCCCTGCTGCTCCATCCGCTGCGTCGCCGCCACGCCTGAGAACCGGCGCCGCCGCCACGCCTGGTGCCCTCCTGCTTGCCCACCTGCCTGCCCTAGCTCCTTCCTTTCTTCCTGCTGACACCCGGCGTCCTGTTTCTACAACACTGGTTAGTTTTACTGATTTCCTTGCTGTTAGTTTTACTGATTGCTGTTTTACTGCTTTTGTTGATTAGATATGTATAGAAGTTCCTTATAAATATATTTTTTTATATACACATACATGTAATTTTGTATAAAATTCATGATGTAGTGTGATCTTAAATCCTAGAGTGTACCCCTTTTGTCTACTATTTGATATCCTTGATTTTATCTTCTATCCTAAATAAAATTAAGGGACCCATGATTAGAAAACAATTCCAAACATGGCACCCACACTAATTGGAAGGAAATAAAATATGATTATTGAAATGCACATTTGTGATGTGATACCTTTTTTAGGATGCATATATTAGATTCAACCTTTGAGACATCCTTTTATGAGTTCCAATACAATTAGGGTTTCATTTCATTGCCATTGTATGTATTATAATATTACATCTTTCACATAAAAATTAATTAAATTGAATCCTATTGGAACCCTAATTTAAATCCTAATTTGATTTAAACTTGTCCATTCTAGCATCATTTGATTTGATTAAACCCTAACATTGTTTAAACCCTAACATCAATTGTGATGAAACCCTAACATGTACATATCTATTATTGTGTTTGTTGGCCTAGAAACCCGTCCAAGATTTACTCATTAGGAGTAAATCTTGGATAGTCCCCGGTTTGGGACTGTTCTTGAACACCTAATCTCACTTAGGATGTAAGTGTATAATGTGTATTGAGTTTTCGAGAAAATTTTGGTAGCATTTCCCCGTTTGTTCTCTAAGTACATATGTACTTAGAGAACAGCGGGGAAATGCTGCCGAAATTTTCTTGAAAACCCAATACACATTATACACTTACTAGTGAGATTAGGTGTTCAAGGATGGGATAGGTGGTACACATTTATTATATATAAGAATGACATCACATGTGTTTGTTGGCCTAGAATGTGAACAATCATTGTTTTTTATATTACTTGTACATTGATATAAATTAGAATGAACAATCACTAAATTATATATTGTTTGTATGGAGTCCGGCTTCATTGTAGATATCTATTATTGTGTTTGTTGGCCTAGAAACCCGTCCAAGATTACTCATTAGGAGTAAATCTTGGATAGTCTCCAGTTTGGGACTGTTCTTGAACACCTAATCTCACTTAGGATGTAAGTGTATAATGTGTATTGAGTTTTCGAGAAAATTTTGGTAGCATTTCCCCATTTGTTCTCTAAGTACATATGTACTTAGAGAACAGCGGGGAAATGCTGCCGAAATTTTCTTGAAAACCCAATACACATTATACACTTACTAGTGAGATTAGGTGTTCAAGGATGGGATAGGTGGTACACATTTATTATATATAAGAATGACATCACATGTGTTTGTTGGCCTAGAATGTGAACAATCATTGTTTTTTATATTACTTGTACATTGAAGGATTGCTAATTGATAAAAGATCACAATTTTAGAGACATGTATGTTTATACAAATGCTAAATGTTTTCCTTATTCTAGTTGATACAAATGATAAATGTTTTCCTTTTTAATGAAATTTTCAGATGGCTCACCATGATGAGAATGATGTCCATGATGAGCATGAAGTCCATGATGAGCATGCTGTCCATGACGAGCATGGCGAGGATACCAACGTAAGTTCTAAAAACATATCCCGTATTTCTATAAAATTCATTATCTTCTAGTTATGTCATATATCCTGTATTTCTATATTGGCTTAATTCGGTGTGTTTATTTTTGTCAAATTTTAGGTTGATGATGCACAGCTACCCACTGAAGCAATTGAGCAACTTGATGCACAGCAACAAAAACTTAACAAGAAAAGGGGTATCACTCTGTTGAAAAAGTTACTTGCGTTGAGTGGCAGTGGATCCAAATTGGTTGTGGAGTTTGATAATGGAGGGAATGCAATTGGAGTGAACCGCAATAATTTTATAAACTATCTTGGGGTTGTCACTCGAAGCCATTGTGGTGTTAAGTATGATAATTGGCATAAAGTTCCTCAGGCGAAGAAAGACTTGATATGGAAAGATTTATGCGTGAGTTATTATTATTTGCAATTCTATTTTGTAGATTACAAATTCTATTATTTGCAATTATATTTTTGGTACTAGTTAATAACATTTCTATTTTACAGAATCTGTTTGCATTGGATGAGATGTTGCATCGTAAAAGTGTGATGCAACGCGCTGGAAAGATGCTTAGGAATTACAGGACAAATCTGAACAGAGAATACATAAGACAGGGTGATAAGAAGAAGAAGTCAGCCCTTGAACAATGGAACTTCTTGGAAAAAGAAGATTGGGACAATTTTGTTGCTTCAAGAAAATCTGAAGAATTCAAGGTATTAGGCGTCACTCCCATTTTAATTAATATACATTGTATTCACCTATTCAAGATTAACATTTAGTGCTACTAACCTAATTATAAATGTGCATACTAACTAGGCCCTCAGTGACGCACAAAAAGCAAGGCGTGCACTGAATGTACATGACCATACTATGGGTCCAAAAGGCTATGCAAGCGTTCGCCAAAGACTACAGGCGGAGTCTGCGGCTACTCAAGAGTCTGCGGCCACACCCTTGCCTCGCCATGATATCTGGATAGCTGGCAGGAAAAACAAGAAGGGTGAAATAAAGAAGCCCGAAACTGCTGAGGCGGCTGCAAAAATGGTAAAATACAACTCTTAGAGCAATCATTTGAATATTGATTATTTGTGGTGTTAACTTACCAATTTTTGTTTATGGTGATTAGCGGGAGCTGCACGAGCAGAGGAAACAAGGCACGTTCATCCCTCAGGGCACAAGGGATGAATTGACAGTTGCTCTGGGTAACCCAGAGCATCCTGGACGTGTTAGAGGTGCCGGCGCTGGTGTGGGCATCAAAGCATTCTTTGGGCCATCCCAGCGCAAACCCAGAGCGGGACTTTCTCAAGAAGAGGTAACATATTCTATTTTTAGAATGTTAATGCAAAAGGAAATTCATTAATAAAAAGCTAATATTTGTTTTATCCATGTATAGGAGAATAAGAGAGTCGAGGATATAGTTGTTAAGAAGCTCAACGATGTGGTTGCTGAGAAGGTCAAGGAAGAATTGCTGCGGTGGCAGGCATCTCAGGCTTCCAATCAGCCTATGCCGACCCACTCTTCTCCTGGTGCACAGACTGCAAGTAATCCTGGAGACCCATCGCCTAACACGTCTGCTGTAAGTATTGTTTATGACATTGTAGCTAGTCTTTTCAAGATGATATGTTTTCAAGATGATATGTATATATGTATAACATTCTTTACGTAAATTTGTAGGCATTGAAGCCATGCCGCTTAAGAATGGAAAACTATGTTGTTGCAGAGGCGCAAGCTTACCAGTCCCTTCCTGGGGCAACGTTTCATGGGACTCCAATGCCGCAGGGCTACATTCGTGTGAGCCCGATACATGTATTACCCGATTGGAGGGAAGTTGAGTTGCCATATGCCCACCCAGATATTGATACACTTGGTGAGGCAGAAAGCGGGGTCATATTGTGGCCCAAAGCAGATGTCCTCTACACGACTGAAATTGTAAGATAAATTTACATTGATTTAGACTGTTAATGTGTATATATGATGTCAACTGATCTGAAATTATATATACAGGTTAAAAAGAAGACACCAGGAGCACCTAGGCCTCCACCTCCAATTCCCGCATTACCAACTTGGGTTCTAACTGACCTACCATACCCGTTAGGTCCTGCTTGCTGGGGAATGGCATGTTGGCTACGGGCACATAATATACTTTGCCCTATAATTGTTTCTTTAGTTGCAGATTATGCAGGTCAATCATACGACAGCTCTTTATTTATACAAGATATTATTGAGCTGTTTATGTATGATTGGTTGAATACATCAATGATAGAGACATGGATAAGGTGAGATCTTGTTTATACATCCATATACCTTGTGTAAGATCCGGTGATCTAGTTTCTTATATATTAATGCATACGTCTATATGTTTTGCAGCTACTTAATCGAAGATCATTGCAAACAATTTGCATATGATCATGTGGGATTTTTGATTCCATCATTGATTAGTATGGTAGCTAAAGACCCTGATAGTGTTCAACAATACTGTATAGATGCTTTTACAATTTTTGGTCATCAAATGAAGACGATAATAATAGCTCCATTCAATGTCAAGTAAGTTTGCTTTATTTATAATTTGGACTTAAGAAAATTCCATTATTATTTTGCATTTTGAGTTATTAATTGTTAACTTTTTACCTCTAGTGGTAGACATTGGGAGTTACTAGTTATTGTCCCCGGGACGTTCACTGTTTATTATCTAGATCCCGCAGGAAGTACATTAAACACTAAAATTGGACACGTAATGAGAATGTCATTATTCTGGTGAGAAATATTTCATTTTTTATATCCGTTAACATCTTTTATTACATTACTATTTACTTATGCAACTTAGTGTGTTATATTAACATGTAGGGGTTTAGATGCATTCAAAAATGCTGGAGGAAAGGTCCCAAGGAAAAAGAACCATCCATTGTCTTGGGAGAACGTAAAAGTAAGTTCCCGACTCCCCGACTCCAATGTATATATTATTGATGTGAATTTTGCTTAGTTGTATTATTTTGTATGTTTCAATTTATAGTGCGCTACACAAGACAATGGCTGGGCATGCGCATACTATGTGATGCGATTTATGCAGATGATTATCAAACATGCCGCATTGGACATCGATACCATACATGAGGTATTATATATAGTCTCATTAGTTAGTATGAAATATATCAATCTTATTTTTATATTATTACTTATATATATACATCATTCTCTTTGCAGGTGTTTAAAACTGACCACACTATAGGAAAACGCTTAAAAAATGTACATGCTCCATATACGAGGGAAGCATTAGATGAAGTAAGAGAAAAATGGGCAATAGCTGTACAAACAGTGGCAACTGTAAGATATAATTGGGATGTTGATAGTGATGATGAATGATACTTTGTAAATGAATGTTTCTGAATGTTAAAACATATATTTGAATGATTCTATATGTGTGAACGTGACAATTGAATTGATGTCTGAATGTATCTACTTGTGTGAATCTTTTTATGTTAATTTTGCAGGTTTGTGGCCTGTTTGTAGGCTGATATCAATGGATGTCGTAAACCTGCAGTTTAGAAAACTGAACTGCAGGTTCTCATCCTGCTGACCAGCCACAGCAGGCCTGCAAACAGATTTATAAAAAAAAAATAGATATAGGCGTCGGTTATTTACAGATAACCGTCAGCACAGACTTACAGCGTCGGTTTTTTGTTGAACACCGACGCCAAAAGTGTTCGCGCTACAGGAAATGGGAGTCATCTAGGACACTTTTCTGTGTCGGTCCTTTAGTATATACCCGACGCAGAAAGCGTCCTAGATGACGCCGTTTTCTGTGGCGCGAACCCTTTTGGAGTCGGTGTTTTATAATAAACCGACGCCTTTATGTTAAATAGGCGTCGGTTTTTTAACCGACGCTGAAGTGTCCAACCTTTTAGCGGCGCCCACATAGGCGTCGTTCAGAAACCGACGCCAAAGGGGGTTAAACAACTGACACTAAAAGGCAATTCTGTAGTAGTGTCCAAGAGCTTGAAGAGCTGAGAATGACTGTCTATGAAAATGCAAAAATCTACAAACAGAGGACAAAGTTGTGGCATGATGCCCATCTCAGGAGAAAGGTTGTAAGCGAAGGAGATAAGGTCTTGTTATTCAAGTCCTCTATTCGTCTTTTCCCTGGGAAGTTGCAAACAAGATGGTCTGGGTCATTCACAGTGTCAAAGATATATCCATCAGGGATGATGGAGCTCTACGACAAAGACGATCCGACCAAGGCCTTTCAGGTAAATGGGCACAGGGTGAAAAGGTTCTATGAAGACGAAGCATTTTTCAGGAGGGCAGAGATCAGTCTGCAAGATATGGGTACAGTTGAGGGCTGAACAAGATGATCCTACACCGGTCGAGCTGGCGACGCAAACCCCAGCACTCCTCGGGAGGCAGCCCGAGTTCTTCTTTCATTCTTTCTTAGAATAGGTTGCATTTTTCTTATAACCAGCAAAAACAAACTTTATGGATTGTAATAAGGCCCGAGTCAGAGCACGCGCCGAGCGTACCGACTCTTCTGTTTTATGAGTCATCTCAGAATTTTTTGAAGCTTTGACGAGCATTTCTGTCTGAGGGCGGGAGGGCTCTGCCCTAACCGATGATGTTTTACCCGTCAAATGCTTTTCCCAGCTTTGTTTTAAGTTTTTCGGCCGCCTGTTTTAGGCTGTGTCGGGCAGCAGCTCAGCTGGCACGCATAATCGCTTGTATCGGGCCAGAGTTTCTTGGGCGCCGCAAGTGTCGCGACGGTTGGCATCCCCGAGCTACAGCCGTTTCGTGCGCGGGGGAGTAAATGCCCTTATTTTGGCTGACGGGACCGTCGTCTCGGGAACGACCTGTCTTAAACGGTCGACGTGCGCGCCTAGATTTCACCGATTTTCCCCAACTGATCTCGGTATATATATGAAAGGGGGGACCATCGTGTCGGGCTACCATACTTGCTCTTTTCAGCCACCTGTAACACATGTAGTAGCCCACTTTTGCTCGTGTGTCAGCCATCTTGCCTTCACCCCGGTATCGGGCGATGGCTCCAATGAGCAAAGGTATAGCCTGACATGCTTGTCGCCCAGCATGTTTGTCGCCCGACATGTTTATCGATCGACATGCTTATAGACCGACACGCTTATCGACCGATAACCTTGTCGCTCGACACGAGTGTTCTTATCGCACGCTGCTTATCGGGTTTACATGCCTTGCAAATTTTTGTATTATCCGACACAGTTAAGCGCTACATAACACCCGATAGTGTTTGCCCGATACGCCATATCGGGCGACACGTTTTTCTTTTGTGGCGTCCTATCGGGCAATTGCTCTTTGGCGACCTTATCGCCCGATATACCCGTATCGGGAGGTATGTTGTACTGCGCGGCACTTCCCGTATCGCCCAGGAATTACCCGGGGTTGTACCGCGAGACAAGTTTTGACAAATTTTCTTTTTATCTTTACCTGCCTAACGTGTAAATAAACTTTGGATTTGAATAACAGGTATGGCTCATACGGAGCAAACCACCGGCCGCGCCAACAAGCACGGCGCTGGGATCAGCAACAACAGTCGGACAGAAACGGCACCAACAATAAAAGGATGGATTTTTCTTCAGGTGATAGCTCCAATGGAGGATCACCTTGTTATCAGCCTGTCTCTGCGGTGGTTTAGGACCATCTCCAGAGACAGCACGAGTACAGCGACCAGTGGCCTCCGAACAAGTTCGGGGCATTCCGGTTCCGTCCTCTTAAGGGAGAGGGCCCCCTGACTACACACTCCTGGGACTGAACTGGGACTGGTGATCAGTCCTTTTGTTCATGTTCACAACGGAGAGTTGGAAAAAAGGTGGGCCAGGCAAACAATTTTGAGGGTTTACGCTCCTGCTCAACCTCTCATTGGCAGCAGCGAACTCGCTAGACAACCTCCCAATGGCATGCTGCAACTTCGTAGGAGCATATTGTAGCACATCAGCGAGCTAACCCTCACTGGCTAAACATTACCTTACCCTGCCCTAGGACAGAGTGTGGAGTAAGTTTGGGGGGGGTACCCGTGTGCCAGTGAGGGAGGTATAAAATTTTTAACTCTTCAAGCTTTCTACGCATGAAATTTTTAACTCTTCAAGCTTTCTACGCTTGCGGGTTTCATTTTTATCTGATGTGCTCTTATAGCTTCCTGTATATCTGATCTACGCATGTATGCCATATAAAAATTTTCAAAAATCTTTCCTTTACAAATTTTTGTCCCTATGCATATGTACAAAGTTGTTGTAATAATAATGAAAACCTGATGCAAATTGCTTGCAAAGTTTATTTTCTTTGTGCTGAATGTGATGCAAGTCCTGTTATATCTTTTTGATAATGCTTCTTCAAACGAACAAAAGAGTATGTTTTACCATGTCAAAAATTTCAAAAATATAATAATCTCGCAAACAGCTAAGAGACAAGTATGGAGAAGGAAAAAGTTGCCCAAACAGCAGAAATCTCTTTGTTTCCCTCACCCAAAAAAAATCCCAAAAAGAGAGAGAGAAGCCTTAAGAGAGTGAATAAAAGCATGAGAGTTGTGCCCAATAAAAGAAAAGAAAAAAAATATATATATATACACACTTGTCTTCCAAAAGTACCCATCTTTAGGCATGGTAGATCCGGGGTAGTGGTACGTAGGATGTGAAATCACTGCTCTAAAGCCAACTGGCTTGGACTGCAGGGACCACTTGCCCGTTAACGGACCCTTACCTGGATGGACTGATGGGAGACAAGAACGAAAAAACCCCAAAAAGCCTTAGCCTACCCTATACACAACTTTCTGTCCCGAAAATAAAGCTGTTTGGTGCGTGAGCTAACTTCGAAATCATACACCAAAGTCTCGCTGAAGCTGTAGAGAAAAATTTTACTGAAATAATAAGGCAAGGAAACGCATAGTCTTTTATTTGCAGTAAAGCAGCATTATCTCTAAAGGCATTACTATACTTGTTTTACCTCTTGGCCTGAAAGTTATCTGAGCAAAAAGAAGCATCACAAAAATATAGTTTAAATATTGATTGAGGACAATCAAAATGTTAAGTTTGGGGGAGTTGATAACATCAGTTTTTGTGACGTTTTTGTCCTTTATTTTGTTATCAAAACTGCCCTTTTCTGCTATTTTCCTCTATTTTATTAGCATTTTCGTAATAATTGGCCAAGCAATGCTCTTACTCCAATTTTCCTATCTTTTGCAGAGTTTTCCTCGTTTTCGTACAATAAGGCCACTCCGGCCCATGAATAAGTCCAAGCCTGTGTCGGCCTCCCTGACGCCCGATACAACCCCTGCCCGACAGGGGTTGGGCGACACAAAGACGTTCGACAAAGAGGTGTCGCGCGAGAAGAAGTTGACGGACGACACGCCTTCTACCCGACAGGGAGCCTGGCTCGCCCCGACAACCCAGCTTGTCGGGCGACACAACCACCCACCGGCAGGCGCGCCGCCCGTCACGTGACCGATAGCAGACACCTCTGTGCCGAGCTATACCTGTATCGGCCGTCCATCGACCGGTGCCTAAAGGGGCCACGTGTCGCTTCAAGCACCATAACTCCTCCCGGCCAGCTGACTATAAATAGCAGCTACAGGGAGCTGAAAAGACAGTTCGGAGTTTTGGAATTCGGACAGTTGGGAGTTGAGCTATCTTCCGAAGAGACTGCGAGAGCATACGTATCGTGCCCCAGTGCTTGTCTCGGGCGACATTAGGTGAGCTTCTCCCCATCCCGAGAGGGAGGGGACAGTTCACTTAGGACCGTCCCGGGCAACACTGCGGGCCGATATCGGCTGACGTAGATGAGCGACACAAGTGCCCGACAACAATAATACGTAGCTCTTAGCCCGACACGATATCAAACCGATATGCTTGGCTTGTCGAGCGTGCCACCCGACATGAGCGTATCGGCCAGGGTCCTTGAGCGATACGGTCGACAGTCGGTGCGTGCCGCCCGACACGTCTGTATCGGGCTAGGCCTCTGACCGATATCGAGCAGGAAAGATACATCACCCTGTCGTCCTTCTACATCAAGGAGGTGACATCTATCTTTTAATTATGTTATTTAATTCTTTATTAATGCATGTATTAAGACCTTTAATGTCTATGGAAATAGAAAGGTTTAATTACTTGTTGCTCTATGCTTGGTGCACAATGTTGGATGACTGCTCTGTTTAATATCTGAACTCTAGTTTGCATGTTTGGATCGCGTTTCGCTTAGCTACCGAATTGTGTTTTCCCGTCGCAACAACTTCGAGAGTTGTGTTGCGGCTCTAGTGTTTGGTCCGATTCTGTAGTACGAGAGTGCCTGAAACAGAGTTGCTTCTGTGACATTCTACTCTAACTAAAGCCCAACAACCTCGAGAGGGGTGTTGATGCACAGGTTAGAGGTATCCGCTCTGAGAGGAGGGGTGCAGGGTGTTACCGCTGCCGCTTGTTTTACTATAGTCTTGTCCTTCGTACCTTGCCTGAGCTCTAGTCTTTATCTTTCTGATTCTGTTACATGAAAACCCCAAAAAATTTCTATATGACTAAAACCTTAAATCTCTCTAGTAGCTCCAGTTGGAGATAGTTTTCTTGTTTTATTTCGTGACATCTTGTTGTTCCCTTTTGGGAATTTATATCTCTTTATACTTGTCGGAGTGTAGCGTGTCGATTCATGGTTCTCAACACTACCCCCTTGTCCCTATGTTCGACCCCGTATGACTACTTCGACCCCATAAACAAAGTTGCGGGGGCCTAGAAGGATTCGGGTTTATAAATATAAAAGCTCGACTAACTCAAATCTGCCTCCACTTTTGGACGCGCGATTTAGGCCGGTCACCAGTCCCCTTGAACACCCTCCTCACTTTTAACCATTATGTCCAAATCAGTAGCTTATCATAAACATATTTATCCATCTTAGGACGTGCTTCATTGCCTATAGACTATGCTTGAACCAGATCTTGGAAACCTGCTGAGTATAAAATGCACTAATTTTTCATGGTTACAACTTCTGCCAGACTAGTTTTATGACATTGCAATCTCTGATTGTGTGCATATAGTCTTCCTCTTGCAGTCTTCAACATGTGTATGTTTTGGCTTCAATCATGTGATGCTTATATCTGAACTCATTTGTTACCATCCCATTATGGTGAAGTAATCACAAGAAGGATTGGATCCTTGGAGTTTGTGAGAACCTCCCTTGGGATTGACACTTTATAGATGACTTCATCACAACTATAGTTATAGTGAAGAGGAATGACTGAAGTGGATGACACCATATCCACTGTAAACCAATGTTGTAGAAATTTGACATCCCAAACCCTGTCATTTAGCATCGTTCATGCTAACCCATAGGTCCATTAATTCCTTAGGTACATTTTAATGGGTTTGTAGCTTTAGCTTTGTGGCATTCGTTCACCATTTATCTGTCCATATGCATGTATCCAATCTAGAAACCACAACCATCATGTAATTTTGTTAATCAAAGGTAAGTTCAGCAGAATGTCCTGCCTTGTTGGAGATCCATTCTTCTTATAGCCATTTTTACCACTTTGTTTCTTTTCCATAATACATCATCGACCTCATTTTTTTAAGTACCTTATGGCCTTAAACAAGCATATGAACTCAGACTTAGCTTAAGAAGTTCTCTATTGACGAAGGTGGACTGCCGTCATTGTTTGTTAATCTCTATTAATCTAGTGCTAGGACATTTCAGTTTCTAAATGCATCAACTCCCTATTTATAATTCCTTATAATGGTGCTGGATCAAAGATTGATCTGTTTAAAGTAATGTCCTATAGAGTGTTGCTAGAAATACTCAGCAAATTTTTGACAGTAAAGCTTCACCTGTATGGAATTGCACAGAAATACACAACATATTCTTCATAGATAAACTCAACTTATTTAGATGGGACAGTCTCAAACTGCATATCAGTATATTATTTTGTCTAAACTTAACTACTTGTTAGTCTGAAACTTTTCATTTGGTTTGCCAACCAAATGCTGAATGACCCAGCGTGCTTCCCATTCCTAGTGACGACGTAGATGACATGGTCGATTTAGAAATAAGTGGTAGTTGATCAAACTTAAGTTCTTCTATAACATTAAACTAAACAGTGAAATTTTTTTATTCTGCAGATTTGAGATGCCTCCCATATGAAGTTTTTTGTAATTTTGCAAGTGAGAATGACAACGAATATGACAGGTATCTATATGAAAGGTTCTCAATTAGAATGCATTTTATTTTTAGCTAAAATGAATAACTAGTTAAAATTAAGTTGTGAACTTTATTTTGGTGTTCATGTACAACTTTGTGATGACATCCATTTTGAATTTCTTGCAGTTTATGTCTGAAGAATATGGCAACCAATATGGATTTTACATTATAGTCTCTTCAGAATTTTGGTGCAAGTGAATTGGGAGATGACTTTGCTATTTGCAATGGGCAATGTATTTCAAATGTAATGAATATGTATCACGGGATGATTTTCTACTGAGCATGTTGTATGTTTCAGCAGTGACGTTGGAAATTCTGTATTGAACTTGACTTTTAAATTAATCAAATGTCTTTTCGGCATGCTGGTTGTTTGAAGAATCTGTTGTGTCTTCGTATGTAGATCCCACCTAATTAAATAATGGAGGTTGATACGATTATTATTAGTAGATTATCATGACCAAATATAAAATGGCATGGGGGTTATTGCTGCTGCCAGAAATTATCATCATACTGTGCTGCTTTATGTGGGCGGTTGGTTGGTAGTTGGGTAGTTCTAAATTGTCATCTATAGTTGTTAGATTCTAGTTCTTGTGACAAATTTTTCTGCTAAATTGTCTCCCGCCCAGGAGTCACACCAAAAGTGTCACTGGTTATTAATTTGGCATCGCTCTGTGACTATTTCGGCTGAAATCTTCCATGCACCGGTGCCAATTTAAGAACCCCTGTTTACTAGTGTATGAACAATACAATATTTGTAAACACCGCTTGATAAATATACTGCTGCTGCTTCCGTACAAGAATGCTGCATTTAGGAATTTTTGTCCCAAACTAGGCCTCAGGGGAGCAACGATCGCATCATGCCGCATCTGCAGATGACGGCGAAACATGGGACCCGTTTATGAGGCGCGTACAGATCATAATCCGATACTCGAGCAATTCACCTTCAACAACATATGCAATGATGTGTTTGCAGTGGACCTGCTGGTGGATTGGGGCCCTTGATCGTAGAGTACCGAATCAGGAGAACGAGAGCCGAGTCGCCGTGAAAAAACCTCCTATCGTGATTAATCCATTGAACCAAAAACTGACCAACTGAATTTTCACATAGCTAATCCCTAATAATGATTGCAGCAGGTCCAATGGTTCACACGAAGAGTCCTGGTACTGGAAGAAGTATTTGGAAAGATGATCGAGTTTACCATAACTAACAAATTGGTAATTAATATAAGTTTAGGACTTGTCCCTCACGAGATATAGACTGGTACGGGACGGAAACGAGTAGAAATGTGTTCGTGCTTAGTATGGTACTATAGTAGATTGTATGTTGCGGTTGGCGTGGTGGGCAACATGCCTATCCTTGCTCCCATGCATATATAGACTTCATGCATTATAGTGCAAACATACATTGTATAGTACCCAAAAATACAGTCTACTTGTATGTGATATTTCTTTTATATAAATGTTTTGTAGATGTTACATTTACTAATTTATCTATAGATAATGTAAAATACATATGCAGTAGTACATGAGTACAATAAAAGGGTATTTGTTTGAAACTTCTATGAATGATCTATGGATGGAGACACACATTCTACATGGTTGTATTGCAACAACAATAGAAACACATGTGATGATGATGATGATGATGATGGCCATAATAGTAATAATAGAAACAACAACATCATGATCATCAACAAAAACAACAACAAAAAGAAAAATATTAACAATAATAGTAATTAACAACAACAATAAAAAAAACATTAACAACAACAATCATCATTAAATCATCTAAGACTCAATCCTAATCATGTTGGGGTTTTCTGTATGGATCGTTCGTTTCCAATCAACTCTGTTGTAGGTCTTCCTCTGATGAAGATTTAATATTTAATTTTTTTCTTTATAAGCTCCTTCAAATATAATTATGTATGCCTCTACTTTTATGCCCAAAGAGCCAATAATATGATGATTGTAGGGGGATATGTTGTAAATTATTTGATTAATAATAAAAGAAATTTTTGTCTATTTGTTTGTTAAATAATGAGATAATGGTATAACATGATAGATGTCTAAAGAATGATATTACTGGATGAGATATGTCTTTAAGTTGAGGACATGAACAATGAGATCATACAAATGTAATAGTACATACATTCTTGTTATGTCACTAGTCGGATGTTATAGTGGAAGCTAATAGACAACAATAGCACATAGGACTAGAGTGTGTGTTGGTTGATGATAGAATCTCATTAGTCATGATATGTGATATCAAACAAAACACATAAGTGCTTTTTAGAGAGAAATGTATCAGATAGACCCATATGCATGGAAATGAATGGTAGTCATAATCATCTCTCACAGTGATAGTGGTGATTATGGCTCTTAGTCCTTAAGTTGACACACTCATCAAATGTTGTTCGATGTACTTTGACATCATCCAACATAAACTTGAATAAGGATTACCATAAAGGTGATGCTTGGATATATTGTGTCACATGGGGATTGACTGTGAGAGATGTAGATGGGATTTGTCTCTCCTACTAGAGTTGATATCTCATCCACTTGATAAGAGAGACTGAGAAATGTATGGTCATACTCATTTGAATCAATATATGTTATATGAGATCACATGCATCTCAGACAGTCTGCTCTAGTTCAAGGAACATGGATTGGATGTTGAAGTGGCTGAAGATTTTATGCCTTGAGTTCAATCTGTATATTAGATAAAATGGAACTAAAAGATCACTATAACACTAATCATGGATTGTAGGTTGAAGTTGTTCACCAACTTTCCAATTACTTGGGTAGAAATGATGTGTTTCTAGATACCTCTCATTGCTTGCGGTGACATAAATTGGTTATGGACATTCACTGCCAATGTAACTTGGGACCTATAGGGTCACACACATAGGATTTACATGGAATAGGAGTTTACGCATGAATATGGTTTAAACTTTGTTACTAAAGTGTTAGGTACTCAATTTAAACAAGATTGGCTCCCAAAAATCTCAAATGAATGATTCAGCTAGTAAACTTATCAGTTTAGATGTATGAGCCTATAAGTTCAAGTTGTAAACTAACTGATTGAATGCTCAATATGATTCGATCAAGGACTGATGTTGACATCATGTTGTGCATTAATCGTTATATTAAAATACAATGTGATTGCTAATAGGAAACATAGTGAATCCATCAAATTAAGTGTTGAACTGATCATCTCACATGTGAACCATGCATTTAGCAGTGAACCACCTGGTACATGGTGCAGTAGGTTCTAGAAAATTCATGACATTTTGTCTCTTTGACTCCCAGATGATCTGGAAACCCTAACCCCGACCATCCTATATCAAAATTGTTGTCTTCTCACAATTGTGGTAACTTGAGAACCCAAGCAAGTCTTACTCGTCAAAGGGAGAGACAACAAGGGAGAGAAAATAAGGCAGAGCAAGTCAACATTACCATATTGACGTTTGAAGGGACAACTCCTTCATGTCCGTCGTAAAAGAACAACAAGACTTCCCAATGGTCTACTGGACTTCATAGAGACAAGGAGGCTTTTGTCACCTGCTAGGAGGACATTGTCAACTGTTGTCCAAGGTGATACACCTGGAGGCCACCGCCAACAACTATCCAGGTGTTGCTTGCAAAAGAAGCATGTTGCTGAAAGAATAGTCGTTAGACTTGCTCTAGGACTAGGTATATGCCTTGCAACCTTCATTCCAAATCTGTAATTGTTGACGTGATCAACTGGTAAAGGGAATATGGTAAGAAATTTTTGTTTCCAAAGACATATATGTCTCCATATTTCACTATAGTGGTATCAGAGCCACATCAATTTACAATGTTTTGATATTTAATTGATATGATCAAATTTTTGCTATATCATTTATTTTATTGCAAACAATGTGAACATTTAAAGTGATTCATGTGTACATTCGATTAAACACCACATATGATCCCAATGTACATATATGATATGATATATAAACAATTTATATGTGTCACCGTAAAATTGTTTTCTGATGGTGGATGTGGGCACAGTTATGGCCAATCCCATGAATCTTTATGCATAGTTGAATGTTTTTTATTTTTATTTTATAACTTAGTTTGGATAATGAGCCTATCTCTCCTTTTCCATATGTAAAATTATTGATACTTTCCCTACTATGCTCCCCTGAAATGTAACTCAAGGTTTCCCTATTACAATGGAATAAGTTAAATAGGAATAGGATATTTTTTTCCTATTATGTCAAAGAAGGCATTCTACACCAGACAAACCACTGAATCAAAAGTTGAACCAATCCAATGGAGGACTGAGGAGGCCAGACAATAGGAGGAGATGGCCGATCAGCTGGTGGCCCAACCGATCGACTGGAGGAGTCCATATATTGCTTGAACTAGAGATCAACCAATCGATCCAAGAGACCAACCAATCGACTAGGAGGCCAACCGATCAGCTCAAGAGTTTAGTCGATTGACCCAAATTGGTTCAATAACATATCTTCTTTGACAACATGTTCCTAAATATGATTTGGACCATAGGTGGTAGAAATTCCTTGTGGCTCCAAGGTATTGAATTAGTGTGGCCATAACCATCACTCGTATTTTTAATTGCATTTTTCATTCATGCATATTGTATGTATATGATACATATTATTAATATGGTGTGATTGGATATGTATACATATTAATATAAATATAAAATCCTTCAGTCAAATATTAAGTCTTAGGTAACTTCCATAAGAAACACACATGAAAAGATTGATCGACTAAGCATGGGCATACCAAGCATGGTGCGCCATATATCTTGTTGAAGTGTGATGGTAGTTATGTGATCTTGCCAAGCAGGGTACATTACTAATCATGTTGGCTTTTGGGTCAGGCTTAACTAGGTGACCTTAATGAGATTAAGTGCCTAGAATCATGCAAATTAACTATGATAAGGAGTTGTGTGTACCATCTATCCAAGAAATACCTTAGATCTAATTGACAAATGTTTCTTACCTTAATAATTGTTATGGATGCTAGTGTTGGCCAGGTAATAACGTAATTATTTTGGGTCTTGGCTCACTAGAAGGTTGTATGCTACAATCTTTTAAATTGATAAGTGAATGATATCAATTTGAACAATAGAGTGGGAGCGATAATTAATTAAATGCCTAATTAAATATCATTAAATCTTATTTTAATTAAATCAAATCAAAAGTGTTTTGACATGTTGCAAAATTTTCTTGTAGAATCAAATGGCAACCAATAATACATTTTCCTTGGAATCAATCCTTTAGAAGGACTAGTTGAATGAGAATAATTTCCATGACTGGTTCAGGACATTGGGAATATGTATCACACAAGAGTACAAGCTCCATATCCTAGAGACACCTGAGCTAGATGAACATGTTCCCACTATGCTTTGCAACCAAGGATGCTTACAAGAAGCACTCTAATGATGTTGTAAATGTCAAGTCCATGATGGTAAGCTCAATGAACTATGAGTTGCAGAGACAATATAAGAACATGGATGTTATTGAGATGATAACACATCTTAAGAACATGTACTAAGATCTGACAAGACAAGAAATATATGATGTCATGAAGGTGCTCTTCAAGTGAAATATGATAGAAAGAGATTCAATAGCTCCCCATATGCTCAAGCATATTGGGTATGTGGAGAACCTTTTGAGATTGGAATTTCCCTTGGGTTAAGAGTTGGCCACAAATGTGATTCTACAGTCACTGTTGGAATTATACATCCAATTTGTCATGAACTATGACATGTATATTTTTGACAAGTTGTTGTCAGAATTACTTGGCTTGTTGATACTACTACATTTTTAGCAAATAAAGTCACTGCTGACATCATCACTTTTATAAGAAAAACCGACCTAAGTACTCTATTGCATCAGTTTTATTATAAAACTGACCCAACAGGTTTCCTGCGGTGAAAATTGGCTCAAATTTGCCTTCTCGCCTCAATCTATAGAGTTGGTTTTTACCAAATAACCGACCTAGCTATTTTAAAAAAATTTCGGGCCCACTTTACTCTATTGAGTCAGTTTTTTGAAAAAAAAATGACCTTGGCAGCGTACCTATTGGGTCAGCTTTTCAGGATAACCGACCTTATAGGGTTCAATCTAAGTTAACTTCTTGGGTCGGTTTTATCTATATACCCGACCTTGTAGGTGGTGCAGTGCGGGCACCGGTGGCCCTCTTGGGTCGGTTTATGACTCAGAATCGACCTTAGAAGTCAGGAGGGTTACTAACTTAATGGAAATGAAAATAACTTGCACGTGACGACCGTTCTTCGTCTTCCTCTCAGCCTCCTTCTTCTGTCCCCCATCTTTCCTTCTCTCGTAGTGGTGCCAAGAAACCTAGCCGCCATCCGTTTATTCACATTGTGCTACCAGTTCCAAGCATCAGAACGGGCCGTCATCTTCTAGACCGGGAACCTACCGCTGTCGATTCCACCGCCGCTCTTGGGTGAGTGTTGTCACTATGCCACACCGATCCGACATGTGACAGAACCACCTCTGTGCCTAGGAAGAAGAGATAACCTCACCGCCACTGCCACCGGACCTGCGAAGGAGAAGAAACCCTCACCTCCGGCACCCGAACGTTGAGGTAAGGTGCTATGTCGCCATCTTTAGTTTGACCTAATAGGCGCGGACGTGGGATGTGTGTGTACTCCATATACGTGTGTGCGTGCAGAGTGTGGTCATGTGTACTCCATCGTTCATCGTAACCACAGTCAAAACGATAGAAATCAAACAGAGGCAACCGAACAGAGGCGAGCTACTACCGTCTATGTGCGTGTTCTAACTGCACCCAAGGTATTCAGTGTTTTGTGTGAATAATTCTCTTAAGCTATGCTCTTCATGTAACTATTACTACATCTTGGTTTGCCGCCTGCCTTTCTCAACTGACCTCACCAGTTAATAATTGGCATGGCTTTTCAACATGTATCAACTTCTTCACACATTAATAACATTTTGAAACATGCATTGCCATTGGCTTTATCATATTTAAGATCTTGTTGGTTTGATATGTACTCTAACACCTTTTTATGGGTATATGCCCTTTTTCTGGAGAATACGAATGCTCCTTCTATATCTATCTATAATCACATAGCCACACTTACCTCTACTATGTTTGTGATAATGTATGGTTATGCAAATAGTAGGAAGTAGAAACTCATGAATGATAAGAAAAGATAGGAGAAAATTAGAGTTGCATGCAGTGGTTTTGTTTTTCTGATTGAATAGTTGTTTCAGAATTTGTTGTTATCATATTCTTCACGAGGGGGTCATCCATGTACATGGATATAAAGAACCGTATATATCTATAGACTAAGAATGAAGACATCACAATTAGTATTTGTCTCTAGCCAATATGTTCCCCAAATGACGCATCAGTTATTTCCTTTCTACTTTTATTTGTTGTAAGTGATGTGTTTATTTTTATTTTTGCTGTCCATAAATCCTAAATGTTCATACAAAACAAGTAAAATGTAGTCCACCTAAAACAATTTTTTGAATACAAAAAAATTGACATATAGAATTACTAGTGATGTGATACAACTAAAAATATGTTCTGTAACTTTTATTTGTATGATTGATTCTATTTAAAAATGTGTTGCCTACCATGCAACAACCGGTGTTCACAAAACAAATTTTTCTATTTTGAACTTTGTAAACTATGTGTTGTCTTTGATGAATATATATATTTTACCCAAGGTGCATCGAGACGATGATGGGCCAAGATTTGTTGAGATGTATTCTAAGAGTATCTAAAGCTTCTCAGTCTTAGTTCCTTTTTCTCCACTTATTTGTTATCTTTTAATGTACATGGATAAAATTTGTAGTAATCAGGTTGATATTTTATATTTAGGTCTAAACCTATTAGCTTACAATGTGACTTTTACTTCGGTTAGTTATTTTATCTCAATCCTAATGTTCATGGCTACTCTTTGGCATGACTTTAGTTTATATTTGTCAAGAACTCCTAACTGATTCTTCAATTTCCTACATATAATGCATGTTTATCTATGGAAGTACCCTTGGTTTGCCCATATTGTTCACGACAGTCATCTTTTTTCTCACAAAAGCTTCAGCGCTTGATGGTCATCCTATTTCTCTTTGCCACCTATGGGCCTTCCACTGCCCACGGTCTTCTCTCATTTTAATCTCGGTGGCTCAGGTCAGTTGCATTGTTTTTCCATTTTATATGACTAGCTAGTAACCCAACCAATAATAAAAACATGTATTTTTTTCATATCTACATTTTATTATCAGTCACATATATAATCATTGTATACATTCTAGAAATATGAGATTAGACATGTGTAATCCCATATTGGCACTTTAGGGTTTATAGATGAGATCAACGATGCATGATGTTTAACATAGTATATAAATATGAAAATATACATTTATATATATTAACTTAGAAACCCATTCAAAATTTACTCATTAGGAGTACATTTTGGATAGTCCCCGGTCTGGGACTATTTTTGGATATTTAATCTCACTTAGAATAAAAGTGTATTTGTACATTTAGTTTTAAAGAAAATTTTAGTAGGATTTCCTCATTTGTGCTCTGGGTACATATGTGAGTGGTTATTTGCCATTTACATCAGTGTACTTGGAGAACTTAGGGGAAATGCAGCTGAAATTTTCTTCAAAACTAAACATACATTATACAGTTAGTAGTGAGATTAGATATTCAAAAATGGGATAGGTGGTACACTTTAGGATAAACATAATTAACTTCATAGCAATAAAAACTTACAACTTATAGTATCAATATTAAGTGTTCAGTTTTATAATTAATTTTAATGTAATCTAGAAAATGGATCAAAGTTGGATGTCTATCAAGAACTGTTGTAGTCCAGAGTTTTCCAAAGGTCTTGATGAATTTATCAAATTTGCTGAGGAACATAGAAAACTACCTACAGATAGGTTCTATTATCCATATAGAAATTGTGGTAACAGTTTGAAAGTTGATATTGTTGAGGAAATTAAGAATCATGTCATATGCAATGGGATCATACAAGGTTATAATGAATGGTATTGGCATATAAGATATATATAATGATGATAATGATGAACCCATTCAGGATGAACCCATTCAGGATGATATGGTTGATGAGATTCTATGTAGTTGTCGGGACAATGTCATTGATCCACCTTCTTTATTTGCAAACAATGTCCTTGATGCTGAAAAACCATTATATAAGGGTTGTACTAAGTTTACGAGGTTGAGTGTTGTGATGTGATTATATACTCTTAAAGCTCAAAAACGGTGGAGCGATAAGAGTTTCACTTCATTGTTATCTTTGTTAAAGGAAATTCTTCCTGAAGGCAACGAGCTTCCAATTTCAACATATCAAGCAAAGAAAATAATGTGCCCAATAGGAATGGAGGCTAAGAAGATTCATGCATGTCCAAATGATTGTGTGTTATTTCAGAAGGACTATAGTTATTTGATAAATTGTCTAAAATTTGGTGCATCAAGGTACAAGACCACAAATTCAGTTAAGGCTAAAAATGGCTCTCCTGCCAAGGTGATGTGGTATCAACCAATAATACCATGATTTCAATGCTTATTTACTAATACTGAAAATGCACAAAATTTGTCTTGGCATGGGGAGTTAAAGGCCCATGATGATGACGTCCTACGACACACATCTGATTCACCACAATGGAAGAAAATTGATTTATTATACCCTCAACTTGGTAAAGAACCAAGAAACGTAAGACTTGGATTCTGTACAGATGGATTGAATCCTTATGGTACATTAAGCAGCCAACATAGAACTTGATATGTTATGATTGTTATATACAATCTTCCTCCTTATTTGTGTATGAAAAATAAGTATGTCATGTTGTCAATATTGATATCAGGGCCCAAGCAACTTGGAAATGACATTGATGTTTACCTTCAACCTCTAATTGATGACCTAATGAACCTATGGGAAGAAGGTGTTATGACATATGATGCTTCACATGAAGAGATCTTTAGTTTGCGTGCTATGCTGTTTTGCACAATTAATGACTTTCCAACTTATGGAAATTTGTCTGGATATAGCATAAAAGGATAAAAAGCATGACCTATTTGTGAGGAAAATACTAATTCAATCCGACTGAAACATGGTGGTAAAATCGTATATCATGGTCATCGGAGATTCCTCCCACAAGTGCAACCTTATCGAAGGCAATGCAAAACCTTTAATGGATCAACTGAGGAATGAAATGCTCCTAAACCTATACCTGGACATGTTATATATGATAGGGTAAAAGATATTGATAATGAATTTGGAAAGAGTTCAAGTAGTTGTACTCTCGTATGTGACAAATCTCTATACAAGAAGAGGTAAATATTTTGGAATCTTCCTTATTGGAGATTCTTGTCAATTAGACACTGCACTAACGTCATGCATGTTGAAAAAAATATTTGTGATAGCATCATTGGTATGCTATTGAATATACCGGGAAAGACTAAAGACGACATCAAATCTAGAAAATATTTAGAATTAATGGGTATAAGAAAAGAATTATCAGTGGAGATCAGAGGTCGCCACACATATTTACCACCAGCTTGTTACACTTTGTCAAAGTAGGAGAAAAAGACTTTCTGTGAGTGCTTGTATAATATTAAGGTTCTACAAAGATACTCTTCTAGTATTCATAGATTGGTATCAAAGAGGTATCTGAAGTTGATAGGTCTCAAATCTCACGATTGTCACACCTTAATGCAAAAAATTTTACCTGCGTCTATTCGATCTATATTACCAAAGCATGTAAGGTTTGCAATCACAAGACTCTGTTTCTTCTTCAATGAAATATGCAACAAAGTGATACATCCTGATACTCTCGATAAATTACAAAAAGATGTAATTGTTACCATGTGTCAGCTTGAAATGTACTTTCCTCCTTCATTTTTTGATATCATGGTTCATCTTGTAGTACATATAATAAGGGAGGTGAAGATGTTGGGTCCAATTTTCTTACACTGGATGTATCCATTTGAATGCTACATGAGTGTTTTTAAAGGTGATGTTCGAAATTGTTATCGTCCTGAAGGAAGTATTATTGAGGGTTATGTGGCTTGGGAGGTGATGGATTTTTGCAATGATTTTTTGAATTGCAATGGAACTTCTACTGATCTAAAAAATTCCCATCACACTAAATCTTATTGTGCCAAAGGAACTCTGGAAGGACAAGTGAAAGGAATCAGTCGTGAGTTGTGGGAACAAGGACATTTGTATATTTTACACAACATCGACAGAACACAATGATCTTATCAAGAGAAATCATCCGCGATCCATTTCAATGTGGCTTGCAAGAGAGCATAATCAAACATTTATTAGGTGGTTTGAAGAGAAAGTCTTTAATCAACTATCTGAATCACCGAATAATGTTGCTGAGAACATAAAATGGCTCGCCTTTAAGCCAAAAATGGATGTCATGTCATATGAAGGATATGACATAAATGGATTTTCATACTACACAAAGTGTTAAGATGAAAGTAGTGTAGTCTAAAATAGTGGGGTCATTGTTCAAGCTTGTTCGTTGTATTTTTCTAGTGCTAAAGATAAAAGATCATGCGAAGTTGAGATGTTGTATTACGACGTCATTGAGGACATATGGGAATCAGACTATACAAATTTTAGAGTTCCTATCTTTAGGTGTAATTGGGTTCATAACAACAAAGGAGTTTTAGTGGATGAGTTAGGTTTCACATTGGTGAATTTTGAAAAGATTGGTGAGAAAGATGAGCCATTCATCATGGCAGAACAAGCAAAATAAGTATTCTATATTGATGAACCAGCAAATAAAAATTGGTCCGTCGTTCTTCATGGAAAAAGACAGTTTACTGTAGATCCTATAAATGAAGAAGAATACTATGAAAAATATGATGATTCCAGCCCATTCTTAGTTGGTTTTCCAAGTGTAAATGTTGAATTTAACACCGATGAATACTATAAACGTCAATACCATGCTGAAGGAATTTTACTTCACTAACAACTCAACCAATACTAGAGGCATGTATTCTTTGAATTATTTATTTTATTATCATTCAAGCACGTAATATGTTAAATATACATCATATATCATTCAACCACTTGTGCTTTTATTATCACTTATGTTTCTTTTATCATGTATACTTACAAGTTGTTCTAAAATGGCAAGTGAAGATGAACATTCTGAGTATGAGCACCATGAGGATGGTAGTGGTGATGTTAAGAAAAGTAGAGGTCCCACATTGATGCGTAGGCTACAGGAGCTCAGGGCCAAAGGGGAGAAATTGGAAGTCCAGTTTGATGTCATAGGAGCACCTATTAGGGAACATGCTAGTGCTTTCATGCATTATGTAGGGGCGACCGCACGCAGTAAGGTGGCAATAGATATAGAAAATTGGCATGATGTTTCTAATGCCTCAAAAGACCTCCTATGGAAAGATATGTCTATGAGTTGAAGTGATATTATTTTAATATATTTTTTGTTTATTGATTCTAATTTAGTTTGCTTGGAAAGACATATCCTTTTTAAGACAAGATTATTGCTTCTTTTGTATGTAGAGGGTGTTTTTCATCTAAATGAAAAAGATCACAAGAAAAAAGTGCTACAATGTTGTGGTGTACGATGGAGGGATTTTAAGACCTATCTCAAAAAGGATTTTATAGATAATCCTAAAAAAAAGAAGAAAGCAACAAATCAATATATTTTTATAGATCATGAGGTGTGGGAAAGATTTGTTGCATCAAGGAAATTGGAAGAGTTTTAGGTAATAAAGATTATGATGTATTGTATGAATCATTTTATACAATTAATGAGGTGAATCTTTTTATATATGTTTTCCAAGTCTAAATTGCAATACCTCATTTAAAATGATCAGGCTATTCATGAGGTCCAAAAGGAAACACGGGCCAAAAATGTGCATGACCATCGGTTGGGGCTCGATGGTTATGCCTTCCGCCGCCAACTACAAGAGAAGAAACTCTCTTCTAGAGAAGAGTATAGTACAACTCAAGTTGAGCGTCAACCCCGACACTTGCAGTGGATTGATGCTAGAAAAAATCGAGTAGGTGAAATTGTCAACCCTTCAACAAAGGAGGTGGCACAACAGATGGAAGGTTTAACCCAACTAAGTAAAGAGTAACTCCCATAAACTTGGATTTATTTATATCTAATTGATATTGTGATTTAATATGTTTATTAACTATGAATAGATTCATCTCCATGAGCAAAGGAAGGAAGGAAAGTTCATCCCAACAGGTCGCATGGATGAACTATCAGTTGCTCTTGGTACGAAGGAGCATCCTAGACATGTTAGATGATTAGGAGCTGGCATAGGATTCAAGTCTTATTTTGGCCCTTTGCAATCTAAAAGAGGTCGTGCAGGAGGTCTTATACAAGAGAAAGTTGAAGCATTAGTAGCACAGAAAGTAAAAGAAATAATTTCTTCATTTTAGCCTACTCAACCTTCTCAACCTATTCAAACTGTGCGTCTCTCAAATGATGAGGTACAAGCCCATGCTCCAGCTATAGAAGGTTGTAGGAGCACTCCCGATGACCCACCACAACAATCTACGGTAAGTTTGTTCTATACATTGTGTTATTAGTATGATATATTATATATATATATATTATAAATATATATAAATATATATATATAGTTGTAGAAGGTATATGGTTTACCCCTTTGTATATAACTTATATTATTTCAATTCTAGGTTGGTATGAACTATAAACTTGCAATGGAGGTTCCAGAATATAATGTTTTGGCAGCGGGCAAGGTACACAACCTTGGTGGTACATTGCATTGCCAACCAATTACTGATGACATTTGTTTTCTGTCCATCCATCTTGTGTATGATGGAATGGGGGACACACCACTACCCATACCTAATCCTGAATATAGTATAGTTGTAGAAGCAGAGGGTGCTATGGTGGGTTGGCCTAGATACTTGGTTATCAATGATAAGTTATACCTGAATTCTACCATGTTTTTCATATTTGACTGCATATATGAACTCGTGTAATATAAGTATATAATTTAATTAACATGTTTGCAAACCAAAAAGTAAAAATTCTACTAGTCGTCCTCCTATGCCCAAGCCATCTTTTATTCCAGAATCCACATTCGACGAGTTGGAAAGTAAATGTAAATGTTTGTGTCGATACTTAGCCAACCAAAGCTCTGGATTACAAATGTTGGTCAATTTAACAGAAGATGCAACTGGGAGAGACTTTGAAAATTATATTTTTCTTGATGATATTATAGAGTTGTTTTGGTATGATTGGCTAAATACTTCGATATTAGAAGTATGAATAAGGTAAGGATCTATCAATATAGAAAATTCCAATACACATTTTTAACTTATTTCTATATATGAAAATAATTACAAATGTTATACAACCACTTATATACCCAGGTCATAAACTTTGATATAAAGAATGTTGGATTCTTAGTTCCTTCAGTCACTAGTTTGGTGGAGATACATATTGAGGATGTGAATGAGTACTTCTCTACTGCATTCAAATATTTTGCTAGTGTGGGAAATGAAATTATCCTAATTCCTTTTAATGTCCAGTAAGTATTATTATTCAATATAATTTTAATAATGAATAAATTTCTTTTTTTAATGTTTGTTTTATTCTTACTTAGATCTAGACAATGGGATTATTGGTGGTTGTCCCAAAATTGATGACTCTTTATTATCTTAACCCAATGGGAAAAATAGTAAGGGGCCACAAATTGAAATTGCCCACTATGGAGTAACCATAAATTTAGTCAATGCTTCAACATGATATTTTTATTTTGAATTTCTATTTTACCAACTATCATTTAATTGATAGGGGTATAAAGGCTTTTCATGAAGGTGGATGACAAATACCCACAAAATTGAAGACATTGACTTTGAAAAATGTCAAGGTAGCTACTTTGACAACTGCTTAGTCTTATATGTATTAATTTTCAACTCTTATATGTCAATTCTTATAGTCTTATCTCAACTCTGTTTATAGTAGTTTATTAACATTAAGTATAATTTGTTATTTGTAGTGTCCTACACAAAATAATGGCTGGGCTTGTGGCTACTATGTAATGAAATATATGCAAGCTATTGTTAAACAAGCATCACATAACATTAAGACTATAGATCAGGTAATAAAGAATGACATCATAAATTTACAAGTGAGTTGTATTCATTTTATAAAATATTAACATGTGCATTTTTTGTTGTAGATATTTACAACTCATCCTTACACACCTGAGGACTTAAATGAATTCTGAGAAGAGTGGTCAGATGCTTTTCTAAATGAAGTCAATATAGCATTGGATTGAATATGTCAGCTCCATTTATGTATGTGGTTTTGGAACTCTTTCATATTTAATTTTGTATCTGACATTAATATCATCTCAGAGTTGCAATCTATCATTTTGTAAATGTTATGATGTGATTATGTGTAAGTCTCAACTGAATATATGAATCATTTTTGTTATGAATGTATGGTTTGGAAATTGATAATCCGAATGGACATAAAAGCTAGCAAATGTGGATTTGGAATGAATTTCTAGCTTGCATCATTGGAAAGGCTTTTCTATTGCAAGTTCTGCTCTGTTATGAAGATTTTTGTTCTATTCTATAGAATTATTTTAAAAAAATTGTAACCTTTAGGGTCGGTTATTTTAAATAACCGACCTTGTAGATCTCTAGGGTCGGGCTTTATGGAAAAACTGACCTTATAGGATCTGGGATCAGTAGCTCAGATTTTATAACCTATTGGGTCAGTTTTTTACATAACCATCCTTACATATTATTTCTAGGGTCGGTTTTTTAGGAATAACCGACCTTATAAGATCTGGGGTTGTCTTTTGGGTCAGTTTTTTTCTTATAAACGACCTTACATTACATCTATTTGGTCAGTTTTTAAGTAATACCCGACCTTATAAGTTTTGGGATTAGCTCAATTCTTGGGTCATATTTTTTATAATAACCGACCTAATAGGTTATCTCTAAGGTCGATTTTTCAGTTAATAACCGACTTTACAGCCTCGACCGCAGTTTCTTTCCTCATTTGGGTAGGTTTTTTACAGCCTATTGAGTCGGTTTTTACTATATAAGGTTGGTTTTCTTTGGTTAAAAAAACCGACCCTATAGGTCAAATTCTATAGCGACGGCCACTTAGGAGTCGGTTAAAAAGTGACGCTACAAGTTTAAAAAAACTGACCCTATAGTAGTGTGAGAACAGATGAATCACAAATGAAGAAAGATAATATTAAGTCTGTGATGATGATCATAAGAGGAAAAAGGAAGTCCAAGGGCAAAGGAAAAGCTAACAAGAGTTCTAAAGATGGTTAGAAGCCCAAGTCTTCTACACTCAAAGAGGGAGGCAATTGTCACCATCGTCATTAGCCTAGACACTAGAAGAGGAATTTCCCTCTCTACCTGGAGGAACTGAGGAAGAAGAAGGAGGTAATAGATATATCCACTTCAAGTTTATATGTTATCGAGATAAATATGTCTACTTCTTCATCATGGATACTAGATACTAGATACCAGATGTGTATCTCACATATGTTCAAATATATAAGATCTAAAAATATGTATGCCTTTAAGAAAGGGTGATGTTGAATTGAGCACTGCAAATGGAGCAAAAGTTTCTACCACTATAGTTGAAACCTATAATTTATCCCTGCCCATGGGGCTTGTAATAGAGTTAGAGAACTACTTTTTTTTACCTGCCATTAATAGGAACATTATTTCTATATATTTTTTGGACAAGGATGGATTTGAATTTCATATAAAGGATGGTCGATGTTCTATTACAAAAGCTAAGACATTTTATGGAAGTACCCTAATGCAGTATGGTCTTTATTTGATAGATCTAGAGGAAAATGTTTATAACATAAATACTAAAAGATTAAAACTTGATAACTCAAATAAAACTTACCTTTGGCATTGTCGTCTAGGGCACATAAGTGACAAACACATTTTCAAGATTTCATAAAGATGGATATCGAGACTCTTTTGATTTTGAATCACTACAAACATGTGAGTCTTGTTTGTTGGGAAAGTTGACAATGACTCCTTTCAAGGGTAATAGTGAGAGGGCTAGTGATCTATTCAAACTCATACATACTAGTGTGTGTGGCCCTTTTAGGACAAATGCTAGAGGTGGTTATCAATACTTCATTACCTTTGATAATGATTTTAGTAGATATGGTTATGTTTACTTGATGAAACATAAGTTAGAAACTCTTAAAAAGGTCAAGGATTTCATGAATGAAGTACATAATCAACTTGGTAAATGTATTAAAGCACTATTTTCTGATCGAAGAGGAGATTACTTAAGCCAAGAGTTTGAGAACCTTCTATGAGACTGTGGTATCATATCACAATGGACTAAACCTGGAACACCACAACATAAATGTGTGTCAAAAAGAAGGAATCACGACCGGAGAGGAGTGGTTCAAGTGGTTCGGCATGGTGTCCCCTCATGAAGGGACCCGGGTTCAAAACTCATAGGTTGCCTCTGAACTGGTACCCGTCGTGTAGGTTGGACAACTATGCAGTTTAACCGATTCCTAAGTGGGTGAGGCACCTAGGGCCTGAGAGTTTTACGCTATCTGGGGGGGTCACAAAAGTGGCACTTCTATAGGAGTGGTTCTCTTGATAAGAAAAAATATAAGGAATCACACATTGCTAGATATGGTGCAATCAATGATGAGTTTTTATGATCTTCCAAACTTCCTTCTAGGGTTATGCTCTTGAAACTACAATATTTACACTAAGCTGTGTACCATCTAAATCAGTTCAAAAGACACCATATGAGATATGGTCTGGGAAGGATCTTGATGTGTCTTTATCAATATGTGGGGATGTGAATCTTTTGTGAGAAAGTAATTTCTCGAAAAGCTTGGACCCAAATGGGACAAATGTTATTATGAAACCAAAGGATATTACTTTTATACTCCATCTGAAAACAAAGTGTTTGTTTCTAGGGATGTTGTATTCCTAGAAAAAGGTATTCACTACCAAAGCAATCCGTGGGATGAAAGTAGAACTTGAAAAGGTTTGAGACCAACAAGTAAACATTAAATATTTATAGGTACAAGAGGGACATATTACAGGTACAAGAGGAACATAGAGAGTCATTAAGTGTTGTGGAATCTAAAAATTCTTCATGTAATACAGGATCCTCATAGATCGAATGTGATATGCCTTGATCTAGAAATATTTGGTTATCTTGTGACTCAAGAATGTAATGAGTTGATAATTGATGATGAGTCAACAACCTACTTAGAAGCTATGAAGGGCCTAAAGTCTCAAAAATGACTTGAGGCCATGAGATTTGAGATGGAATCCATGTACACCAACAAGGTATTGACCTATTTGGATCAACTTGAAAGGGTGAAACCCATAGGTTGCAAGTGGGTCTTGAAAAATAAGACTGACATGGATGGTAATGTACAAGCTTATAAAGGTCAATTGGTTACAAAGGGTTTCAGACAAGTTCAAGGTGTTGAGTATGACGAAACCTTATCTCCAATTTCCATGGTTAAGTCCATCAGGATCATGCTTGTCATTGTAATTTATGATGACTATGATATTTGACAGATGGATGTTATAACCACATTCTTTAATAGGAATCTACTTGAGGATGTGTACATGACACAACCCGAGGGTTTTATAAACCCAAAGGCTATAAATAAAGTTTATAAGATACAAAGGTCAATCTATGGATTGAAGCAAGAATCTCGAAGTTGGAATTTTTGACTTGATTAAATAGTCAAAGAGTTTGGCTTCAATAGAAATGAAGATGAACCTTGTGTCTACAAGAAGGTTAGAGGGAGCATGATTGTATTCCTCATATTGTATGTGGATGGCATACTATTGATGGGCAATAAAATCCCTACTAAACAGATGGTAAAGAGATGTCTAGGCAATAAATTCTCGATGAAAGACTTAGTTGAAGCATCCAATATCTTAGGAATCAAGATCTATAAAGATAGATCTAGAAGGATTCTCGTCCTAAACCAGAGCACATACATTGACAAAGTGTTGAAGAGGTTCAGCATGGAGAACTCAAAGAGAAAAAAACTTACCCATGTCGAATGGTGTTACTATCTCTAGAGCTCAATGTCCCACTTCTTGTGAAGAAAGGGAATGCATGAGTAAGATTCTATATGCATCTGCAATTGGATCTATCATTTACACAATGATATGTATTCTTCGTGATGTCTTGAATGCCTTGAGCATGATGAGTAGATATCAGTCAGATACTTGTGTAAGTCACTATATTTTCATAGATAACATCCTTAAGTACTTAAGAAGAACTAAAGATCCATTTCTTGTCTATGGTGGTGAGAAAGAGTTGGTGTAAAGGGTTACACAGATTCAAGCTTCCAAAGTGACAAAGATGATTATAGTTCATAATCTGGATTTGTGTTTTACTTAAACAACAAAGTTGTAAGGTGGAAGAGTTCCAAGAAAGAGATAGTTGTTGATTCTACAACATAGGCCAAGTATATTTTCGCATTCCATGCAGCAAAGGTGGAAGTTTGGATCAAGAAGTTCATTTCTAAACTTGGGGTGATTCCAAGCATCAACGATACAGTAGAGAAATATTGTAACAACAATGGAGATATTACATAAGCTAAGAAACCAAGATTGGATCCAAATTCCAAATACATACAAAGGTGGTTTCATCTCATACAAGATATCATACAAGAAGGAAATGTGAAGATTTGTAGAGTATCAACTCAAAACAATGTTGTTGACCCCTTAACAAAAGCACTTTCATAGCAGAAGCATGAAGGTCATGTTTGATCACTTAGTTTTGAGTTCATGGGTGATTGTCTCAAAGTGAAAATGGTAGACTATTGACATGTATATCTAGAGATATAATAATATGATGACTATAATGGGATATCTTCTAAACAATTTGATTAAGAATAAAGGTAATATTTGTCTATATGTTTGTTCAATTACGAGATAATGGTATAACATGACAGATGTCAAAAGAATGATGTCACTCAATGGCGTATGTATTTAGGTTGAGGACTTGAGCAATAATATCATATGAATGATAAGAGTACATGCATTCTCATTGTGTCCCCAGTCATATGTTATTGTGGAAGCTGATAGATAATAATAACACATAAGACTACAATGTGAGTTGGTTGATGATAGAATCTCATTAGTCATGATATGTGATAGCAAACCAAACACACAAGTTCTTGTTATAGAATAGTGCACCGGGTAGACCCACCTTGAGAGTGATGGATAGAAACCATTGAATTGTAGTCAGAATCAGCTCTCATAGTGATAGTGGTGATTGTGGTTCTTAGACCTGAAGTCACTACACCATTGCTTGTGATGTTATAAATTGGTTATGGAAATTCAGTGCCAACATAATTTGGGAGATATACGGCCACACACATAGGATTTACCTGGAATAGTTTACTCATGAATATGGTTTAAACTTGATTACTAAAATGTTAGGTATTCAATTTAAACAAGATTCACTATCAAAATTTTGAAAGGACCGGTTTAGCTAGTGAACCGATTAGTTCAGATGTATGAACTGACAAGTTCAAATTGTGAACTAGCCCGTTGGATGATCAATACAATAGGATAAAGGAATTATATTGACCTCATGTGGTGCATTAATCATTATATTAAAAGCCAATGTGATTGCAAATTGGAAACATAGTGAATCAACTAATTCAAGTGTTAAACTAATCATCTCACATGTGAACCGATCACTTCAATAGTGATCCGACCAGTTCATGGTTTGTAGTTTTTGGAAACATCATGAAATTCCACCTCTTCAACTCCTAGATGATCTGAAAATCTTGATCCTAGACATCTTATATAGAGGGGGGCAGTCTAGGCTTTCAGAATACACAACAATAAGCTCTGACAATTGTTGTCTTCTCACAGTTTTGGTAATGTGAGAACCTGAGCAAGTCTTTACCTATCAACGAGAGACACAACAAGGGAGAGAAAACAAGGGAGAGCAAGTCAATGATATCACGTTGACATTTGAAAGGACAACTCCTTTCTGATCCAAAAGAATGATAGGAGTTCTCGGTAGTCTGCATGGACTACATAGAGGCAAGGTGGCCTTTGCCACCTTCTAGGGGGATATTGTCAATCGTTGTTCATATTGATATACCAGGAGGCCTCCGCTAACAACTGTCTAGGTGCTTCTTATGAAAGAAGTACATTGCTGTAAGGATAGTCATTGGACTTGCTCCACGACCAGGTATATACCTTGCAACCTTCCTTCCCCATTTATAGTTGTTGACGCAGTCTGCTGGTCAAGGGGAATATGGAAAGAGATTTTTATTTTTGCTACGATCTCTTTCGCCATATTTCCCAAACATCTACTTCTTGAATTTTGCTTGACTCAATAAATAGGTGCATTTGTGGGTATACATTGTACATGTTCGCAACCATCTGAGACAGACATCAAGAAACTTGTCCACAATGCTCACCACCCTACTTTGTTCCCAATATAATCATTCCTCAAACTATCTTTTCTTGTCTTCCCACATTTCCATTCCATCCTATGCATTTCAACCACGTTCATTTTGTAGAGACATTATTTATTCACTACCCAACATCCACTTTCAGATAGCATAGTTGGACGTATATTTGTTCTATAAAACTTTCTTTCGTATTTGAGTGGGATACTTTGGTCACATACTACTCCATTTACACTCCACTTAAACCATCCTACTGTGATTTTATGACAAATATCTCCTTCAACATAAACCTCCCTTTATTTAATAAATCCCAAATAACAAAATTTATTACATATTGGTACATCAATTCCATCCAACTTTATCCCACCATTCACAGTTCTAGATCGGATAAAATACAAGGCATAAATTCAATTTTTCCTCTGATTATCATAAATCCATTAGACTGTAATCATTTCTCCAATGTTCAACATTTTCATTTAATATTTTTTTCTATCAATCAACACAATATCATCAACAAATAACATGCACCAAGAGATATCATCTTTAGCATACTTTTTCAACTCATTCATAACAAGAACAAATAGATATGTGTTGATTGTGGATCCTTGATGTACCCCAACAATGATATAATGTGCTGTCTCTCCTCCAGGTTCATAATACTTGTAGTTGAGACATCACAAATGTCTTTGATCAGATTAATTAATTGGGTTGGCACACACTTTATATGCAAAACCCTCCATAACACTTCTCTAGATACTCGATTATATGCCTTTTCCTAGATTAAAAAAAACCATACATAGACCTCTTTTGTTTTCTTTATGCTTCTTCATAAGCCTCCTTATAAAAAAAAAAAAATCTGGTATCGATCTTCTGAGCATAAAACCAAACTAGTTGTCTAATATACCTCTTTTATTGATCCTATCCCTTTCTTAATGATCCTCTCCCAATGATTTGTAGTGTGACTCATGAACATGATATCTATGTAGTTTGTGAAGCCCTAAATATCTCCTTTGTTCTTATAGACTTGGAGTATAATACAATTTATTCAATCATATGACATATTCTTTGTATTCATAACCTTGGGAAAGGAATTTTTTAACCACATATGTCCTTCATCCCTATACTCTTCCATACATAAATGAGAGTACCATCTATACCACATGCCTCTTTCATTCTTTTCTTTTTCAAATCATTCTTCACATGAGAAAGTGAAACTCATCATGTGTAAGTGATGTCTCTTGCATTCATGTCACCCAAGTCTCTAACATTATTCACATTATCTCCAATTATGAATTTATGCAATTAGTTTCTCTATTGGTTCTTTATATCATTATCATTCACCAATACACTGTCGTCTTCATACTTGATGCATTATACTTGACTCGAGTCTCTTCTTTTTCTCTCTTATATGATTAATTTTAAAAATATATTTTCCCCTTCCCTAGTGTCAACCTTCTTATATAACTCATTAACATATTTTGACCTTACCTCTTCAAATTTTTTCTTCACATATTTTTTACTAGTTTGCATCTATGATGATCCTAATTCTTGTATACTTTCCACGATGACATTCCCTTGATATGTGTGCACTCATATCAATAATATGTCAAGAGGGAAAATACAAGGAATTGTGGTTATCATCTAAAATATATGGAAGTCAGATCATGTTCACAAACATCACATGAATTGCCACATAAAAGCCATCTTCATCAATAAGAAGATAATAATGTTTACATTATTTGAATAGAAGAAAATACGAACTATGAGTAAAAGGAAAGTACATAGGACATAGTTCGTCCTATACATCATATAAGAAATGGAAAAAGTAATTAGATAAAGAAATTGAGATAAGCATTTTCTAGTTTAGATCCTCCAATGAGAATTGTTATTGCCTTTTGGTACTTTCACTGTAATTAAGAGTTCTTTGCACCTAGAGAAGTATGTGAAACAAAAAATCAACAAAATGTTGTGTACATGGTTGAAAGATACATATATCTTAAGCTTGCATACTTGAATAATTTAAAAAGAAAAAAATGAGAAAGGAAACATTATTTAGTTTGAAAAATAGGGTAAACCCATATTTTTAATATCATTTCAATGAATATGCATTACTATGGTGGACTTAGCACTTAATCCATATATTATTGGGCCCATTCCCTATTACCATGTACTCTAGGGATCTCCCCAAGTACCATGTACTATAGGGAGGTGCTAGTCAACATTAATACTTTCCCTCTCTTTTAGGGAGTTTGGTGAGCACCATCAGTAACTACATTTCATTCTCTTTCTTAATTTTCTTAGTTTCAAGGTGGAGAATATAGTAAAAGATCATACATACAAGCAATGTTATAAAAATAAGACAAGCAAGTACTTCATACTTATTTCATCCAAAAAACTAGTCTTATAGTTATATCCACGTACATGTTACTATCAAATCTTGAGTCCCAAATTGATTATTGAACATGGGAATATGTCACCCTGAAAGAAATTAGAGACTTAGCGTCATAATATGTCCATATTACTTCATATTAGAGTTTTGAATCCCTTAGGGTCATCCTCTAGTGATTTAGGCTCAAATCAGGGTATTAGAGGGAGAAACGTCATTTTAGGATTTTGAGAGCAGATCATATATTTTGGATGTTTAATGTTTCCATAACTACCATCATTAATAGAGAGAGATGGATCATTTCTGTGATATTTAAAGATTTTAAGTCTATCATTAACCACCTAATTAGGGTTTTGTCCTATTCAAGGTCGTTACTAACACCTTCCAGTTAGATCAGAGATTACTGATTGAGATCATCTTATTTTTCTTAGGTTATTATTAGGATATAACGTTTGGGTATTTAAAAGGCCATTATTTACCTCTATCATGTGGACAGAGAAACGGGTATTTACAAGAGTCTATACTATCATGGATCACATAATTCGGATTTCAAGGTGGAATGGAGCAGAGGTATCATTTAGGGTCTAGGGTCCAAAGGTTATTGATAGCAGGCCATGAACAACATTTTCCATAACTTTATTTAAGAAAAGGAAATTAATAAATCAAATAATGCTTTAGGACATCATTTTTTGAAAAGGATTCAAATATAATTCAAAGTAGTATTTTAGCTGATTGCTTGTATTTTTCGGATAAAAAATGGTATATAGGTTCATTGTCATCCAATATTCCTAGCATTTATTATGATTTTTCTAAGATAATGGATTTCCTAGTATTTTAAGTAATTATAAAATAAAAGATAAATAGCTTACCTAGATCAACGGCCCGATCCGACTGGTTCAAGGGCTCTGATTGATCCCAGTAGCCGGGGTGTCCTACTGACTCATGCTCTCTCAGGGATGTGGTGCTTTGTGAGTGTACCATGTGCATCCTTTGTGGCATCACGTTGGCCTCCTCCTCCTCATCCTCCTTCATTTTGCAAACTTGACCTACCTGGGAGAATACTCCGATGAGCTCCTACTTAGGTTAAGACTCAGATGTCCATGCTTTGAGAGAGTGACCACCTTTGAGGAGCAACCTGCACCAGATTGGCACTATCTTGACTCGTGACTCCTTTTGAAGCTTTTCACCACTGAGGTGGGTGGAGGGGGTGGATAAAAGAAAGGAGGTTTGAGAGGATGTAGGAGATTATAGGGTTGTTGAGATGTCGTGGAGGTGCTTAGGATCTAGGTGAGGGTGAGGGGGATGTTAGATTGATGTGAGGAGGGCTCTTACTCTCAGTGGCCAACGTGGTAGGAGGTTGAAGATAATGGTACGAATAGGGTATTCGAGTGATATTCGAGATGAATTGGTGGTGTGAAAGGATAAAGGAAGATATGGTGGAGCTTTCGGGATAGTTATATAGGCCTATGGGGTGAGGGAGAGGAAGCCCTAACTTGGGCTCGCCGTCAGGTGAGAGGCGTGAGAGATGAGGAGTTTATTCTCCTTGAGCTAAGGGAGAGGGATGATGTGGTGCGGGTTGTTGAGATTGTGCTGGTGAGGGAGGGAGAAATAACCCTTTACTTTTGCAAGATATCAGCTAGGATGAGTGTGTCGTGTTGCGGTTAGGCGACAAGTTTGTTGGGAGAGGAGGTCAGGTCTTGCGGGAGGTAGACGACAGGTCTTCTGCCATTGGATCTTCCATGGATGGCCCAGATACGAAGTCCATGGATCGCACCCCACACCCATGAGACTAGGTGTTTATTTGACATTTAATTTTGTCACATCTTAGTTGAATAAATTGACCAATTTAGATACAGAGTTGTTAATAGATGTAATAATGTGTATAATTTCAAATGCTCATAACTCTCTATTGACACATCCAATCCTTATGAAATTTTAGTGGAGCTTTATGATGAAGTTATCTAATGATGGTAGAAATTTGAGATTCAAATTTTAATTTTGAATATTGAAATTTCACTAGGTTACAAATGTACATGAATCACCTTTAAAGTGCATTACAGTTTCCATTATTTGAAATTTTTGAATCTGTATGGTCAAACTAGTCAAGAGAGCTGATTGAGGGTATTTTGGGCAATAAATTGATAACTTATTTATATCATTAAATTTATAAGAGAAAGAAAATAATAAAATAACAACTCACTTTGTTACATTCTCCCTTCCTTTTAAGAAATTTGTCCTTAAAATTCAAGCAGCTTGAAAGAGGTGGATACTTCTACTCAATCTCGGACTTGAGCTCCCAGGTGGCATCAGTGGCATCATGGTGTCTCTAGAGAACTTTCACTATATCAATGCCATTGATTATTGTGAAGCTCTTTTGTCTTATAATGGAGTATTCTAACTGTAGATTTAGCATAAGATAGTTCATCTTTCATCTCTAGGGGCTCACGATTCAAAATGTGACCAAGATCTTTGACATAAGGCTTCATATTAGATACGTGAAACACATTGTGCATTGCACTTTAGTGAGGCAGAAGTGAAATATGATATGCACATTCACCAACCCTTTCTAAGAACTTAAAGGGTCCCACGAAGCAAGAACTGATCTTCCCATTGTTCTTGGCCAAAGCTCAGATAGGCCTTATCTACAGAAATACATGATCACCCTCTTTGAACTGACATTTTTGTGGGAGATTATCTGCATAAGACTTCTGCCTGTCATGTGCCTTTTTCATCCTCTACCTTATAAGTGCAACCATGTCTATGTAAAGCTGCATATCCTCATTTTTCATTAAGGTATGCTCACAGACGTCTTCCCAATGTAGTGGATATCGACATAGTCTACCATAGAGAGTTACATATGGAAGCATCCCAATACTCATCCAATAGCTATTATTATATGAAAACTCAACCAATGGAAAGTAATGGTCCTACGAGCCTTTGCAATTGAGAATAAAAGCATGCAGAAGATCCTCTAGAATTTGCATTGTACGCTCGAACTAGACGTCAGTCTGAGGATGATATGTTATGCTGAAGTTCAGTTTTGTACCCTGTTCCTCATAAACCTATTTCACTAATTTGAAGTGAACTTTGGATTCCTATCCAAAACAATGGACTCTAGAACTCCATGTAGACGTACTATCTCCCATATATAGAGGTCGGAAAGCTCAGAAACATTTGATGTCTTCTTCACAGGAAGTAAGTGAGTTGATATTGTGAGACAATCTACTATAGCCCATGCATCATCATATCCCTTTCTGGTCTTGGGTAGACCCACCACAAAATCCATGGTGATGTGTTCCCATTTCCATTCCAGGATTTCAAGGGGTTGTAGTAGTCCACCTAGTCTCTGGCGCTCTCTCTTGATTCTCTGGCATGTTAGACATCTAGACACAAATTCAGCAATATCACACTTCATGCCTCTCAACCAGAAAAATTGTTGTAGGACTTTGTACATTTTGGTTTTACTGAGATGAACTATGTACTTTGACCCATGTGCCTCACTGAGAATCTTTTTCTTCACAACTAACTGCTCAAGAACCCATATATGGTTCTTATATCGAAGACCACAGTAGAGACCCACATACAAGTGTGTTTGAGGTTTAGACAGGAGAGAATAGAGCTACTCAAGATCAGGACTAGCCTTTTGTGCCTCTAGAAGTTTAGATTGTAGCCCAACAATGATAGAAATATTGTTGAAATGCACACGATCATGTAGAAACTATGGCTTCCAATCCATCAGATCCTCCATGTTCCTCCACTCAGAATAAATAGAGATGCACATACAACCCTTTTTTGACTAAGGTCATCAACGACTACATTGGCTTACCCGGATGGTAAGAAATGGTGAAATTGTAGTCTTTTAGATACTCGATCCATCAACGATGACACATGCTCATGTATTTTTGGGTCAGGATATACTTCAAACTTTTGTGGTCAGTGAAGATATCAAATGTTTCCCCATACAGGTAGTGCCTGAAGATTTTGAGAGCATGTATTATTTTAGCTAATTCAAAATCATGGGTGGGATAATTAAGTTCATCGGGTTTCAACTATTTGGATGCAAACATCTTATTGATATGAGTACATGCATATTAAAGGAATTTCATACTGGAAAGTATATAGGAATTGGGTTTGTAACAGTTGGTATCAGATCCAGAATTCACACACCATAACTGCATGAAGCCCCATTCACCCTATTATGAGTCTAGGGTAGTCCTTGAGTTAGGGATATAAGGGGTGAAGGTGTATAGGATAGCATATTCCATGGGTCTGGCAAAAGAATCTGAGCTACTTTGATTAGCATAGGAGGCTACCTTATGTCAGCATAAGTCTACCTAGCCAAAGCCCTAAGTGCCCTCTACTTTTGGGCATACCTTAATTTAGGACACTTCTCATCTATAGATTTTCCCTCTCATATCTCTCTCTATTCTATATATATCCCTTCTCATCTATAGATTTTCCCAATCACATCTCTCTCTATTCTATATATATCCCATCTCATCTCTCTCTATTCTATATAGGTTAGGAATGAGTCACTCTATTTAGCGTCCTAAGAATGATTGATTCTGGACTAAGGATTATTAGGTTATCTTTCACAAATCATAACACTGAGATCATAAATAATTAATAAATAAAAATTATGAAACATATTTTGAAAAAAGGGGGAATAAAAGTAACTAATTTCCATCACCTAATTTTCAGGATGCCTCCAAAAACACATTGCTCTGAGGCCTTAGACGAGTCTTCCTCTCATAAGAGAAAAGACCCTAAAACTTTTGAACCTGATTTTGAGAAAATGGCCAAGGGTAGGCGAGAAGAGCATACGAAAATTATCTTTAACCACAAATAGAATGTTGCCCTAAAAGGAGCCTCTAAACCTAGATCTTCTATCAAGGAGGTGACAGTGCTTGACTTTGTCAAATTGAACCCTGATACCTTTTGGGGGAAGACCAACCTGAAGTGATGGACAAAGCTGAAGCCTGGACCCTATCAATAGAGAATGCCTTTCGTACCCTAGAAGTACCCCATGAGAAGAAAGTTAAATTCGCCACACAACTACTTAAGGGAGGAGCAAAAGTCTAGTGGGAAAATTTTAATGGGAACAAGGAAGAAGTTGTTAGTACTATGGAGTGGGAAGCCTTCAAAATGGTTTTCACAGACCATTTTATCCCCATAGCTGAGAGGAAGAGGAAGAGGAAGGAGAGGATGTACACTGAGCTTAAGCAAGGAAATCTATCTATGGGTGACTACAGTTGAAAACTTAGACTTATAGAGTGCTATGCACCCATTAAGACCAAAGATCGCCTCTTGGAGAACTATATTGATTGCCTAGCTGCCAACCTGAGAACCCTATTTATCACTTGTCGTCCTAAGAACTTTGATGAAGACCTAGATATGGCCTTTAAGATGGAAAGTGATCAAGATATGTAGAAACCTACGTGCATGAGATACCTAGGGTCAACCACCACTGAGGAAGATAAGTCTAGGAAGTTTCACCTTGGCCATAATAAGGGATCATGAAAAGGAAGTTTATGTAAAGGAGGACATAAGAACAACCAAAACCATCATAAGACACCTCACCCAAAGTGCAAAACTTGTGGGCGACACCATGGTGGAGTATGTCGTAATACCAAGATAGTCTGGTATAATTGCAAAAAGGAGGGTCATTTCATTGCCAAGTGTCTTATTCCATCTATCTTTGGCAATCCTCCAGTGGGTGCTCCACCTCCTCAAGGGCATCACAATGCTAGAGTTTTGTAGTGACTGTAGAAGAGGCTAACACAAATCCAAATCAGCTATTTTAAGGTGACCTTAATTCCTTTCATTTATAGAAATATCCTATTCTATGCCTTCAAATATTCACAAAAAAAATCATTCTATGTAGGCATTGTGTTTCTTAATCATCATTGTTGATCTGAGAGTTATAAATTGTCCATATTTTGATAATAACTTAACCACTTCATTCATATGTATCTGATATATTTATTTGAGATTAATTTGAGGAATTAGGTACATGAAAAGGATCAATTCAATCAAGCCCTAACTTGAACAAGTTCAAGACAAAATCAATGCAGATGCACTGTTTTGGAAAACACCCTAAAACCCTCAGAATGATTTTTGTAATCATTTGTATTGATGTAATGACTTGTAAGTAAGATGAGAGAAAATTAGGATCTCTAACGTATAATCACTCTAATGACATTTTCCAAGTTTTATTATAGGGTGTTTTTCGGTCGAGTTTATGCTGTGACAAACTCGACTTATCCCCTTGATGCATTTTGAGAATGTTCAGGTTTGGTCGAGTTTCCTTTACATAGAACTCGACCGATCCTTGAACTGGGAAAAACTAAATTTAAGCCATCGATCGAGTTTCATCCAAGATCAACTCAATGGGTGCTTCAAATTTGCTTTTTCATATAATGCAATTGGTCGAGTTACCTTTATTGAAACTCAACCGAATGCATTGTATGGAAAGTGTAGAAAAAGTGATTCTAACCATTGGAGTGTTGCAAAACTCAAAATTATATGAGTTACAAGACCCCAACTATAAATAGGACCTTTTGTAGTTCATTCTAAGGTTGCTCCTTCATGCTATTCAAGCTCCTAGCTATAGTTGAGTGCATCTAGTCCACTTGAGCCTATTTCTCTCTCCTTTTTACAAATCAAAATGTCCATATGAGTGAGATAGGATCTATGTGAGAGAGCTACTTCATTGTAGACTTGTGAAGCTCTCAAAGCTTTCCTTTTCCCTACCCCTTTCTTCAAGAACAAGTTGGTGAAAGATTATCCAAGTGAAGGAGAAGGTGCAAGCTTCTTCAAGCTATAGAACAAGGTGCAAAAGCTTTCTCCAAGGTGAAGGAGAAGGTCAAGGTTGAAGATCCAGGAGTAGAGCAGGTTAATCCTTCAAGGTAGACTCGATGCAAGAGGGGATCTCATTGGCAAAGATGTCCAAGAACTTGCAAAAGTGGGCAAGACCTTGTAGAGGTAGAAGACTCTAGCTCCTTCAGATAGGTAAGACCTTCGTTGGTAATTGGATCCCTTGTCCTCAAAGGGATGGTTGTGCATCCTTGACCCAGAAAAGGAAGGTCATATTGTATGTCTTATAATGGAATATAAGTATACATTGATTGCAAAATCCTATGGCTTGACCTCTCTAGGTTTTGGACTGACTTTCTTCTAGTTTGGGTATTGGAACCACTTTAAATAGCTTGTGTTCTTGTGTTTGTTCAATCTCTCTCATCCTTTCTATGTATGTATAGTTTCACTACAAATTCAATATTTGCAATCCCATACATTGTAGTAACTTGAAGGTCTAACAAATTTTGTGCAAGTGCTTTTAGCTTTATTCACCCCCCCTCTAGAGCCAATTTGATCCAAAAAGTGGTATCAGAGCCATGATCTTCTCTGACAAGATATCCTATGAGACAAGAAGATGGGATACAACCTACTTGGGTCTCTAAACTTGGAGGGTAGTTTCTCCATGATACCCCCAATCTTAAATGGCACAAACTTCCTTTATTGGAAGAAAAGGACGTAGTTCTAACTTCAAGGGATGAGCTACGACATGTGGAAAGTAGTCATCCTCAACTACAAGCAGTCGATGGGTGATGTATCTACCTAGAATGAAGCTACACTCTAACAGGCGCATCTCAATGCCAAGGTAATAAGAATCATCTATGCTGCCTTCACCCCCTCTGAGTTCAACTAGGTCTCATCTTGGGACACAACCTATGAGATTTGGAACAAGTTGTGCATCACTTATGAAGGAACAAAGTGAGTGAAGGAGTCAAAGATCTACATGCTCAAGGGACTCCTTGAAATCTTCAAGATGGGTAAGAAGGAGAGGGTGGCTGAGATGTAAGCTAGGCTTAACACCATCATCAATGGGATTGCTTCTTTAGTCCACGCCATGGATAGGGCGATAATAAACTATGAGATTCTAAGGTCTCTCCCCCAGGAGATGGGAATCCAACGTGACATCCATTGAAAAAGTTAGAAGTCTTGGTGACATAGCCACCGAAGATCTCATTGGAAACCTTTAAGATCATGAACCAAGACTTGACAAACAAGAGGAATATGAGAAGAAAGATGACAAGGAATTAGAGAAGATCAAAGACAATGCATTCAAGTCTCAAGTGGAGGCAATGATTATCCAATAATAATTTGCATTTTGGTACTCTCCTCCCTCCTCAGGTGAAGATGAAGCCCTTAGAGACCATGAAGAAAACTAATCCAAAGGAAAACACTTCAAAGGAAAGCCATGCTCCTCCTCCACTCCACATTGCTATGAATGTGGACAAAAAGGGCACTACAAAATGAATGACCCAATGCAAAGAAGTCATACCACAAGAGCAGCTCAAATAAAAGGGTGGACTACAAGAAGGAAGGCAAGTATAAGAGGAAGGACAAGAACAACAAGGATGTATCTTATGTTGCTTGGGATGAATCTTTCTCTAGTGATTTCTGATCAAATGAAGGAGAGTGACATCTTGCACTCATGGCCTCTACAAGTGAAGACATTGTTAAGGCAACTACGGTAAGCTTACATGAGTTATCTATGGTAACTCTCATTAATATACTCTCTTCTTATTCTGAATGCAAATCTAAGAAGAAGAGATTAGGGAATATCATAGATGATTTGTATGCTAAAATGGATATTCTTGATCAAATGAGAAATTACATCTTGATAACATTGATTCTTTACAAGGGAAGTTTCTTGACTTTGAGTTCCAATATAATGGAGTTGAAGTAGAGAATGTTATCTAACATAAGAATTACAATAGTCTTAAGGAGGAAAACCAAGCCCGAGTTGATGAGCTTGTTTTAATTGGAACTAAAAATGATGATCTTAAACATGCTTATGATGCTATTAAAGATGAAATTTGGATTTATTAATGATCTATCTTCTAGACCTCCATTGCCTAGTAATGAGGTAGCTATCGTTACTCTTGAGAGAGATTCCTATCATACTAAAGCCCTCTATTTGGAGGCCAACTTACTTCATGCACAAGATGATCTTGCCATTTTATCTTCTACTATCATTACTTTTAGTGATGATAATCACAACCTTAGAGCTTCCTTGTAGAAATTCCTCAAAGGGAAAAAGTCCCTCAATGAAGTTCTACATCACTCTAACAAACATAGTGGTAAAAGTGGTTTGGGATATGAGGGAGCCCCACAGATCAAGATCAAGCGAAAGGGTACAAAAAATAGTAAGGGAACTCCTATCTTCCATGGAGAGTCATTCGCCTCTAAGAACCCTATGGTTTGTGTGCATTTCAAGAGTGATGACCATTATTCTACTTATCGTCCTTATAAAGAGAAGGGGACCAACTCAAAGATAAAATGGGTCCCCAAGCTAACACCAGATCCCAAGTGCAGGGGTAGGATTCTTCCTAAATAACAAGATGACAAGATGTCACGAGATCCTACAGAACATGGCCAAGAATCAATCATGAGGAGAGGAGCATGTAGCATGAACATCAACTAGAAGTGTAATGGAATCATGCGAAGTTGTGGAGTTTGAATTGAGCACCGACATCATCCTTTATTGTAGGTAAAAGGATAATGGGTTGTTGATAGTGGTTACTCAAAGCATATGACAGTTGAAATCAGCCACTTCAACCTGTTCACAAAGATGAAAGGAGGATCGATAAAATTTGGTGACTACAACAAATGTAAAGTGATAGGTGAGGGTGATGTAGGTGATTCATTATGCATCAAAAATGTTCTTCTTGTGGATGGCCTACATCACAATTTAATTAGTGTTAGTAAATTATGTGATAATGTCTATCTTGTTCTCTTTACCTCACTACAATGCTTGCTTCTAGATTCCCTCTCTTACAATGTTATATATAAGGGAACCAGAAATAGTAATATCTATGTAAATGTTCTTGACTTTGTTAAGCCAATTGTTGGTAGATGCTTTGTAGTCAATTAGAATGATATTTTGTTGTGGCTCCATAGGCTTGGTCATGCAAATATGCATCAATTGAAGAAGTTCAGAGAAAAGGAATTGGTTAAGGGACTTCCCAAATTGGATTTTGAGAAGGATGAGGAATTCCAACCTTTTACCCAAGGAAAGCAACCCAAATCCTCCTTTAAATCCAAAGGAGTCCTTAGTACCAAAAAATATATTGAACTTCTTCACATTGTTCTATTTGGACCAATGAGAATGCAATCACATCGTGGTAGCAAGTATTGTCTTGTAATTGTCGATGACTTTTCTCGCAATACTTGGACCTTCTTTCTTGTTTCAAAAAGTGATACTCTTGATGCTTTCTCCACTTTTTGTAAACAATTTGAAAACAAAGCTTCTTACTAGATCGTCTCTATCCATAATGGTCATGGGGGAGAATTTGAAAATGACTTGTTTGAACGGTTTTGTGAGGAATCTAGGTATGCACATAACTTTTCTTCACCTATAACACCTCAAAAAAATGGGGTTGTAGAGAGAAAGAATAGGTCACTATAGGAAATGGCTAGGACTATGTTTATAGAGTATGATACTCCAAAGAAGTTTTGGGTTGAAGCTGTTAGTACTTCATATTTTGTGCAAAACCTAGTCTTCACTCATCCATATTTAAAAAAAAAAACCTATGAGTTAGTTTTAGAAAACCCTCTGTTGATTTCTTTCATGTTTTTAGTTGTCCTTGTTTTTTTAACACTAAGGATTCTCTCAATAAGTTCGATGCAAAATTTTACAAGGCTTTCTTTCTTGTCTTTAGCACTACTGGAAAGGCTTATAGAGTGTTTAACATTGAATTGTCTAAAGTAGAAGAATTTATCAATGTTAAATTTATTGAGACTAACTCCTCTATTTCCAAGAATATTGTTAATGTTGTTGTAGATGAGGTGATCCCTCAATTTAAAGAGCTCAACATTGTTGATAAAGGAAAAGAGGTGTTAGATGATGAAGAAGAGAAAGAAGAAGAAAACAAGGATCCAACTCCCTGCTTTGCAAAGCATCATCCTAAAGATCTCATTATAGGTAATCCTTTTGAAAGGGTGAAGACGCCGACTGCATACAACAAAGAACAAGGAGACAACACCTTCATCTCTCAACTTTATCCAAAGAATGTCAAATAAGCTGTCAAGGATGATGAATGGATCCTAGCCACGCAAGAAGAGTTAGAGTAGTTTGATAAGAACAAAGTGTGGATTCTTGTTCCAAGACCAAGTGATAGAAAGATCATTGGCACCAAGTAGGTCTACCGCAACAAGCTTGATGAAAGCAGAAATGTGGTAAGGAACAAGAAAGGTTAGTAGCTCAAGGTTACTATGAGAACCCATTACATTAAATGAGATTACTCAAAACATAAAGTGCAATTGATCACTAATTAATCACATACCCAATCATATGGGTAAATTAAAACTGATTTTTAGATATGGATCCAGGTCCATGTATGGGTTGAATGTTGATAATGTTGAGTTTATACATTGCATCCCTACTGCACTAATTCCCAAAGAAACACATACATACTCTCTGATAAAATTAGACACCAAGGTGTGAGGTTATGACAAAGTTCTAACTTCATGACATTTGAAAAGTAGTTAGAAAATGGATAGTAAGATTTTTGGTCATCATTTGCATTTTTGTAGCGTCAAAATCAATGGTTACTATCTTTAGTCTTCTTGTGTGGAGATATATTACCAAAAACAAAAACACTTTTAAGTCATTCAACATGTCTTTTATTATTTAGAGGTAATAGGCTACTAATTATTTTCAACAATATGAGAAAGAGTTGTTTAATTGGGATATGCAAAAGACTTTGCAACACAATCATGCATTCAAGCCCCTAGAATTTAACGCCTTTATTACAGTTACTAGTATGGTTATTGTGTTACTGCTTGTTGTTTGAGTGTAGAGTGTGAACATCAAATTCTATTTCACATCAATTGGCTGGAAATACACACAAGTATGGATAAACTTTGATATATTTTATACTTATTCAATGTACTATTTTAATTAAGCAAAGATATAATAGTTATCGAACATCAACATTGGTGATGACTTGTCTAATTAGCTGAAAGTTTCTTGAGAAAGAGATAGAGATCTTTTGTTGCATCTCATAAGAAACTACATACAACCACATCCTTAACTTTACGGAAGAGAAGAGAAACACAACGGTGATGTACAATTTAAGCCGATGACCGCTGACTTTAAATTCCCCTAAAACCTTGTCCCAAAGAAGAAAAATGCCATGAGGGTAGGCATGCTTGATAAGGTAGGGACCATACCATCTAGATTTAAGTTTTTCAGCAAAAAGTCTTAATCTAGAGTTGTACATTATAACTTGATTGCCATCCCTAATGTTTTGTCGCCTAATATGACCATCATGCCATAGTTTGGTTTTGTGTTTGTAAATCCTAGCATTTTCATAGGCAGTCATTCAGAGCTCATCTAACTCTTGCATTTGCAAAAAATGATTTTCACATGTAGTAATTAAGTCAACATTGAGTGTTTTGATGGTCCAATTGTCCTTATGCTCTAATTCTATGGGTAGATGGCATGATTTCCCATAAATCAATTTGAAGGGGTGGTGCCAGTGGGAGTTTTGTAGGCGGTCCTATATACCCACAAGGCATCATTGAGTTTTAAGGCCCAGTCGGTCCTAGCATGTTTTACCATTTTTTATAGGATAGACTTGATTTGCCTATTTGACACCTCAACCTGACCACTAGTCTGAGGGCTATAAGTGGTGACAACCTTGTGGTGGACTCCTCAGAACACTTACATAAGAGTCAAACATCTTTCTTTTATCCATACTATGACAAGAATTTGATACCAATTGTTTTATTGCCTTATCCACAACATATATACATAGGAGAACAATATTCATATATGCCACACAAATAAGCATTAATATGCAGATAAAAGTCTGATTCGTTTGAAACACCATATACAAACTTTTCCTGCCCGGAACTGAGAGTACAAGGACAACTCAGGGACACACTAGACATCTAATCAACTTTCTTAAAGATTCATTACTATAGCTCCTCTTTGCTCTTACATGTTTGTTTTCATCACTTCCAATTACCTAAACAAATATGGTGAACCACAAGGGTGAGACCCATGTCCCAGCAAGAGATATAACCACCTATAATGTTTATTGATTACAACATTTTTAAGTAATTAAACAGTTAAGAAGTTTAATCAGATTTAACAAATAAGCTCAGCAGTACTGATGATTAACAAAATACATAAAGGATAAGATAATAACTATCATCATAATCCAGACTATCAACCTTTATCTTGTTAAAAATATAAGCAATTCAGTAGCATATGCATATCAAGCATCATGAGCAAGTCTAGTAACATAGCATAGCTAACAACATGAGCATGTCTAATTGGTTGAACATATCAACATCATAAGAAGAGCTAACAACATAAGCACAACTATTTGGATAAGCATGATTAGCCGTATATGCATCTCTAGTTACAAAGGCATGGCTAGCACGCTAAACATAACTAACAACATCAGATAACTAGCATCATGATTATAATCAACAATAGTAGTATAGTTATCAACACAAGCATAGGTACTATATGTACAAATCTACAATATTAATCATATCCACGACCTAAGTATATCTATTATCTCTTAATTGCACTAAGCATCATCTTTATGTAAATATGATGAATGCATATTCATCTCTTAATTTTACTTCATTTAGAATAATTAATTAGGACTTTTTTTGTTAATTTTAGCTAATTCAAAAATAAATAGCACTTTCATCTTCTTGATATACTTTTCCTGAATTCTTATGATATTTTTCTTAATTTTCAGGAATTATCTAAGTAATTAAATCGAGAAAATAAAAGATGAAGATATGAGGCTTTTCAAATATTCCCGCAGTGCCTGAGATACTCGTCACTAAAATAGCCATATCTTTTGCGTCTAAAGGTATAATTTCAAGATAAAGTATGGAATGAAAAGAGAATTTTATTTGCTACAAAAAAGACATATTTTGCGGTAATTTTGGTGTTTATTTGGCTGCGCAATTAACCATTGAAAGTAACCTTACGTTTTCCCGCAGAGTCTAATATATACCTTTCACCAAAATTGGCATAACTCTCACATCCCAAGGCGGAATTTAGTGTGCAAGTATCTGTTGGAAAGATAATTCAATTATCTACCGGAAAAATATATTTTTGGGCCGCTTCCGAATTTATTACTATCCCAAAATTACGCTCGAAATTGCTGTTGTGGGAAATTAATGCAAAAGGAATGCAAAGCAATCAATTGTTTTCTCTATTAATTAGATCTAGTAAGTTAGCAGCCGCTGGCGGCCATTTCTTTTTCCCTAAACCAAATATATACCCCCCTCCTTCTCCTATAAAAGGAGGGGCACTTCCTCCTCTTTGGGTATCTCGGGTTTTCTCTTGTATTAGCATTCTGGAGCAATCTACTTGTATTCTTCTAGTTCTGAAATAAAGTAGCCTTGCAATTTTATTCTGTTATTCTGTTGTGTTTTAGATCTAGTATTTTCTTTTCTTCTCCTCCCCTCTCTTGAGCAATTGGGTAAGGTAGGAAGAGGCAGCCATCTTTATTGTCTCTAATCGAGGATCAGTAGTCGTAAGACTCGAAGATGGCTAGATCACTTCCTCCCTCCATCTTTCTTTACTCCTTTTCCATGAGTGAGTAGTTCTTTATCGAGTCAAGGGGAATAACACCTTAGCCATGGATTTATCGACTTTACCTTAAAAAATGTTTCTAGATGGCTTTTGGGTTTGATAACTAATTGATCTATCAAAGTAATTAATTGATTTGATCAAAAGTTAATCTGGATGGATATGACCGTGGAAGTTCAGATTTAGAACAGCAAACTCAATCGCATAGAAGTTTTGAAACGACCGTAGATCATCTTCTTTTAGGATGATGTACTAAGAAGAATGAGCACCAGGACCAATGGGCTCATGTGGAGTCCATCTTTAGTGGATTTTTATTAATTCACTTGCCTTCATCGAATCTGTCGTTTATAAAGGATTAGTTTGTTTTTGCCTAGGCTAAGGTGGTGAAAACCCCTAAAGCCTCGATTCTCTTCCTTTGATTTCAATCACCGACTATCTTGTTTGCCTTAGTTTTTAGTCTTTTCAATTGACAATAGTTTCTTGTGCTAACAACAATCTTTGTTTACCTTTTTGTAGGGCAAATAAAATTCTTATTTAGTGCTTCTTTAATTTCAGCAATTTCCTTCCTTTGTTTAACCATTCATCACCCAAATCGATTTTATTTTCTGTTCCAAATCTGAAAATACCAAAAACAAATAAAACAGTTCTTCAAACAATTGGGTTTTTAAGAAACAATCTTTAAAAGTTGTCCTTTGGGATTTGACCCTTTCTATACTAGCCTTAACCGGAAAGTTAAAAGGTTTAAACTTTAGGATTTACAATCTTAGTGATTGGTGTGTTAAGAGACACATTATCAATTTGGCGCCGTTGCCGGGGACAATGGATTTGTTTCTTTCGAACCCCAAAATAATTTTGAAAAACTTTTTTTCTTTTTTTTATGCCTTCCGAGTAACATTCCGGAAGTGTACTCCTCTTTCTGCCGAGTTTCCATTCCGGCAGTACGTTTTTTTCTGCACACGAATTAACTGCTTTAATTGTACATGCGACGCCCGAACGTCGATTTTCAATCATTTGATCCGAAAAAGAAAGGACTTTTCATCGTCTAAACCGTCAAAGTCTAGTGAGAATGAATGAAGAAGAAGTCGCCTGTAGGATTGGCCAAGCTCTCAAGCTCAAAGAGAGCTCATCCAAGCCGAACAAGCAGAAAGAGAAGCCGCTTTGCGAGCAGCCTTTAGGGCCGAACAAGAAACCATAGAAGCTGATAGGAAGGAAGCCGAAAGGCAAAAACAATTAAAAGACTTTTCTGTTCCCAAAACTTCCTATGCGCAACATCCGATCATACCCCCTGACATTATTGCTCCACAATTTGAAATCCAAACGCAATGGATCACCATGATGTAAGCCAACCCCTTCTCAGGCAACAATGGGGAAAGTTGCCAAGATCATCTTCAAAGGTTCATTGACCTTTGCTCTTTGAATAAACTCCTGGGTGTCTATGAAGATGCCATCTGCCTTAGGTTGTTTAAGTATTCCCTCTCCGGCCAAGCTAGTAGCTGGTACAACACCATGGAGAGCGAAGAACATGTCACAACTTGGGAAGTTCTATAAAGCAAGTTCCTTGAGAAATTTTACCCCCCGTCTCTCACCTATGAACTTAGGGGTCAAATAACTCATTTTTCTATGTCCCCAGGAGAGTCTTTAGGTGAAGCCTAGAAAAGGTTCAAAGACTTACTTCGGAAGTGCCCCCACCACGATATCTCTCAAGCCCAACTCATAGAGATTTTCTATCGTGGTGTTGATGATGATACCAAATTCTTTCTCGATTCCTCATCTGGAGGAAATTTCATGCATCAAAGTTTGACTAGCGCATGGGAGGTAGTTAAACGAGATTCCGAAACAAGGGCTAGAAGAGAGATTGGCGGAATCCTTAAGGTAGCCAAGGCAGAAGTTAATAATGATATCCAAAGCATAGCGGAAAGCCTAAAATTAATTGCCTTAAAACAAGATCGATTAGAGTCATCCTTGGTCACCCTTAGGGAGTCACCCCAACAACTAAAAGCCATGGAATCCCTTTGTGGTATTTGCCAAGGATACGACCATACCACCCTCCACTGTCAATATCTCTACAACATGCCCATGCAACCTGAAGTAGGACAACAACCAGAAGACCTCAATTCCATTCATACAACACCAGGCCAAAGTTACTACAATCCCAACCAACCTAGAAACCACCATGGTTTTCAGTACGGGAACCCTCCAGGTGCTGAGAACTCTAACCAACTCAACAAAGGCCTCCCTACCCTCAAGGTAACAATCGACCACCACATGGATTCCCATACAACAATCAAAGAAATATTAGAAATCAAGGAAATTACCAAAATTGACAATTCTACCAACAATTCCAAAACTTAAACCTTCCACCCCAAAATCTAAACCAACCTCAACCTCCCCAGCCGCCTCAAAATTCCCCCCCTCCTCCTCCCCCAAGTCATCCTAGCCTGGAAAACATAGAACAAACCCTCGTGGCCATTCAAGCCCAACAAAAGGCAACTGACACACAGTTGGCCCGCCTATTTGCCCAACAAAAACCTCCCGCCGGTTCCTTCCCTGGGCAGCCTGAAAATAATCCCAAGCACCCCGAACAACTTAAAATTGTCACCAATCGTTTGGGAAAAGCACACTCCACTCCTTCCCCTGACGCTACACCCCCCATACCACTAGAAGTTGAGGATGACGATTTGGTTGTTGAACCTGAAGCTACACCTAAACCATCCGTCCCCAAAACCCCTCAAGTGGAAGACGAAGAACCAATCTACATACCCCGACCCCCCTACCAAGCCCGTCTCAAACAAACAAGACTTGACGCTCGCTTCATGAAATTTAGGGATGCTATGAAAAAATACATGTTGACATTCCCTTCCTTGATACTTTGGCAGACATGCCCGCCTGGTCCAAGTACATGAAATCTCTCTTGACTAGGAAGTATGTTACTAAAGAATACGAGACTGTTAAACTTGCTAGGACCACATCATACATTATCCTAAGTAAAATGCCTAAAAAATAGAAGGATCCATGTTCTTTTGGAATAGGATGCTACTTGGGTGACAATGCTTGTAGAAAAGGCCTAGCAGATTTAGGAGCCAGTATATCCATCATGCCATATAGTCTTTGCAAAAGACTAGGATTCAATGACATGTTACCCACAACCATGACCATCCAACTAGCAGACTCATCCACAACTAAACCCATGGGAATCATAGAAGACATTCCGATTAAAGTTGGAAATGATGCATACGTCCCTTGTGATTTTGTGATCATGGATATCAAGGAAGATTTATGCTACCCTCTCATTTTCGAACATCCCTTCTTAGCCACTGCTCGTGCCTTAATTGATGTTGAGGCTAGTACCATTTTGTTAAGGCTAGGGAAGCAAACCCTAGAGTTCAGGGTGTTTGAGAGCATGAGGGGACCTAGTCTTGAGGAAGAAGTTTACCTCCTGGATTGCATTGATGAATTATCCCAACTAAGGCAAGAATGGGAATTAGTTGATGACCCCCTATGCACCGCCCTCACTATCCCCACCGAATGTAATTTTGACAATGAACCATCAAATCAACTCAAGATTCATTTGGATAACTTTGAGGAAATCCCATGTGCTGAGTTTGAGGACCTTAAAATGATCTCCACCATAGAAAAACCTGAACCACCAAAGGCCCCAAAATTGAAGACTCTCCCCATAGGTCTGAAATATGTTTTTCTTAATGAGCTAAAACTATGCCCTGTCATCATAAACTCTTCCCTTCCCCTTGAACAAGAAACCAACTTATGGGTGAACTTAGGAAAAAAAGAGTTGCCTTGGGGTACACAATGACAGACTTAGTTGGAATAGATCAATCCATCTGCATCCAAAAAATCCCTATGATAGAAGACCACAAACCTTCTCGTGATCCACAATGAAAACTCCACCCAAATATGAAGGAAGTAGTCCGTCTAGAGGTGATCAAACTTTTGACTGCAGGAATCATCTATCCCATCTCTGACTCCCCATGGGTCAGCCCAGTTCAAGTTGTTCCCAAAAAGGGGGACTACTGTCATTCGTAATGAGAAGAATGAACTCATTCCCACTCACACAGTCACAGGATGGAGAATGTGCATTGACTACAGGAAGCTCAATAAAGAAACTAGAAAAGATCACTCCCCCTTTCCTTCCTAGATCAAGTTCTTGAACGTTTAGCCCATCAACAATACTTTTGTTATCTAGATGGCTACTCAGGTTTTTATCAGATTCCCATTCATCCTAAAGATCAAGAGAAAACTACTTTCATATGCCCCTTTGGTACATATGCCCTTAGACGAATGCCCTTTGGTCTGTGCAATGCACCGACCACCTTTCAAAGATGTATGTTTGCTATTTTTTCAGGGTTAACTGAAAATGTCATGAAAGTGTTCATGGACGATTTCTCTGTCTATGGAGACAGTTTTGATTCTTTCCTTCAAAACCTCTCCCTTGTCCTTGATAGATGTATTGAATCACACTTACTCCTTAATTGGGAGAAGTGTCACTTCATGGTCAAGGAGGGTATTGTTCTAGGCCATAAGGTGAGCAACCAGGGCATTGAAGTAGACCAAGCTAAGATTGAGGTCATCACCAAGCTGCCTCCCCCAACCTCAGTCAAAGACATCCGAGCCTTCTTAGGACATTCCAGTTTCTATTGGCGATTCATCCATGATTTTTCCAAAATCACAAAACCTCTCACCAATCTTCTTCAAAAGGAGGTTCCTTTCCATTTTGATACGACATGCATGGAGAGCTTTCTATGTTTGAAAAAGGCTCTCACCACCACTCCTATCATCCGTGCTCCTGACTGGGCCTTACCCTATGAAATCATGTGCGATGCTAGTGATTTTGCTGTAGGTGCCATTTTAGGACAGAGAATTGACAAAAAACACCATGTCATTTGTTATGAATCCAAGACCTTAGATGAAGCTCAGTGAAATTACACAGTCACCGAAAAAGAAATGCAAGTCATTGTCTATGCATTCGATAAATTTCGCTCATATCTTGTTGGTTTAAAGGTTGTTGTTTACACTGATCATGCATCTATTCGCTACCTCATGACCAAAAAAGATGCCAAGCCTAGACTCATAAGATGGATTTTGTTATTGCAGGAATTTGATCTAGAAATCCTAGATAAAAAGGGATCTGAAAATGTCATGGATGACCACCTCAGTAGACTTAGCTATAGCCCCATTGATGAAAATCCCATAAATGAATCCTTACCCGATGACCAATTGCTCAAGGTAGACTCCCAATTTCCTTGGTTTGCTGATTTTGTAAACTATTTAGATGAAGGTGTATTGCACCCCGAGTATATGGGACACTCTAAAGCTAAATTTTTACATGACGTAAAAAATTATTATTGGGATGAACCTTATTTGTTTCGACTTTGTGCCGATGGTTTATATCGTCGTTGTGTATCCCACGAAGAAAGCATCGCCATTTTGGAACAATGTCACTCTGGCCCCTATGGTGGTTACATGAGTTCCCAAAAAACGGCAAGAAAAGTCCTAAAATGTGGATTCTTTTGGCCCATCATTTTCAAAAACTCATATGATTATATGCTCTCATGTGACCAATGTTAAAGGACGGGTAATATCTCCAAGCGTGACCAAATGCCTCTCACCTCTTGGCAGGAATTAGAGATTTTTGATGTCTAGGGAATCGACTATATGGGCACATTTCCTTCTTCTTATGGGTTTGCTAACATTTTAGTCGCAATCAATTATGTGTCAAACTGGGTTGAAGCCATACCTACTAAAACATGTGACTCTAAACATGTTAAGAAACTCTTTAAAGATGTCATTTTTTCTAGATTTGGAGTCCCTCGCACCGTCATTTCTGACGGGGGATCCTATTTTTTGGAGAAAAGTTTTGGGGCTCTTTTGAAAAAATATGGGGTTTATCACAAAGTCACCACTCCTTACCATCCTCAGACCAGTGGGCAGGTAGAAGTATCTAACAGACAAATCAAATCCATTTTAGAAAAAAATGTTGGACGAACTAGGAAAGATTGGGCGTTAAAAATCAATGACGCTCTGTGGGCATATCGTACTACCTACAAAACACCCATTGGTACCACCCCCTTCAGATTGATCTACGGTAAGTCATGTCACTTACCAATAGAACTAGAGCACAAAGCCAGTTGGGCCATCAAAAGTTTGAATTTTGACATTTCCATGGCTGGAGAGAAACGTTTTCTCCAAATGAATGAGATGGATGAACTTAGGATGAGTGCCTACGAAAACGCAAGAATCTACAAGGACCGAACCAAAATGTGGCATGATGGTCACATCAAGTGCAAAGACATTAGAGAAGGGGATCAAGTTTTAGTTTTTAATTCAAGATTATGACTTTTCCCTGGAAAACTCAAGTCAAGATGGTATGCCCCCTACATTGTCAAGTGTGCTTATCCACATGGCGCTTTTCTTCTCTGGGATAAAGTTTTGGGGTGAGTTTAAGGTTAATGGACACCGACTTAAAAGATACATCACCACTGAAGACCTTGTCGCTTCAGATTCAAACAATTGTTCATCTTTGAAGGACCTGAACCTATCTGACCCCACAACTTCCCCAGAATCCCAATAAACTGATCCATCTCTTTTCAGGCCATGATGTAAAACTTGGTACTTTTTGGGAGGTAACCCAAATAATTTTTGTATTTTTTCCCTTCTTTTCTAATATCATCACCCTTGTTATTTTTTTTTTGTTTTGTGTTCTTCTCTTTTGGGGAGTTGTTGTCATCGTCCTTCATCCTCCACCACAGCGATTCTTTTCCCCATCTCGGATTTTGATTTTGCTCGGGACGAGCAAAGTCTTAAGTTCGGGGTGGGGATGGGTGGTACGTTTCCACCCCTTTTTCTTTCCCTTTTAGCATCTTTTATTTATTTTACATATTACATGTAGTTTTTTTTTCTTTCTTTCTTTTCATAGTACAATTGGCCCATATCTAGTCGGCCTTGATATGATCATTTGTCAAAATACTCCCCTTAATGATGTAACTACCTTGCAACTAAAATTTTGAAACTTTCATGACAAGAAATCCTCCTGTCACTTAGGACCTCAAATAATAGTCACTCCTTGGAAAAGATGGCAAGTCATAGAGGACTGATAGGATTCAAGAGTGATGTTTTCTTATCATTTACAACTTGTATAAATTTTCTTGATTTTTTGCATGATTCAGTAATAGTTGAACCAATGCATGGTACTCTAAAAAGGAAAAAAAAAGTTGCACAAGAACAACCTCTTCTACTCTTCTTCCACCACTTCCAAATCTTTCCATTCGTCAAAAAGAAAAAAAAGCCAATAATGCCCAAAAGGCTAAGTTTGGGGTGGCATCCCTTCCCCCACTTCCGCTTCTTCCATTCCCACGCAATTGGGTGTATCACCAAAAATTAAAGAAAAAAATGCGGTCAATGTAACTGCATGTCCACTAAATAAAAATGTCTCGAGTCAAATAGAGGAGAGACTGTCCTTCTTCCATACCTCCTTCACTCCAATTTTCTACCCAGGGGAAAACTACAAAAACCCCAACCATCCAAATCAGCCATGTTCTTGTGTAAAACTTAAAAAAAAATTTAGAGTACCAAATACAAAGGTGAAATGAAAATCTGTTTTATTGCAGGTCTTGAATAAATGCAAGTTTGTGAAGTAGGAAATATAAAAGTCACTTTTTGTGAATTCAGGAAGTTAGGGTCGCTTGGCCATATTTTGGTGGAAGGAATCAAGTGATTATTAGGAGAGTGAGGATGATAGGTTGAGAGTATGTCTTGAAAGTATTTCTTGATTTTAATGTTGCTCGGGACGAGCAAAGTTTAAGTTTGGGGTATTTTGATGAATGCATATTCATCTCTTATTTTTGCTTCATTTAGAATAATTAATTAGGACTTTTTTGTTAATTTTAGATAATTAAAAAATAAATAGCATTTTCATCTTCTTGATATACTTTTTCTGAATTCTTATGATATTTTTCTTAATTTTCAAGAATTATCTAAGTAATTAAATCGAGAAAAATAAAAGATGACGATATGAGGCTTTTCAAATATTCTCGCAGTGCCTGAGATACTCGTCACTAAAATAGTCATATCTTTTGCGTCTAAAAGTGAAATTTCAATATAAAGTATGTAATGAAAAGATAATTTTATTGGCTATAAAAAAGACATATTTTACGGCAATTTTGGTGTTTATTTGGCTGCGCAATTAACTAGTGAAAGTAGCCTTACGTTTTCCCGCAGAGTCTGATTTCAGTATATACCTTTCACCAAAATTGGCATAACTCTCACATCCCAAGGCGGAATTTATTGTGCAAGTATGCGTTGGAAATATAATTCAATTATCTATAGGAAAAATATATTTTCACGCCGCTTCCGAATTTTTGAGTAGCCCAAAAGTACGTTCGAAATTGTTGTTGCGGAAAATTAATGCAAAAGGAATGCAAAGCAATCAATTGTTTCCTCTATTGATTAGATCTAGAAAGTTAGCAGCCGCCGGCGTCCATTTCTTTTGCCCTAAACCTAATGTATACCCCCCTCCTTCTCCTATAAAAGGAGGGGCACTTCCTCCTCTTTGGGAATCTTGGGTTTTCTCTTGTATTAGCATTCTAGAGCAATCTACTTGTATTCTTCTAGTTTTGAAATAAAGTAGCCTTGCAATTGTGTTCTGTTATTCCGTTGTGTTTTAGATCTAGTATTTTCTTTTCTCCTCCTCTCCTCTCTTGAGCGATCGGAAAAGGTAGGAAGAGGCAGCCATCTTCATTGTCTCTAATCGAGGATCAGTAGTCGTAAGACTCGAAGATGGCTAGATCACTTCCTCCCTCTGTCTCTCTTTGCTCCTTTTCCATGAGTGAGTAGTTCTATATCGAGGCAAGGGGAATAACCCCTTAGTCATGGCTTTATCGACTTTTCCTTAAAAAACGATTCTAGATGGCTTTTGGGTTTGATAACTAATTGATCTATCAAAGTAATTAATTGATTTGATCAAAAGTTAATCTGGATGGATATGACTGTGGAAGTTCAGATTTAGAACAGCAAACTCAATCGCATAGAAGTTTTGAAATGACAGTAGATCTTCTTCTTTTAGGATGATGTACTAAGAAGCATGAGCACCAGGACCAATGGGCTCATGTGGAGTCCATCTTTAGTGGATTTTTATTAATTCACTTGCCTTCATCGAATCCGTCGTTTATAAAGGATTAGTTTGTTTTTGCCTAGGCTAAGGTGGTGAAAACCCCTAAAGCCTCGATTCTCTTCCTTTGATTTCAATCACCGACAATCTTGTTTGGCTTAGTTTTTAGTCTTTTCAATTCACAATAGTTTCTTGTGCTAACAACAATCTTCGTTTAACTTTTTGTAGGGCAAATAAAATTTTTGTTTAGTGCGTCTTTAATTTCAGCAATTCCCTTCCTTAGTGTAACCATTCATCACCCAAATCGATTTTATTTTTTGTTCCAAATCTGAAAATACCAAAAACAAATAAAATAGTTCTTCAAACAATTGGGTTTTTAAGAAACAATCTTTAAAAGTTGTCCTTTGGGATTCGACCCTTTCTATACTAGCCTTAACTGGAAAGTTAAAAGGTTTAAACTCTAGGATTAACAATATGAGTGATTGGTGTGTTAAGAGACACATTATCAAAAGATAACAAACAAGGGTTATTATCCAATGAGAAACATCATGTATAACCCTAAACAAATATGCTACATGGCTGTATTACATCTTTTATTATACCCTGAGAAATTTGAGGATACCACTCAAAATCCAACTGACCACTGCTAAGTCAAAATCAGTTCCATACAAGATCTAGGAATACCCGGACTCCTAAGATCTTCTCCGCCCCCAGTCAGTACAGGTCTACCACAGTGACACATAAGGTCAAGCTGCTAATAGCCTAGTCTGTCCTTGGTACATGTCATGGAACTAGTGAAAGGAGGTGGGTACGCATTCTCTACCATCTGGGGTACAAATGCAGTTGTCCTCCAATCTCATCATATATATAATCACCGACATACGGCCACAACTGTTCTCAAACTGAGGGCTAGGTATGACCGCAGTCATCCTCCCTAAACATTTGAATTCAGGATGATAAGCACCCCACAAACTCATTAGTATGCACTTTGAGTTTCCCTTAGGAATACTCGTTTCACCATCTGGAAAGTTCTAACACTCAGATGGATCTATGGCATAGGGAACTACATGATTAGAGTTTTACTTGATTAGTTATGCCAATTGGGTGAATTAACTCTGCATTAAACAAGTGGACATACAAACCCTAATTCACTTCTAGCAAGCATATAAATATCACAACTTCAAAAGATATAAAATGTGTGTAACATAATTTCTCATCTCATCATCACATGGTACTATTTACTTGCCATTCATGAGTTAACACTAGTCATCATACTATCAGAAGATATAAATTCTTTTCACAATATCACAGGGTATCAACCCTTATTAACATAAGAGGATTACACCTCATTCAGGGCTCAACCATGCCCAAAGGTCATTAAGACCATCATACTATCATAGGATATAAATCCTTTTCACAAAATCATAGGGTATCAACCCTTATCAACACAATAGGATTACACATCATTGATGGCTCAACCATGCCCAGAGGTCATTAAGACCATTATACTATTTTGTATAAGATCATCATTATCATTCTATGCCTTATAGCAAGGCTCAACAACATCACATACATATAATACACCAGATCAACACAATATTGCATTAGTGAGCTAGGAGATATTCATAATCAATCATAGTAGGGTTATATTAACATTAAGAACATTCCTTTATTACATCAACATGCAAGGAATTTAGATATGATTAACCCTCATCATATTCATAATGCACATGTTTAACATAAGAAAGTATCAACCATGTGGCTATGATAACCACCAATTAACATATTAAGATTATTATCATATTAAGGAGGTTATTCCACCATCATTACATCATATAAGAATGTTAAACATGAATACTCATCTTTATCTATTTGCATTAGAGTTACGTTCAACATGATAAATTATATCAATGTTAGTAATCAACACTTATACCCAAACCCTCACTCACGACATCCCCATTGGATCATGGATGCATAAGGTGAAGAATCACCATCACATTCCATACTATTCTCAAGTATTAACCCACATATAAATCAAGGTGTAACCATTCAGTTATGGCATACTAACGTTTCAACAACAATAAGAGAGTGCTCCATGATTGTATTAGTCATTCAAGGACTATTCATACCCAATTACCATCATTTAGTTATATTAATGCTAGGTATAACAAGCTAAACCTCATTATGGTTACATATCAACACAATATGGTTATCATCCCTTCTATTCATATGAGTGAATAAGTAAGACTACCTTATTAAGGGTAACCCTCCATTTGTTCCATCATCATTCAACCCATATCACCATACCACAATGTCACCCAGAACCATTGCATGTTTAAAAGTTAAGACCATTGGTTGTTTACATAAGTAAACACCTTGAACGAATCATCTATGATTTTATTGAGTTGTGATCTATAAAAGTAACCATTTAACCCTAGATATCCTTTGGTTAACAACAATAAGGGTTCTGTTGAGAGTAGGGTAAAACCCACAATCGACTGTTCATTTAAAACAAGCCAGCCATTGTCAACAAGTAAGTCCTTAAGTTGATCATATAAAGGAAACCATCTAAATCACATTATTAGGACCAAAATATTACATTAGCCATCATTCCACTTTATTGGAGGAATAAACATTAGATCTTGACCATTGGGTCAAGTTCATATGTTAAAACCATCAATTACAGTATAGGTCCGACCATTGCATCAAGTGACCCAAGAAACCATTGGTCTATGGATTAATTGATGCTACAACTACAATGATTAACTCACCATAGGTTTTAGATACCCGATCCACCATCATTAGTGACCATTAAATCACCATAGGTTGTTATATCAACACTATATTCATTAATCAACATCAAATATTAAGCTAATGTCATCATTGATTGATAACATCAGTAGGGTACTTCATGGTTAATCATCAAACTTCTAATTGATCCAAAACCTGACCTAAGAGGGTGACCATAGGTTGTCACCATCATCTGACACCTTTGATCCCAACCATCCATTGTCATGAAGACAACACCATAGGGTTGTTGCAATGGTACCATCATCGGGTCATGGGTTTATAGAAGAAATCATCGTTAAACCCTAAAATTGACCATTGGTTGATAGGTGCTTAGCACCATAAGTTGACAAACCAACCTGATCCAAGTCATATTATACCTTAGGAATAATGTACACATGATCACAGGTTCATCTAGAACTGAAATAAAAATAGAGAACATTATAAAAATCGAAATCCAAGTCAAGCATAGGCTTTTAGTTCATGGATCATCATTTTCAAGCAAGAACATTAGATAGAAAGATTATGGTAAGAAATAAACGTGGAGTAGGTTATAAAACTGGCCTCTAATTAGAAGATAAACTCCCAAACAGAAGAAAATACGAGCAGGGAGGGTAGGAAATCCAAGCATAAGCCGTGAACTCATCCATCTAGCACCTTTCTTCATCAAATGAGCAAACCCTAAGCATAAGGAGGAAGAAAGGTAGGTTTTAGAGCTTTAGACCAAATTCTACCAGGGAACAACAAGGTTCCAACCTGGAGGAAGGTCTAAGTAAGGAGAAGAGCAAGATAAATGGAGAAGGAAGAAGAAAACAACTTTCCTTGGTCAAAATCCCTAGAAGATGACCTTGGAAACCCTAAGTAGGGCTACATGGAGCTCTAGGAGACCTTCTTCTCCAAAAAGAGGTTGTCTTCTACCTTAGAGCACTTGGTTCCATATAAAATCAGAGTGGAGTCGTTTCTCCAGGTTAGAGGAAAGAGAAAGCAAGCAAAGTTCCATACTTGGGGCAAGGAAGAGGTAAATATAGCCCATGGATAAGGATGGAAGCAAGCATGAGGTGTAAAAGTAGCTTCCATGTGTGTCTATGGCCTTAAACTAATTAGAATATACAATCACACACACAAGAAGCTCCCCCACCGTCCATATAGGCATGATTAGCTTTCCTTTGTCGAATATCCAAGCCAATCAAAGAATTCATTAGTTGATAGCTACTAAAGGTAGTTCATCTGTGAAGGGGAAACCCTAAAATACCCTTGAGGAAAACACCTTCAAACCAAGGTTTAAATAGGAACCCCATGGATCAACAAGCTCAAGAATGATGATAGAATATCCAAGGAACATTATGCAATTGATAAATTGCAAAGAAAACCTATCAGTTGGGTAAGTTGTAGAAAAGTCCAAAATGTGCATAAATTGCATAACTTACTCAAACAGTGTCCAAATTGGACCAAATTTGAAACTTAAGCTTTTATATTAGGGTTATAAGAATTAAATTATGATAATTAAGATTATTCAACTCATTAAGTAAGTTTAGGGGCCTTACAGATACAATCAACATGAAGGTATTGATTTTGATGAAACTTATGTGCATGCTTCTAGACTTGAATCTACTAAAATTCTACTTGGTTTTGATAGTTATAAGAATTTCCTACTTTCATCAAGTGTATGTTAAAAGTGCATTTTTGAATGTTACACTAGAAGTGGAAGTCTATGTGGCTCAACCTCCCGGCTTTAAACATGATAAATTGTTGAACCATGTTTATTTGTTACAAAAGCTCTCTGTGGAATCAAACAAGCCCCTAGAGCTTGGTATGAGAAAGTAAAGAACTTTTTGATAGACAATAGATATATCATGGGAAAATTTGATTCTACCTTGTTTTTAAAACACACTTCTAGCATTTTTTTCATTCAAATTTATGTTAATGATATTGTCTTTTACAGGACTGATATTGATCTTTGCAAGATGTTTACCTCTCTTATGTAGAGTGAGTTCGATATGAGAATGATGGGGGAGAACACTTTCTTCCTCAACTTCCAAATCAAGAAAACCAAGGAAGATAACTTCATCAACCAAAGCAAGTACACCAGTGAACTTCTCAAACTATATGGGATGGAGAACACCAAGTCGATGGACACCCACCTGTCAAACACTGCCAAGCTTGGAAAATATGAAAAATGTGAGAAAGTAGATGAGAAGATCTATAGAGGTATGATTGGAAGTTTACTTTATTTAGCTACCTCTAGACCTGACATAATGTTTAGTGTTGGCTTGTGTGCTCACTTTTAATCAAGCCAACAAAATCAGATCTCATTGCAATTAAGAGGATTTTGAGGTATCTAGATAAAAATCAAAATTTTCGATTATGGTATCCCAAGTCAAGGGACTTTACTCTTACTACCTATAGTGGTGTTGATTATGCATGTAGTTTGATTGATAGAAAGTGCACAAGTGGCACTTGCTTCTTCCTAGGACCATGCTTAGTTTCTTGGTTCTCTAAGAAGAAAAGCATAGTGGCTCTTTCAACTGCCAAGGGTGAATACATTGCAGTTGGGAGTTGTTGTTCCTATGTTCTATGAATGAAGCAAATGCTTTGAGACTTTAACATTCATTTTTATGCTTCTCCTATCTATTGTGACATACTAGTGCAATTAACCTCTCTTATAATCCTATATTGCATTGTAGAGATAAACATATAGAGGTCCATCATCACTTTCTTCATGATCACATCGCCAAGAAGGATATCTATATCACACATATGGATATGGAGAATCATCTTGCTAAAATTCTCACTAAACCTCTATCTAGAGAGAAGTTTACTTCTATTATATAAAAATATCTCATAACTACTCTTGATGATATAGACATGCAAACTAGCTAGATGTTACCATTGATTCTTGCATAAATTTGATCATCTCTTAATTGGAAGCGTTATAATTGACATGTTTTCAAGCCTGGTTTTGCTTGTTTTTGTGTATTTTTTGCAAATAGATGTTTTCTGCAAAATGGTAGCCAATGATGAGTGAAATGTGCCTCAATATGTTTAAAATACATGATAGGCTAGAAAAATAACTTTATATAGCACTCTAGAGGCTTACAATTAAATTTTCTATGTTTTAGACAGGCTGACCATTAATAGAGTTACTCTTGATACAAACTTGACTGATCGCTATCTGAGGATTGAATTGTCATACTGGTTCAGTCGAGTTCACAACACATAACTCGATCAAACACGTAAATAGATTCAAATCAAAAAGGGAATTAGCCGAATTTTCTCCCTCTCAACTAGAGAAAGTTGACTGAATGCCCATCGTCTAGTATTCGTCCTCAAACCCTAGGCTAGACCAACCCTTCCTACATCATTCCTAGCCTTCGACCAGTCCTCCTTTCCTGTCCCTATTGCAAAGTAGGTGGTTAGTCAACCTGTCTCTTGCGTTCTCTCCTTATTTTAGTGGTTATCTCATCTCCATCCGACCATATGGCCTCCAACTGCAGGAAGAGATCCTCCCCATTTGGAGCACCATCTTCCTCCACTGCTCCAAGACATGTCTCCTTTGATGGCACCTCTTTCATCACAAGTCAAGCCTTGAATAGGTATAAGGAACTCCTTCCTAGGAATCCCTTTCCAATTTGAGCCTTATTTGAATCTCATTTTGCAATGAGTGAGGTGATTAAAGAGGTGTCTATGGTGTTCAAAGTACATCATCTAAGTTCTTTGTGTGTAGAGAGTTTGTTCTTTGCAGATGCCACATCTAGCACAAAGGCTCTCCATGTGTTATATGCCAATTTGATGTGGAACTAAATCACCCTAATCCCTCCACATAATACCCAAGTCATCTTGACTTCAATGATAGATGATACCAAGATAATTATCTCCAAGGATTCTTTGAATTCTTATTTATTTGGTACTGATGTCATTGCTTCTTGGGTTGCTTCCTATGCTCAATATTTTGACCTGCTGGACCCTAAATATTTCTACAAGAGCTTTTACCTCGTGCTTACCGTTCAGATATCCATAATTTCTTAAAGAAACTCGACGTCTCATATAGGAAGAAGTCATCCCTACCCACCTCTTCCCTTGATATCAAACAAGCCTGATTGCCTTAGTAGTCAATTGCAATATCCATCCCAAGAGGAAACATACAGAAATTGTAGAGAACACTACAGTGATCATGTATTGGTTGTTGAATAATATTGGAGTTAAGTAGGCTCATTACATTCTACATCACATGACCTACTTTGACTCTGGGAAGAATACCATCGGAACCCATCTCCCTTACCCTAACTTGATATGTGGTCTATTTTCTCACCATGCTGAAAAATCCTTCCTCCATGACCTTGGCTACAAATCAAGTTATAAAGGGATTTGCATTAGTGAGACAACCATAATGATGAACTTTCTTCCTACCTTTTCCACCACACCAGGTGCCTCTACCTCCACCTCCACCACCCAGACCTAACAACCTTGTTTTCTGTATCCAATGAAGCCCTCATGGGTTATATGATAAATCAATAGGCATACAACCTTCAATTTCATGACCATAACCATCAAGACCAATGCCAAATCATGTCTTACATGAACCTGTCCTGCATCCATCCCAACCTAGCCTACTAGGCAAACCCATCAGATGATTATGCCTCATATGCATACAATCAGTTGCTTCCACTGTACCCCCTACTACTTCTTATGGTGGACCTACCCCTTCCCCTAGTGCTCTTCCTCTTCTAGCTCTGCATGTTGGTCCTGCTACCATTATGCTTGCTGGATATGATGGAGTTGCTACTCCTACCTTTTTGTAAGCAAATGCATTACATGCATGTGGCTTGTCTCGGGCTGACCATAATGCCAGGTGGCCTGGTACACGCACTTTTGGGCTTCCTGCTAATGAGGAGATGTTAGACCAGGATGCTAAGGATGAGGTTGATGGTGAGGATGCTAAGGATGTTGATGGCTCTTATGATGGATCAGATGATCATGTTGATGATGATGAGGCTCCACCTACTACCACCGATGCACTATCTGATGGAGACGAGGACTATCACCTAAGGATGAGGATGACTTGGAGAACATAATTGATGTAGTACATGTTGTAGATGTTTAGTTTTTACTCTAGAGGGTGATCATATATATCCCTTTTTGTAGACTATCATGTACTAGACATTTGGGCACTATATCTGAGGCATATGATTTTGTTATCTAATTATTTTATTGTTTGTTTGTAGTTTTATTCTGAGAGGACATCATCAGTTTTGTAGTCTTAGTCTTATGTACCCTAACTCTTTGGTTTCCTATATCATAAGAATTCTTGGTATGTTATTCCATATTTTGATTATGACTCCGGATTGCTTGTTTTCTCTATTTCTATCTATATTTGGCGTGTGTTATGTGGTTTCTTGTGTAGTTTGTTCCTGTGGAAAAGACATTATTTATAGCTCTTCTACCCCCTATGTTTTTGATATGGCAAAGGGGAAGAAACGAGCTCAACCATAATGATTTTATTTCTTATGTGATCCTTTTCTTGTTAATTATCTAAAATATCATGTGACTTGCTATAGGACAATATAGTATATGTGCTATGGTTGTTTATGGAAGGACTAACCATGCATGCATAGGTAAGCATGAATTGAGGGGGAGCAATTAACATTGTTCATTCATGTATCCCCTTGCGATTCACAAGGTAAAGGTTTAACTTTCACATCTTCTCAGAGGTAGAGGTTTAAATTTCATATCTTTTTCAATATGTTGAGGAATTATTTGTCATTGTCAAAAAGGGGGAGAATGTTGACCTGAGAGTTATACACTATCCATATTTTGATAATGACTTCACCATTACATTCATATGTATCTAGTATTTCTATTTGGGATTAATTTCAGGCATTAGGTGTGACGCCATGTGCCACACAAAGTGAGATTACTCAAAACCAAAAAGAGAACTAATACTAAACATCTAGGTTACCAGAAAACACAAGAAATTAAAATTGATTCCATATAACTACAAAAGTTGGAATGTATTACATCTCAGTCCATAGGCCATGTCATATGTATTACATATCATGCCAAAAGATGATACATCACCGTTCACTTGCTATCTAGCCACATCCTATTACAAGGGGTAACTTTTTCATATATACATATGCATCCATGATTGTATAACCATGGAACAAAGACAAAAACTCTAGTCAATATACAAGACACAAAAAACCTCCCCAAGGAACTGACTGTATAGGGATGACACGTAGGTCTCTGCTACAAAATACAAGCAGCATGTCCAACCTCTCAACAACTATTGTTCCTTTTGTTGCTAAGAACCAACAGCACAATTTGTACCTCCTCATGCTCAACTACCTAAAAAGATGTGAAAAACTAACGGGTGAGACTAATTGTCCCAGTGAGAGATATAACTCTCCACCAACATCTATTAGAAGCACATGAACTAAGCAATTAAAATTCATTATTATTAAGATGAGCATATTTAGCTAGATGATATGAATAAAACAAGTATCATTGACTAAACAATTTAGGTATCTACAACTAAGCAGTAGACCATCTTATACTTTTAGAAGGAATATGAAGAACACATATAACAATTGACTTCTCTTACTACATTATAATTCAAGAAATCAATACAAAGATAAGGCAAAGGGGTAAATGAATGTGAAACGTATTGACCCTAACAAAATATACTACACAGTTGTGTTACATCTCTTATTATGCCTTAAGGAGATGAGGTATACCACTCATGCTCCAACTGACCACTGCTAAGTAAAAATCAGTTCCATATAAGATCTAGGAGAGCATGATTCTTATGATCTCCCACACCCTCAGTTAGTCCAAGTCCGCCAGAGTGACATATCAAGTCCAACTGCAAAACAACCTAGTCCACCTTGGTATATAGGTCACGACACTAGTGAAATTAGGATACAACTATAACTGCTCTCCTGTCGAGGTATGACCACATCCATCTTCAAAACATATCAATATAGTGAATCATATCATCTGAGATACAACCTCGACCATTCTCCTACCATGGTATGACTACAACCAGTCCTGTGAGTTTTAAGGATACAAGGAGATACCAAGGAGAAGCTATCTGTGAGATATTCCACTTATGTCCAACTGATGGGTACTTGAATGTTAAGAAGAACACCTTAAAAGTTCTCCAATGACATCTTTGTTGGCCTATTATCTTCAAAGATGGTTATGAGTACACTCTTTATTGTGTTCAATGCCAAATAGTTGTCAAAATTTTGAAGCATGATGAGATACCTTTGACATCTTAGAAGGAGGTAGAGATCTTTGATGTTTGGGGAATGGACTACATGGGTCTATTTCCCCATTCTTGTGTCTACTGCTAGATTATTGTTGCGATGGACTATTTTTCTAAGTAGGTTAAAGAAGTCCCCATATTCAATAATATGAACTATGAGTTCCCCACAGGAATTGCTCGTTTCACCATCCATCTAGTATTGATGTTGAAGATGGATCTATGGCACATGGCAACTACATGATTAGGGTTTCTCTTTATTAGTTAAGCCAATTGGGTATCTTTTAGCATCAATCAAGTTACAATGTAAAAACCCTAAACAAACTCTACAAGGATAAGGGTATGGTACAACTCCAGAAGATATAAAACATATGAAGTATAAGTCTTGTCACATCATCTCATGGCATCACTGTCTCACTGCCTTAATCAATGCCATCAACATCACCATAGGATATCATTGTCATTCATAGATATCATCATCACATCACTTGGGGATTAAAATCCCTCATCGCCTCACTATAGGACATCACCCCCACTAGGCATTAACCCTTTTCTAGGTCATAATACCCATCACATATCACGCACAACATCATTACCATCTCATGCCTTATAAAGGCACATACTCATCACATGTTATGCACAAAGAATACCATAGTGTTGTATTCCATGATGTTTATTCAACCTGCAATAGTTAAGTTATACTATTAGGAGAGAGAAACAATACATCAACACCACATACTGTCACATTGCAGTAGGTAGACAATTGCATCATAGCCCCACATTAGCGTTATGGTTTTGACCACACATTTGATAAGGGTTAACATCATAACTCTATAAACAAACCCTAGATATCTTATCTTCCCACATTCTTGGAAACATCCTTTAAGGTCTTTCATTACCAACATCAAGACAACCATTCTAATCAAACACATGTCATAACCCTTCAACGGTTGAACAAGGCATTAGGTCACAAACAATGCGATCGAAGGGAGATATACATCATTGTCAAAGACCATCCTAAAGACCAACAATCAAGGCAAAAACTAGAACAAAAAAAAGTAGAATGAAAACCCAAGGTTGCAGACCACATCAACGACCAAACATCACCAAACAAATGGTCGAAGTGCAGTCAACCATCTATGCAACCGAAAAGGAGGACTGGTCCATGCGACCGAAAAGAAAACTTATCTTACGCAACTAAAGAGCAGGACTGGTCCATGTGACCAAAGAGAAAACTTATCTTATGTGACCGAAGAGGAGGACATGTCCATGCGACCAAAGACAAAACTTATCTTATGCGATCGAATAAGCATTCTATGCATCCCAAAGTCAAGTGATCATCTTATAAGATCAAACTTTATCTATAAGCCTTCAACACCATAGAGCACATTATATCGTCTAAGAGAGGAAAACTATTCTCAAGAAAGAAAAAAAATAGGTCATTATCAATTTGAAACCAAAATCTCAAAGGTGGGAAAACATAAGGAAATAAACATGTTCAAAGCCCTATAATCATGCACCAATCGTGATCACATGAAAATCGTGAGTTGAGTGACAAAAACTCAAGATCAAGAACATGAAAATAGAATTAAAATTGCACATCATGCAAGTTATCTGAACCAAGAACCAATATAACAAAACATAGGTTAAGTTTCATACAAAACCATCATCATCTCCATCACTAGATTTTCAGGTAGGTGAATTAGGGTTTAGATAAAAAAACAAGTGCATGCAAGATCAATATAGAAACATAACCCTATTCAAGGTATCATTATTAAAAGCAAGAAATTACATTTTAGCATGATTTGTATGTAGGATTCAAGTGCTAGAATAAAGAATGAAGAGAGTCATAACCCGCCTTATATGCTGGTTGCACCACCTCCAAGAAAAATCTCCAAAGATGAGAAGAAACCCTATCTTTGACCTCCTTCAGGATCAAGATAATCACCACCTCAAAAGAGATGAGAAACCCCTAAGCTAAAGGGCAATAACGAGAGCCAAAACCTCAAGGCCAAAGAGAACAAAAGAAGGAGAAATAAGAGAGAAGAGAGTTTCTTTTCACTTAGATACCACCATGGCGAACCATAGTCTCTGATCTTTGTGAAGAGATGATCTTCAAGATAGCTACAATGGTTTACACCATAGTCTATGGCCAAAAGAGGAGAAAAGGGGTAGGGTTATTCAAGAAAATGAGATCAATAGATGGATCACTTACCAAGAATCAAGGAACCACCGAAGATCACCAAGGAAGAGCTTCTCCAAGCTTGGATCACCACATGCAGCGGGTCTCGACCACCAAGCACAAAAGTTTGATCTCAATGTGGAAGGGAGAAGGAAGAAGGCTAAAAGAGATACTTGCATGTGTAGGAGAGAGGTTATATACTTAAGAGTAGGAGGGAGATGAAAAAGGGGGTTAGGTGTCAAGATATTAGAGTTCCTCCTGACACTTATCCAACAAAAAAATAACATGCATCCACTAAAACCATGCAAACCACCAAGGTCATGCACAATAAGGAAACCAAGTGACCTCACTTTGTCATGGATGATCATCGGTCATAGGAAACACATGGCCACAAGGGCTCATTGTCGAATAAAACCATTCGACCCAAGGGCATCCAAAACCATAGGTCATGCGACCCAAAAGAGATTTCTATACCTCTACGACCAAAGGGAACATGAAGAATCATCAAAACCTTATGTGACCATAGGGGAATCTCTAAGAAGATCCAATGATGGTCGATGAAAATCAAGAACATAAAACGGTCAACACATGGTTATCTTCAACATAGGGCATCAAGGCAAACCCTAGTAACAACACTCAATATGTCACCTTCTCTCTCCTCTTCAAACCAAAGCATAATAAGGCGCCCTAAGAACCATTCTCTTTCTCATGATGTCAAGGTATCAAAGGTACAATCTACATATTACAAATTGCACGATAACCCCTCAACATGGGTAAATTGCAAGTTGGTTCACAACAAGCACATACATAACAAAGATAGCTCAAACATCAATCAAATTGAACAAACACAAAACATAAGCATGTCACATGATATTAAGGCATATCAAGTTATTAGATTAAGGTTTTAAGCATCTAGTCAAGTAAAGAAAATAAGGTTAGCCTAAAAGCTAGGTCAGGGGTCTTACAACCATAAACCCCTAACAAGGATTTGACCCCCAAAATCCTATGCAGAAAGAGATGGATACTTCATACACATCTCTTCCTCAAGCTCCTACGTGGCTTTCTATACACCAAGGTGATGCCACAGAACCTTTACCAAAACTATATCCTTCTTCTTCAACTTCTTGATCCTCCTATCCAGGATCAACAATGGTCCTTCTACACACAACATATCTTCTTCTAGCTCAACCTCTACTAGTTGAAGCACTAACTTGGTATCTAGGTATCACTTCCTCAACATGGACATGGAACACTGGATGCAACCTTTACAACTCAGGTGGAAACTCCAACTCGTAGGCCACCTTCCCAACATGTGCCACCATAGGGTATGGTCCCATCAACTGCGATCCAACTTACCGTTCCTCCCAAACCTCAAAACACCCTTCCAAGGAGAGACCTTGATATACAACTTATCTCCCTTTTGGAACTCCAAGGGTCTACAATGGTTATCATCAAATGATATTCGTCTGTCTTGTGGTGCCTTCAGCTACTGCTAAACCACTTTGATTTTCTTTTTAGTCTTCTACACAAGCTTAGGACCTCAAAGATGATACTTGCCAGTCTCAAACCAACATAATGGAGGTCTACAATGCCTCCATATAAATCCTCATAAAGGGTCATATCAATGATCCTATGATAATTATTATTGTATGCAAACTTTATCAAATTGATGTGCACATCCCAACAACCCAAAAACTACAAAACATAGGCTCTCAATAGATCTTCCATAGTTTGTATAGTACTCTCTAACCATCCTTTTGTCTGTGGGTGAAAGGTAGTACTAAACTTCAACGGAGTATCCATAGTTGAGTGCAAACGTTCCCAAAAGCATCTGGCAAACTGAGGGCCTCTATCTGACATGATAGTCGTTGGTATATTGTGCAAACAAATGATCTCATCAACATATATCTGAGCAAGCTTCTCTACTATATATGTTGTCTTTATAGGAAGAAAATGAGTTGACTTGGTCAACCTATCAATGATCATCTAAATGAAATCATGGACTTTGGATGTCCTAGGGAGACCAACCACAAAAGTCCATTGTAACATGATCCCATTTCCACTGCAGTATTTGGCAACGGTTGCAAAGTCCCTATAGGTTTCTAATGCTCTTCCTTAACTTGAAGGCACACAGGATAGTTTGCAATGAACTCCATCACATCACGCTTCAAGGTAGGCCACCAATACAAATCTTTTAGATTTTGTTACATCTTGGTGCTACCTAGGTGCATGGCGTACATCGAAGAGTGAGCCTCTTCCAAAACAATCTTCCTTACATCATCAACATCAAGAACCACAAATCTTTTATGGTAACATACTATCCCATCCTTTGACCCGTGGAAACCATCATGCTTCTTACTTCCAAACTCTACTCAGATCTACTGTATCACGGTATCACTCTACTGAGCATCATGATTTTGCTACCTCAGTGTAGGCTTCACCTATAACTATGCCAACAATCCTGCTAGCATGGTCACCTCATGTTGTACATTCATCTGACGTAAGGAGACAAACATGTATCTCTGATGGCACACCAAAGCGAACAACTTCACCTTACCCACAAATGATGATGATGAAAAAGACTTCCTGTTCAACGCATCAACCATGAAATTCACCTTTCCAAGATGGTAATCAATAGTGCAGTCATAATTCTTGATCAACTTCATCCAACATCATTGCCTCATGTTCAGCTCCTATTGTGAAAAGATGTACTTCAGGTTCTTGTGATCTGTGAAAATCTGACACTTCTCATCATAAATTTATTGTCTCCAGATCTTTAGGGCATGAACCACTACCAATAACTCCAGATCATGGGTTGGGTAGTTCTCCTGGTGTTTCTTAAGATCTCATGAGGCAAACAAAATCACGTTCTTATCCTGCATCAACACGCAACCCAAACCATTTCATGACGCATCACATAAGACTATGTATCCTTTTCCCTGCTCAAGTAGAACCAACACAGGCACACTAGTTAGCTTCTCCTTTAATAGATGGAAAGAATGCTGACACTAGTCATTCCATACGAAAGGCACACCTTTCCTTGTTATCTTTGTTAGGGGTAACACAATGGCACTGAAGTTCTTGATGAACCTCATATAGTGGCCTGCCAGACCTAGAAAACTATGAACTTCTATCATCTTCTTCGGTTGCTCCCAGTCTATTATAGATTCAACCTTATTGGGGTTCACACGAACACCCACAACATATATCACATGTCCTAGGAAGCAAACCTCCTTCATACAAAACTCACACTTGTTGAACTTCACATATAGCTCATGCTGTCTCAACAAGGTCAATGCTTGACACAGATGTTGTTCAAGTTGTTGGCTATCCCAGGAGTATATCAAGATATCATCTATGAATACAACCACAAACTGGTCAAGATACAACAGAAACACTCTTTATCAAATCCACCAATGTTGTTGGTGCATTAGTTAGCCCAAACGGCATAACCAAAAACTCGTAGTGACCATACTGAGTCCTAAACACTCACTTGGGTATGTCATCTACCTTGATCCACAACTAGTGATATCCTGGTCTCAATTCTATCTTTTAAAAATTATGTCTCCTCACAATTGATAAAATAGATCATCAATCTACGATAAAGGATTCATGTTCTTGATCATCACCTTGTTCAACTACTGGTAGTTGATGCATAGACTCATGAATCCATCTCTCTTCTTCACCAACAACACTAGAGCACCCCACAGTGACATACTCATCCTGATAAAACCTTTCTCAAGCAGCTCTTGCAACTGTTTCTTCAACTCTGCCCTCTCATACGGTGCCATTCTATACGGTTTCTGAGCTATTGACTGGGTGACCGAGACTAGATTGATCTCAAAATCAATCTCTCAAGGTGGGGGAAAGTTCATATGGAAACACATCCTCAAACTCACTGACATCTGGAACCTCCTGAATACTAGGACTCCTCACCTTAGTATCCATCACATGTGCCAAGAATGCTTGCAACCTTGCCTCATCACCTTTTTTGCCACCATCGTTGACACCTGACACGTTGGAAGAATTTTCCTATCTCCTTGGAAGATCCACAAGACATCACCATCACAAAATGTCACAACTTTGGAGCTACATTCCAAGACCACCCAATCTCCAAAGTATCCATTCCAAGGATCACATCGAATCCATTCATGTCAAGTAGTATGAGGTCCACTTAAATTCTATGTCTTGAAAAAGGAAGGACACATGAAGGAACATCTCCCGCACTCGACAGAACCAACCAGTGGAGTTTCTAAATGAAGGCTATCATGTCTATGTCTAATAGGCAAGGAATAACAAGCAACAACTTCAAAAGTGATAAAAGAGTGTGTCACGCCCTAGTTAATCAAAATAGATATAAAGTAAGAAGAAGACAAATCAGAATGAAATAACTCCATCTGACCTGTCACATTTCACGGGTTGACCACTCCTTCTGACTAACTCATGGCATAGAATCTAGCCATTGCATGTTTCTATCCCTATCCTTTGTTGGTCTGTCCAGAAGAACCAACTCGTGATGCTTGTCCACATCCTCAGCCTCCACCACTGCTAAACTACTACCTCTATGAGCCATGTTGACTCTGTCTCAGTTCTTGTGTCACTTCATTATCCTTCATAGGACATGCCCATCGCAGATGTCCTACTTGTCAACAATTATGGTAAGACATGGTCTCAAACTGTGGCCTCAAAAGATCCTTCACTAACACTAACGTCGTACTGTGGGCTCCTGCAAGTAGAAAATTGTGCCCTCTACCTCTACTTGGTTACCACTATGACTAACTTGTCGATGTCTATTGTGATGATCGTGCTGAAAACCTAGGCTTCTCAAGCCTCTAGATGATTTTCCCTGATACTGCACATGCCTCTTCTTGGCCTTTGTCTTGCACTTCTCCACTACTGACCGTTCCACTCTTCTGACCAACTCCAAAAATGTGGCAAACCACTCATGATTCTCAAAAATAGATATTGATGTTGTCAACTCGATTCTCAAACCCTTCTCAAAGCATTTGATCCTCTCATCATCTGTTGAAGCATATGAGGACAAAACCATAATAGATCCATAGACTTTGCCTCACATTTGTTGATCATCATAGATCCCTATCAGATCTTCTCGAACTGTGAGATCTTCTTATACATGTAGGTCTGAGGGAAGTACCAACTAACAAACTCTTGTTGGAACTCCTCCCAACTGAAATCAACACCAAGTCTCACCTCCTCCTCGATGGCCCACCAACGGCCACCACTCCCCTTCAGAAGATACATTGCATGCTTCATCTTGTCTACTTCAGGGATGCTAAGGATCTTAAAAGAATTATCCAACTCAGTCAACTGTAGCTCATCATCTGCTAGATCTGTCATACCAGAGTACTCCACCGCTCCAACTATCCTCAACCTCTCAATGGTATTCCCAGTGCTCAAAGATTCTGCATTGGGAATAGCTACCCTTGTCTAGGCTAGGAGCATTCTTTCTGTCATGTGTGTCATTGTTGCAATGAATTGTCCAAAGATGAACTAGAAAGAGGGATTTCCCATCATGGTCGGGTCAAATTGGGACACTACAGTTGCCCTCTCTTCTCTAACCTACCTCCTTGCACCTACACCTGGTGTAGCAACACTACTCTCAGCAACATGTTCTTCATGTTCTCCAGACATGTTTTCTTTTCTTCTTCTTCTTCTTCTTCTTCTACATAAGTAGAAGTCACCATAAGATATACTGGAGGACACTAGAACAAACATAGACCCCAATCCTATGTCCCTATAGACTCAGCAAACCTAAACCTTTGATACCAACTAAATTGTGACGCCCCATGCCAAACAAATTGAGTTTACTCAAAACGAAATGTGGGACTAATACTAAACAACCAAGTTACCAGAAAACACAAGAAATTAAAACGGATTCAATATAACTACAAAAGTTGGAACATATTACATCTGAGTCCATAAGCCATTCCATCTATATTACATATCATGCCAAAAGATGATACATCACCGTTCACTAACTATCTAGAAACATCCTGTTATAAGGGATAACCTGTTAATATATACATATGCATCCATGACTGTACATCCATGGCATAAAGACAAAAACTTGAGTCGATATACAAGACAAAAAAACCTCCCCAAGGACCTAAATGTACATGGACGACACATAGGACTCTACTAAAAAACACTAGAAGCATGTCCAACCTCTCACGAGCTATTGTTCCTCTTATTGCTCAACACTAACAACACAATCTCTAAGTCCTTGTGCTTGGCTACCTCAAAAGATGTGAAAACCCAAGGGGTGAGACCAAATGTCCCAATGAGAGATATAACTCTCCACCAACATCTATTATAAGAACATGAACTAAGCATATAAATATCATGATTATCAAGATGACTAGATTTAGCTAAATGATATGAATAAAGAAGTATCACTAATTAGTTTAGGTATCTTCAGTTGAGCAATAGATCATCTTATACTTTTAAAAGGAATATGAAGAACATGTACACTAGTTGACTTCTCTTAACACATTATAATTCAAAAAATCAATACAAAGATAAGGCTAGGGGGTCAACCAATGTGAATCGTATTTTGCCCTAAGAAAATATACTACACGAATGTGTTACATCTCTTATTATGCCCCAAGGAGATGGGGTATACCACTCATGCTCCAACTGACCACTTCTAAGTCAAAATTAGTTCCATATAAGATCTAGGAGAGTTGGATTCCTATGATCTCCCACACCCTCAGTCAGTCTGAGTCTTCTATAGTGACATATCAAGTCCAACTGCAAAATATCCTAGTCCTCCTTGGTATATAGGTCACGTCACTAGTGAAATTGAGATACGATCATGTCCGCTCTCCTGCCGAAGAATGATGACAACAATCATCAAATCATATCAGATATAATGAATCATATCATCTGAGATATGACCTTCATCGTTCTCCTGCCAGGGTATGACTGCGTCCAATCCTGTCAGTTTTAAGGATACAAGGAGATACCTCTACTTTCACCTTGCATATTTAACAATATGCACTCAGAGTTTCCTGCAGGAATTGCTCGTTTCACCATCCAACAAGTATTGGCGCTAAAGATGGATCTATGGCACCAGGAAACTACATGATTAGGGTTTTGCTTGATTGGTTAGGCCAACATGTTATCTTCTAGCATCAATCAAGTTACAATGTACAAACCCTAAACAAACTGTAATAGGATAACATTATTGTACAATTCCAGAAGATATAAAATATATGAAGTATTAAAATTGTCACATCATCTCATGACATCATTGTCTCAATTCTTTAATCAAGGCCATCAAAATCACCATAAAATATCACTGCCATTCATGGATATCATCATCACATCACTAGGGTATTAAAATCCCTCATCACCTCACTAGAGGACGTCACCTCCCACTTGGCATTAAGCCTTTTCTAGGTTATAAGACGCATTACATATCCTACACAACATCATTACCATCTCATGCTAGATAAGGGCACATACTTATCACCTGCATCACATAAAGAGTACCATGTCATTGTATGCCATGATGTTTATTCAACCTACAACAGTTAAGTTATACAAGTAGGAGAGAGAAATAATACATCAGCACCACATACTATCACATTACAGTAGGTAGACAACCGTAACATAGCCCCACATTAGGGTTAGGGTTTTGACAACACATCCGATTAGGGTTGAATCATAACACTATCAACAAACCCTAGATATTTTATCTTCCCACATTCTTGGAAATATCCTTTAAGCTCTTTCATTACCAACATCAAGATCGACATTCTTATCAATCACATATCATAACCCTTCATCAGTTGAATAAGGCATTAGACTACGATCGATGTGATCGAAGGGAGATATATATCACGGTCGAAGACCATCCTCAATACTAGCAATCAAGGAGAAAACTAGAACCAAAATGTCAAATGAAAACCCTAGGTCACAGACCACATGAGTGACCAAACATCACCAAACAAATGGTTGAAGGGAATTCAACCATCTATGTGATTAAAGATGAGGACTGGTCCATTCAACTAAAGAGAAAACTTATCTTATGTGATCGAAGAGGAGGATTGGTCCATGCGACCGAAGAGGAGGATTAATCCATGTGACTGAAGAGAAAACTTACTTTATGCATCCAAATAGGATAACTGGCCCATGTGACTAAAGAGAAAACTTATCTTATGCGACTGAATAAGCATTCTATGCATCCCAATGTCAAAGTGATCATCTTATGTGACCAAATATCATCTCTAAGCCTTCAACAACATAGAGGAAATCATAAAGATCATCTAAGAGAGGAAAACTATTCTCAAGATAGAAAAAAACAAGTGCTTATCAACTTGAAACTAAAATCTCAAAGGAGGGAAAATGTAAGGAAATAAACATGTTCAAAGCCCTTGAATAATGCACCACTCATGATAAAATGAAAACCATTAGTTGAGGGATGTAAACTCAAGATCAAGCACATGATAACATAACCAAAACTCCACCTCATCTGAGGTATCCGAACCAAGAACCAAGATAACTAAACCAAGGTTGAGTTATATGTAAAACCATCATCGTCTCCATCACTAGATTTTTAGGTAGGTGAATTAGGTTTAGATAAAGAAGTTAGTGCATGCAAGATCATAATAAACAACAAGAAATTACATTTTTGAATGAGTTGCATGTGGGATAAAAGTGCTAAAATAGTAAGGAAGAGAGTTATATAACCCTCCTTAGATGATGGTCACATGACCTCTAAGAAAAATCTCCAAAGACAACAAGAAACTCTAGCTTTGACCTCCTCCACGGTCAAGCTAGTCACAACCTCAAAAATTAAGAGAAAACCCTAGGTTAAAGGACAATAAAGAGAGCCAAAAAACCAAGACTGAAGAAAAAAAAAGGAGAAAGAAAAGAGAAGAGAGCTTCTTTTCACTTAGATACCACCACGGAAAACCATAGTCTTCGATCTTTGTGAAGAGAAGATCTTCAAGATATCCACTATGGTTATACCATAGTGTATGGACAAAAGAGAAGAAAGTGGGTAAGGTTCTTCAAGAAAACAAGATCAAAAGATGAATCACTTACCAAGGATCAAAGAACCCCCAAAGATCACCAAGGAAGAGCTTCTCCAAGCTTGGATCACCACATGTAGAGGATCTCGACCACCAATCACCAAGGATGAGCTCCTTCACATCACCAAGAACACAAGGCCGATCTCAAGGTGGAAGGGAGAAGAAAGAAGGCTAAAAGAGATACTTGCATGTGTAGGAGAGAGGTTATATACTTAAGAGTAGGAGGGACATGAAAAAGGGGGTTAGGTGTCAAGGTATTAGAATTCCTCCTTACACTTGTCAACCAAAGAACAAAGATGAATCAAACCCTAACTTGATCAAGTTCAAGTCAAAAGCAATGCAAATGTACTTTTGTGGAAAACACCATAAAACCCTTAAGATGATTTTCTAAGCATTTGTATTAATGTAAGGATGTGTAACTAAGATGATAAAAAATCATATGCTCTAAATTTGAACGTTTAATCACTCTAATGACATTTTTCAAAATTCATTACAAGGTGTTTTTCGATCGAGTTTCTCCTGTGACAAACTTGGCCGATCCCCTTGATGCATTTTGAGAATGTTCACATTCGGTTGAGTTTCTTATATACAAAACTCGACCGATCCCTACCATGGGCAATACTAAACTTAAGCGTTTGGCTGAGTTTCATCCAGGATAAACTCAATCGATGCTTCAAATTTTCTTTTTTCATGGAATACAATCGGTCGAGTTACCTTTATTGAAACTCGATTGAATGCACTGTACGAAAAGTGTAGAAAAAGTGATTCTACCCATTGGAGTGTTGCAAAATTTTAAATTATATCTGTTGCAACACCCAAAACGACTAGAAAACATTCCTTAGTTTGCCTACCCTCTAGTGGACATCCCCAACTATAAACAGGACCTCTTGGAGTTCATTACATGGTTGCTACCTCATGTTATTCAAGCTCCTAGATATAGTTGAGTGCATCCAGTCCATTGGACCCCCTTTTTATCTCTTTTTTTGCAAACCAAAATGTCCATATGAGGGATATAGGATCTATGGGAGAGAGATACTTCATTGTAGACTTGTAAAGCTCTCAACACTTCCCTTTCCCCAACCCCTTTTTTCACTATAAAGTTGGTGAAAGCTTCTCCAAGTGAAGGAGAAGATGCAAGTTTCTTCAAGCTGTAGAAGAAGGCACAAAATCTTATCTAAGGTGAAGGAGAAGGTCAAGGATGAAGATCTAGGAGTAGAGTGGGTAAATCCTTCAAGGCAGGTGTAAGAAAGGGATCTCCTTGGAAAAGGTGTCCAAATTCTTGCAAGAGTGGGTAAAACCTTATAGAGGTAGAAGACTCTAGATACTCCAGATAGGTAAGACCTTGGTTGGTTATTGGCTGCCTTGTCCTCAAAGGGAAGGATGGGTATCCTTGACCAAAAAAAGAAAGGTCATCTTGTATGTCTTATAATGGAATATTTGTATACATTGGTTACAACATCTTAGGGCTTGACCTCTCTAGGTAGTGAACTGACTTTATCCTAGTTTGGGGATTGGAACCACTCAAACTAGGTTGTGTTCTTGTGTTTGTTCAATCTATCTCATCCTTCTTATGTGTGTTTAGTTGCAATACGAATTCAATATTTGCAAAGACATACATTGTAGTAACTTGAAGGTTTAATGAATTTCGTGCAAGTGTTTTCAGCTCTATTAACCCCCCTATGGAGCCCATTTGATCCAACAATCATTCTGTTTAAGCCCTGTTTGATTATAAATCTATAGATACCTTCATATCACAAAATCTTACATCTATCTTACACTTCTATATAAAAGAGTTGGGATATATTCTTGATGTGTCAACTCCTAGTGGAAAAATATTCACTATGTTACAGAAAACTAATATGCTACCTATAAAATTTGAAAATCATGGCATGCCCTTTGAGTTTATCCTCTTGTCTATGGAAGAATTTGATATTATACTTGGGATGAATTGGTTGTACAAGTATTATGCACATATTGACTATAGGGAGAAGAGCTTAGTCATCTCTCCAATGCATTCTAATCATGTGGTGATCCCTAGGGGACGTGGATTCTGTAAAAATGTTATAATCTCCTCTTTTAAAGCTAAACAACTTATTTCTAAAGGTTGTAAAGTGTTCCTCATGTTAGTCTCAGAGACCAATCGTTGTATCAGACCCGTAGAAATCTAGAGGTGCTACTTGATTTTCTTGACTTATTTTGTAGAGGAGCTTCCTGAGCTGCCGACCAAAATATTGAGTTTTCTATATATCTTCTTCTTGGAGCCACTATGATTTCTAGGGACCCTTATAGGATGGCTCCCGTCGAGCTTTTAGAGATGAAGAAATAGTTACAAGAACTTCTTGATAAAGGCTTCATCTATACTAGTGTTCCATGTTGGGGTGTGCATGTTCTCTTCATGAAGAAGAAAGATAGTTCTATACACATGTGTATTGTCAATCACATGTTGAACCAAGCCATTATTAAAACAAGTACCCTCTTCTCCGCGTTGATGACCTCTTTGATCAGATTTGCACTACTAAAGTTTTCTCCAAAGTTGACCTTCATTCTATCTATCATCAGCTCAAAGTCAAAGATAGTGATATTTCTAAAACTAATTTCCAAACTCATTATAGGAATTACCAATTTCAAGTGATGTCATTCAGGTTAACCAACGCATCTAGTGTATTCATGAATCTAATGAACAAATTCTTCCAACCCTATCTTAATGAGTTTGTGGTCATTTTTGTTGATGATAGTCTAATATATTCTAATTCAATGGAGAGACATCATGAGAAATTGAAGGAAGTTCTTAAGGTCCTTAAAGATTAGAAGTTCTATGGGAAACTTTCTAAATGTGAATTAAGGATTGTTAAAGTCATGTTCCTTGGACATGTAATTTCTGGGGTTAGTATATCTGTTGATCCTGCAAAAGTGTGAGGTCCTTGAAACTTAGAAGTTCTATGGAAAACTTTCTAAATGGGAATTAAGGATTGTTAAAGTCATGTTCCTTGGACATGTAATTTCTGGGGTTAGTATATCTGTTGATCTTGCAAAAGTGTTATCTATTCTTGACTGGCAACCTCCCCAGAATCTTTTTGAGATCTGAAGTTTCTTGGGTCTAACCATATATTATCCTCACTTTATCCCTAATTTCTCTATATTCGCACTCCCTCTTACTAAGCTTACTCAAAAGATGAGCTTTTATATGGTCAGCTACTTGTGAGTCCAATTTCTAGGAGTTAAAGTAGAAACTAACATCAACACCTATTCTTGTTCCTCTAGTAATGAAGGTTTTGTGATCTTCACTGATGCTTTGGGGAATGGTGTAGGTTGTGTCCTTCAATAGAATGGGAATGTAGTGGCACAATGTATCATCTACATACAGTTAATGTTACGACCTCACCTCCCAATAACCCCAAATTAAGGGAGACCGAGAGGTCGAAGCCGCACCCATAACTTCCGGATCAAAGGTTCGGCAATTAACCAAGAATAAATATCAAATTTTAACAGACTATAAAAGAAAGTAAATTTTTGCATACCTTTTTGAAAACTTGGATCTCTAAACTTCTATCCACTTAAGGATTCTACTCTAACTAATCCTCCTTGTATTTTACATCATGTATTTCACAATATGACGATTTATTGTTTGTCCTTTTGGCTTGTACCTAAGACGCCGACAAACAAAACGTCGGTCAACCGAAGCTGGTATGAGGGGGAAACAATAATCATGCAAATATGGTAACAATGTAATCATTCAATTAATCATTTAACAACCAAGATTACTTTTTTTAGATATAACTCCGCGATCCAAGTATACCCTCTCCTCTATGTTATCCCCATTAAACCCCTCATGATCCACCTATAAGTGAACCAATTTCTAGGGTTGAGTCACATGGCACTACTCGTAAGTAGCCCACTCCTTAACTCATGGCAGGCTAATGAGTCTCATGGCACTACACATAGGTAGCCCAGTTTCTAACTCTCGGTAACCTAGACCTTGCTCCAGGATTACCCCTTTTTTTCTTAGCCTTTTCAAAGCAATAGAGATGGACCCGGATCTAGTCAGTTATATACGCACATTTATAGTGATAATCATAGTCACTTTATAGTTGCATGAAATAAATAAACATCCAACAATTATTTTCAAGCAACCGATTAAAACTTCGGGAATCGTCGTGAAGCTAGAGTGATTATTCATAATCGTAACCACATACCTGATTTGATGATTTCACAAGCATTAAGTAAACCCAACCAAGAATGAAATTCAAGCAAGCAATTCAATCATCACATAATTCCTGAAAAGAATATGCACTCTATTTATTACACACTTTATCAAGAATCTACTTTATTGACTTGGATTCACTTTCTAGGGTTTCTAATCCGCATTAAGGTTTCATTAATATTCATTAGGGTTTTTTTAGATCAATTTCTCAAACTTTATCCCTTTTAGGTCAACAAACCCTAAAATACTCTTTTTCTACTTATATGAACCTTAATTGCTCAACTATTATTTTAATAGTCTTTTATACCCAAATTGACTTAGGATCATCATATCCCTAATTATTCATGGATTTGAACAATTAAAACAATTAAAAGAAATATTCACCTAAATTAGGGTTTTCAAGCTCATTTAATGCATATTCATTCACGAAACCCTAAATTAGGCCGATTATATAAAAAGATCATCTTTTTAGATTCTATCTTCACATTTGTGAACAACAGGTTAATATTGGCTTAAATTATCCATTGAACAACATTAAATCCATCTATCATCACATTTGAGGGTTTTTCATTAATTACATCCTTAAAGATGATAACTTTATTTACTTTTCAAATTTCAATTGTATTTATGCACATAATCTCTAAATTAAACTAATTACATGAAAAGTTCATACTTTTTGATCTAAATGTACCTTTTTACAATTATCAGGTTAATACCAACTTTAATCGCCCATTAAACTCTACCAATTACATTAATCATTTCAAAGTAGAGTTTCTTAATCTTTAATTCATTAAAGTTGATAACTTACACTACTTTTTGAATAGCATGCAAAATTAGGCTTCAAACATAATTTCTTTGTGTTCCTCTCATTTTGAGGATCAATTTTTATATATTACTTGTCCTAATCGGAGTTACCAATCTTTAGATATGATTTTTGTAAGAAATCACTTACCACGGCCAATGAGAGGCTGACACTTCAGCCCATGCATGCCCTTTTATCCAGCGTGCTTCAGGCCGACTTGAAACATAACGCAAGGTCGAAACTTCCCCCACGTTGCTGGTCATTTCTTCACATGCCCGAGGGGCATTTTGGTCCAACACAAGCCTGAGTTGTCTCCCCCCTCCCGACAGTGCCCTACTGCCGCTGCGGTGATCTCCCAACACCTTCAGGAGGCCCCTCTGAGGTGTGGGAGGACTGCGCGAAGGTTCCCAACCCTCCACAGCCCCCAGCCACACGCACCCAAGGTGCAGGTCGAGGCCGATACTTCCCGAGTGGCCAGAGCCAGAGCCGAGAACGACTCCAGTTTGCAGGGCAAAACTCCTTGGCGGAGGCCACAGTTGAAGAAGGAAGAGGGGGAAGAAGACTCTGTCACTTTCGACGCCTCCCTGGGAACCAATAACCTTCGGAGATCATTGTTCTGTGCAGACCTTCCATACCCGGTTAGGTCCTCCACACAAAAGCAGATCTTTCACATAAGGACGGGTCTATGGTAGCCCAACGACCGCAGTTCTTCTATGGTCTACGAGATGCGGAATTTTGAGTCTGGGATAGGGGTGAGGGCTCCTTATATAGGTCAACCCTCTTGAACCATCAAAGGAACAAAACATAGAGGAGTGGGAAACCATCCCTTCTAGGCAAGACTTTCCTTTTCCGCCAATCTGCCTCTTGAAAGATGGATGTTTCCACGTGGTTCATATCACTTAGGGTTTGAGAGTCCACATAGTCCTGGTTTCTTTTAATTAATAGTTCCAACGTTAACCAAAGAAAGGATGGAATACAATTCCATCATCCTTTCCTTATTTACAAAGCAACCGCTCTTTTTAATACTCTCCTCAAAAACCCATATTCCTTAGTCATAAGGAAATCCGAATTTATCTTCTTTATCTCTTTTTCTTTTTCTTCATTGGGCTCCTTGGTCCCCGAGAATTATAATATTTTGAAATTCCTTTGCAAGGACCCTTATATTTGTTCTAGATGCATCTATATGCATTATTTCTTATTATCATGTTTATTTCTCATTAAAATATTTCTTTTTGAGGATTTCTCTTTATTTCTCTTTTATTTTTCTCATTGGTATTCCTTTTATCATTAGGAGTCCTTGGGATACGAAATTCCCCTAAGGATTTCCCAATTATACATCTTTTCACTTGTTTTCCATATTTTACCATTATTTTCAATTTCTTTCTTAATAAAGAAATACTTAATTAATCTTTTCTTTTCTTATTGCTTTCTTTTTGCAACTTTGGGCTCCTTGGAACCCAAGGAACCCAAGAGGCACGAAATCCTCTTTGGGTTTGCCTTCTAGAGGTTTCCACATATTTCTTTTCTTAAAAATTCAATTATTCATCTACTAATTGAATTTCCTTGTTATTTGGGCCCAATAGCCAATAAAGCCCACAACACAAACATCAAGGCTATTGTAAACAAAATCCATTTATTCGACCAAATTATATCTTTATTTGTTCAAATATCTTTAATATGAGAAATTACATATCTCATCAAATGAACCCAAAATCAGGGTTGTAACATCCTTCCCCTCTTATAGGAATTTTGTCCTCAAAATTTTATCAAGCAAACAAACAATTCAGGATAAGACTTTTCCATGTCCATCATTGGCCCCTATGTGGCTTTACCTTACTCATGGCGCTTCCAAAGAACCTTTATCATCACATATTCTTCTCTCTGAGTTCTTTCATCCTGGCGTCCATAAACTGCATAGGTGAACCATTTTAGCCTCCCTTGGGGCTTACTAGGTTCATTGCTCAGCACATGGTCGGAGTACTTCACATAGTGCTCTAAATTGGACACATGGAACTCATCACACATTTCTTAATCCCGAGGGGTAAGATCAAACCAATCCATGTCAAAAGAACTTATGCATCGGGAACTCAACTCTCTTAGTTGTAACTTAGAGGGGTCGGATTTTCATGTCACATATTCTTCCACAGTGAACTGCATGTCAGTCTACTTTGTATCTACTCACGACTCTCATCGTCTCTAGGCTCCTTTCAGCCATTGCACGATCAAAGCGACTTTGTCTACACGCACTGTGGCCCTTTTCTAACCATCATGTGGTCCTTTCACCAACATCACCTTACTGAAGTGGTGACCGACACAACCTCCCTTACAAAGCTTCTTTAAATCCCAATACTGGCTATGATGGTCATCATCACATCTTTCATAGGACAAAAATTGTCTCTAGCTATCACCCAGATCGAGCACATATGCTCTCACCAGACCCTTTAGTCTGGATCATACTAACCATAGTTAGGGGTGATAAACTATACTAATATTGAGTTCTTCATGTACCTACTTCCACTTTATGGAAGTGAACTTCTAGGTCAAACTCAAGAACCTTTGAACTCACATCATGGTGCAGTTGAACCATCTCTCTCATGGGTAGTTCAACTAGATATGTCCCTTGACAGAACTCTTTCTCTCTCATGTCATCTGGGTAAGACGATCTACCATACCCCATATCGCATCTCGACCTTCCTTGGTCCAGGGGAGACTTACAACATCCATAGTGATGAACTCCCTTTCCCTTTCAGGGACTCTTTATCCCTTATATCGATGCACTGGGTAACTGGTGTTCGTCCTTCACCTTTTGTCAAGCATGGCAACATGCCCCATGTAGCCTCATCTTAAGCATCCAAAGTGCTATTGTCATTTACTATCTTGGTAGTACCACGGTGTATGGTGATCTTCAATCATGATTTCCTGTATGTCATGATTCCTCAAGATCGATTCCTCAGAAACCCTAAACCACTCTCATCATGGTTTCATCATCTTCCTATCCAAAGAGTGCATTTGAGGTTCTACAACCCTCCTTTCATTGCATCATGGCCTAGACTGGCTAATCCAAGCAACCATCAACTTGTCCAATAGATCTCATTACATCTGAGTATTAGTCAAACATATCTTCTTTCCAAACTTAGGGTTAGCCTAACAACCTCTTTTTAGCTTCTAGCTAGACTAGTCAGATATATCTCTACCAGAGCATCCATTACCACTTCACATCCTTTAGGTATTAAGTAATGCTGATGACATACACCTTCATGTATTCCACTTATCATCTCATCTCGACTCTAAGTTTGTACTCATCAAGTACACTCTCTGATCTCATCATCATGGTGATCAAACTCAACCTGGTATAACTTGCTAGCTTCTGCTAAAAACATCCTCATAAGGTGACTACCTTCATTCCTTTTAGTGTTTGCAAACCATCCAGGTATCATTCACTTCACCAGGGTATGTTATCATCTCTGTCCTTATACCTCATAGGAACGTTCCAACTCACATCATCCTTTATCCTTGGTGTATGACATGCGTACTGTCCTATCTCTCACCCCCATAACAAGAGGAAATAAGCATTTGGCTGCAGTTCAAATACAGAGTTCTTCCTGTTCCAAGGGTAGAGATGGCACATCCCACCTTGCCAGTACACCTTTAAATCTAAGTTGAAACGTGTCGTTCATGTCTCTACATCACAATCATCTCGATATCAAGGTTACTTCCATGGAAAACTGGTCTCGAACCTACTTGGGTCACTACACAATCTTTGGTCATCACCTCTAGGTCTATAGGGTGCCGACACTTTTAGGGTCATCCCTCTTCCCTTATGCATCTAGAGAGTGCCCTACTCATCTGCCCTTTGGGTCCCATGAGTTCATGAAGGTGATCAATCTCCTAACCCATGACCCTCAAACAATGATAGTTGTTACCTCCCGACCCTATGGTCATGTGCAACTAGGGAATTAGGGAACTCCTACTTCCATCGGTCTTATCCCTATCAGACCCTAGGATAGACTTAGGATTCTCTCATAGTACATGTTCAACTTAGAACCTTACCCAAGCCTTTAACATCTCTCTTTCTGTGTTCATGGGCTGACATTCATCCTCTCATAGGGATCATGGCAACTTGCCTACCTTGGTCAATCCCTATACCGGTTACCTCCATGGTAACACATCCATATGCACTTAGAGATGGTTATCTATGGGTCTTTAGGTTCATCCTCATACCATGTACTTTTCACTTATCTTCTCAATATCCTATGAGATCTCTTTAGGTTAACATAAACCAACAAAACTAGTATACACCCTACAAAAGGGTCCCTCTCCCAGGATGGGAGGAAACTACAACTCTTGACCACAAGGTCACCAACATCCTTAGGTCTAGGTTTTACATCCTTATGCTTAACCCTAGTAAGCTATTAAGGCATAAGCATACCACTAAACCAAGCTAGGTCATACGGGATCAAGATTATACCTTCCTTTGTCATCAACTTAGCTGTGAGGGGTTCATCAAACATACCTTAAACTTAAGGGGTTTTTCTTTCCTATTAACATAGTAAGTACCATGCTCGCATCTATAGAAACTCAACTCTCGCCATGAGCATTAGGTACACCACTTCCCCTCTTAGGCCTAGGAACCCTAGGTTCACTTTTAGGTGTCCAACTGCACGCTCTGTCTCTTAACCATGGATCAGGCATGCAAAAGGCATGACATGGACTTCCTGTCATCCTTCTATTCGAGAAACATTTCAGAGTTGAGTCCCCCCCTGAAGGACAAACAACAAGGTACAAGGCCTCATAACCTGTTACGAATCCTCTCCAGGGTATACAAAACTTCTTCTTCCTATCTCAGGAGGGTAACACCTATACCAAAGGCACAGAGGTATCATCAAATTCATCCTCTCTAGGGTTTGGTTCTTCTCATGGCAACCAAGACATCATCAACCTCCAGGGATCAAGCATGTGGAGACCACCATAATCCACTTAGGTCTCATCATCCTCAACTCCCTACTTTTCCTCATATCTCAGAGTCTAGGATTCCAACCATCTTACTTGGTTTCCTGCTCTCTCTAGGGCTAACCCTACAACCAACATCACCATTAGAGGTCCTCTCTTCATGAAGGATCAGCCTCAAAAGCATCCTTTACATGGGTGAAGCCTAGGCTCAAACTTATGTTCACTCAAGGTTATCCATAGCCCCTTATGCTTATCACCTAAGTTATCCATCAAACTCTCCCGTCTAGGGTTTCATCCTATTACTCGTACTACTGATATATTCAGGGTACCTATCATGCCCATATGAGCTCATGGGGTTTCCATAGGTTCTCCTCTAACCTCATCAATAAAGGAGTTGTCCTTCACTCAAACATGCACGACCCCTCCTAGGGTTGGGTCGCCAGAGGTACTAGGTCATCCAACCCCTCATGGCTCATTCGTCATCCAAGGCATGTCCATCCAAACACCAGGTCAACCATGACTTCTAACTCATCATGTCATCTCTCTCTCTAACCTTTACTTAGGGTTGGAGGGGTAACATCATCCCCAAAGGATGAGCTAGGTCTCTACTTGTAATAGAGATCTCTATCTCTAAGATTAACTCTCTTTATATATCCACCTGACCAGAAGGTCTAGCCTCAGGTCTTTTCTGAGGACATGACAACTTATGGCATACGTCATAAGCATGTATCTATTAGTTTGCGCTTAATCTATTAAGCTTATGTCCATGACATCTTATTTACATGCTTTTCATTAATTTGATGAAGGATTCCTTAGACCTTATTAATCTTACCCATACCTTAAGAGGGTGAGGAGAAGAGAGAAAAAAAACCTAAACCTTAAGGTCCTTAATAGAATTTTATGATGAGAAGGGACAAGTAAGATGAGAAAGTCCTAAAGGTGTCTTATTTTGATTCATACCCTAAGACTTTGGCTAGGTAGTCACATAGATCCGGGAGTCCTCGTATTCTGACTAGCAGTGCGGAGGAGAATATTGCCAGCCCCCGGTCATGATCCTTTTCTAGACACCTCCATCTTTTGGATAATCCTCTTATAACTCCCTTGGGATCTATGGAGTTTGCAAAATTTAATAATTATTAATGGTTAAGTGAGGAACCTACACTCTGATACCAAATGTTACGACCTCACCTCCCGACAACCTCCAATTAAGGAAGACTGAGAGGTCGAAGCCGCACCCATAACTTCTGGATCAAAGGTTCGGCAATTAACCAAGAATAATTATCAAATTTTAACAGACTATAAAAGAAAGTAAATTTTTGCATACCTTTTTGAAAACTTGGATCTCTAAACGTATATCCACTTAAGGATTCTACTCTAACTAATCCTCCTTGTATTTTACTTCATGTATTTCACAATATGACGATTTACTGTTTGTCCTTTTGGCTTGTACCTAAAACGTCGACAAACAAAACGTCGATCAGCCGAAGCTGGTATGTGGGGGAAACAATAATCATGCAAATATGGTAACAATGTAATCATTCAATTAATCATTTAACAACCAAGATTACTTTTTTTAGATATAACTCCGCGATCCAGGAGTACCCTATCCTCTATGTTATCCCCATTAAACCCCTCATGATCCACCTATAAGTGAACCAATTTCTAAGGTTGAGTCACATGGCACTACTCGTAAGTAGCCCACTCCTTAACTCATGGCAGGCTAATGAGTCTCATGGCACTACACGTAGGTAGCCCAGTTTCTAACTCTCGGTAACCTAGACCTTGCTCCAGGATTACCCCTTTTTTTCTTAGCCTTTTCAAAGCAATAGAGGTGGACCCAGATCTAGTCAGTTATATACACACATTTATAGTGATAATCACAGTCACTTTTTAGTTGTATGAAATAAATAAACATCGAACAGTTATTTTCAAGCAACCGATTAAAACTTCGAGAATCACCGTGAAACTAGAGCGATTATTCATAAGCGTAACCACATACCTGATTTGATGATTTCACAAGCATTAAGTAAACCCAACCAAGAATGAAATCCAAGCAAGCAATTCAAGCATCACATAATTCCTGAAAAGAATATGCACTCTATTTATTACACAATTTATCAAGAATCTACTTTATTGACTTGGATTCACTTTCTAGGGTTTCTAATCCGCATTAAGGTTCCATTAATATTCATTAGGGTTTCTTAGATCAATTTCTCAAACTTTATCCCTTTTAGGTCAACAAACCCTAAAATACTCTTTTTCTACTTATATGAATCTTAATTGCTCAACTATCCATTTTAATAGTATTTTATACCCAAATTGACTTAGGATCATCATATCCCTAATTATTCATGGATTTGAACAATTAAAACAATTAAAAGACATATTCACCTAAATTAGGGTTTTCAAGCTCATTTAATGCATATTCATGCACGAAACCCTAGCTTAGGCCAATTATATAAAAAGATCCTCTTTTTAGATTCTATCTTCACATTTGTCAACAACAGGTCAATATTGGCTTAAATTATCCATTGAACAACATTAAATCCATCTATCATCACATCTGATGGTTTTTCATTAATTACATCCTTAAAGATCATAACTTTATTTACTTTTCAAATTTCAATTGTATTTATGCTCATAATCTCTAAATTAAACTAATTACATGCAAAGTTCATCCTTTTTTATCTTAATGTACCTTTTTACAATTATCAGGTTAATACCAACTTTAATCGCCCATTAAACTCTACCAATTACATTAATCATATCAAAGTAGAGTTTCTTAATCTTTAATTCATTAAAGTTGATAACTTACACTAATTTTTGAATAGCATGCAGAATTAGGCTTCAAACATAATTTCTTTGTGTTCCTCTCGTTTTGAGGATCAATTTTCATATATTACTTGTCCTAATCGGAGTTACCAATCTTTAGATATGATTTTTGTAAGAAATCACTTACCACAACCAATGAGAGGCTGACACGTCAGCCCATGCATGCCCTTTTATCCAGCGCGATCCAGGCCGACTTAAAACATAATGCAAGGTCGTAACTGCCCCCACGTTGTTGGTCATTTCTTCACATGCCCGAGGGACATTTTGCTCCAACGGAAGCCTGAGTTGTATTCCCCCTCCCGACAGTGCCCTACTGCCGCCGCGGTGATCTCCCAGCACCTTCAGGAGGCCCCTCCGAGGTGTGGGAGGACTGCGCGAAGGTTCCCAACCCTCCGCAGCCCCCAGCCGCACGCACCCAAGGTGCAGGTCGAGGCTGATACTTCCTGAGTGGCCAGAGCCAGAGCCGAGAACGGCTCCAGTTTGCAGGGCAAAACTCCTTGGAGGAGGCCACAGTTGAAGAAGGAAGAGGAGGAAGAAGACTCCATCGCTTCCGACGCCTCCCTGGGAACCAATAACCTTCGGAGGTCATTGTTCCGTGCAGACCTTCCATACCCGGTTAGGTCCTCCACGCAAAAGCAGATCTTTCACGTAAGGATGGGTCTATGGTAGCCCAACGACCGCAGTTCTTATATGGTCTACGAGATGCGGAATTTTGAGTCTGGGATAGGGGTGAGGGCTCCTTATATAGGTCCTAAAAGAACCCTCTAGAACCATCAAAGGAACAAAACGTAGAGGAGTGGGAAACCATCCCTTCTAGGCAAGACTTTCCTTTGCCGCCAATCTACCTCTTGAAAGATGGATGTTTCCATGTGGTCCATATCACTTAGGGTTTGAGAGTCCACATAGTCCTGGTTTCTTTTAATTAATAGTTCCAACGTTAACCAAAGAAAGGATGGAATACAATTCCATCATCCTTTCCTTATTTACAAAGCAACCGCTCTTTTTAATACTCTCCTCAAAACCCCATATTCCTTAGTCATTAGGAAATCCAAATTTATCTTCTTTATCTCTTTTTCTTTTTCTTCATTGGGCTCCTTGGTCCACGAGAATTATAATATTTTGAAATTCCTTTGCAAGGACCCTTATATTTGTTCTAGATGCATCTATATGCATTATTTCTTATTATCATGTTTATTTCTCATTAAAATATTTCTTTTTGAGGATTTCTCTTTATTTCTCTTTTATTTTCCTCATTGGTATTCCTTTTATCATTAGGAATCCTTGGGATACGAAATTCCACTAAGTATTTCCCAATTATACATCTTTTCACTTGTTTTCCATATTTTACCATTATTTTCAATTTCTTTCTTGATAAAGAAATACTTAATTAATCTTTTCTTTTCTTATTGCTTTCTTTTTGTAACTTTGGGCTCCTTGGAACCCAAGGAACGCAAGAGGTACGAAATCCTCTTTGGGTTTGCCTTCTAGAGGTTTCCACATATTTCTTTTCTTAAAAATTCAATTATTCATTTACTAATTGAATTTCCTTGTTATTTGGGCCCAATAGCCAATAAAGCCCACAACACAAACATCAAGGCTATTGTAAACAAAATCCATTTTTTTGACCAAATTATATCTTTATTTGTTCAAATATCTTTAATATGAGAAATTACATATCTCATCAAATGAACCCAAAATTAGGGTTGTAATAGTTTATCCACCAATGTTGATGATTATTAGCAAGATAAACGATGACACCATTACTATTTGTAAGACTAAGGTCCGTGCCTCACCATTAGATACATTTACAGTCAGACAAAGTTGTGACTTTCCTAATGTGTTCATAAAAAACTATGTGCTTTTGGTGCAAAGCATTATGGGATTTCACCCATCTAACATCAGGGTATCTTCATAATAGTTTAATTGAGATGTTGGAATCTTGTGCCAAATGTGGGGCAGGATCTTGTAACCATGGCAGAATGTTTCTTGTTTGTGTTCAATGGCATTCTTAGGATGTAATTTTTTATGGCTCAGTCTGGTGGTGTTCAAGTCATGAATCTTTCTGAGTTTTGGTTGTGTCCCTTGTAGGATCTTTCAAACCTTGTAAAATGGCTCTAGTCAGTGTTACTAGTCATTCGTAGGATGTATTTGTTGATAGCTCACTCTACTATGTGTTGAATACCAATTGAACAATTCATTGACATAACATATTGTATTTTTTAGAGCAGGATTATGTCTTGCACTAAGACTAAATCAGGTTTCTGGTTTCCTCTTTAGGATATATGGACATTCATATGCTTTGGGATTGGAAGTGTTTGGAAGTAGTGAAGGATGCTTATTCTATGTTCTATATCTTTCTTTCCTTTGCTTCTCTTCATTTTTTTTATTTTTCTTCACATGGCTAGCAGTAGCTGAGGGTAGTAGCATGGTGTAGCTGGGTTGTAGCAAATGATTAGGGGACTGAAGGTGGGACCTTAAGTATATGAATGTAGAATCAAAATCAGTGTAACCCTATTGATAGTAGGATGGGCCTTCTAGGTGCATGCATCATTGTATAGAGGAGAGGTGAGGTCCACTTTTTCTAGTATACTGAAGATGGATGCAGTTGCATAATCTGAACACCACCTAGCATATACTCTAAAATATTCTTCCTTGAAAAATTCAAAATTTGATAAAATGCATGGCTCTTATCCTTTGCTCCATACTTTAGTGGTAGTATTGTTTTCCTTCCGCATGTTTGGTTAAGTCATTATTTTGCCTATTGAGTATAAATGTACTTTGTCAAAGATTTTGTCAATGTCTAATATTTCATTCTTGGATATCTTGCTTACTAGATCTCGTTATATGTATACACATGTAGTGCTTGAGAGAAAAATATGTTTCAACCTGCAAGAAAGAATAAGCTGGCCATTTTTTTGGAATGTTGTTTGTTTGTTGTCATGTTAATACCTAGCATTGTTGATCTAAATATTCTACATTTCTCTACAGTTTTGTTGTGATGACACCTAGTCCATTCCATTCTTTGGGTCCATGACTCCTAGTACTATATGTGCCATGGAGTCAATCAATCGGCCCTACAACTGCCTCATAGCTTCTGTTAGATTAGTCAATCAAATAGGGATTCTTGAATTGACCACTATATGATCTTGCATGCTGGAGGACACTCTGCTCTAACCCAAGATAAGTAGTAAGCTACAAGATATTATTTTGTGGATTACTCAAGATCTTGAATTGTCACTTAGATGGTGAATCATCCACTATACATAATAAAAATAATGTATGTAGAGTTGTGTCTACTTTTTCTTGATTTGGTCCTACAAGTTGTAGGAACTCAGTTTTATATAATGCCAGCTTCCTCACACATTCCTACCTCTTCCCACCTCATTTTATCATTTATAATACTTCTCCTATCAAAGTCCTCATCTACCTCGAGTTGCACATTCATATCCAAGTAGGTCCTAGTACCACTGGTTCTCAAAATGACTCTCCCCTCCACCACCTCATCTCCCTTGGGATGGGTGACTATGGTTTTATGCTAAATATAGTTTGAATTGCTCTTCATATCACGATAACAAGTCCATCAGACTTCATATCTATGGATGTAGTTCCAATTAGATGATAGCGTTGTTTATATCAACATGATAATATTTTGGCTACAGTGTCACTGTATGAGGAGTCCAGGAGTATTGGCCAGTCAATGACCTTGATTGGTGTTGAATTGGCCCAAACTATCTATTTCTCGAGTTCTTTAGGCTTTCCCTATTTGATTTAGATTATTATGTGTTCTGATTCAATTCCTATTCTCCAGCTATAGTTTCTTAGACTAATATCTATTTGTGTTTACCTATTGTTGTATTCAGAGGTGAGTGCCTAAGAACTTCACACAAGATTGTGGTGTGGAATGGGAGTCTAGGCACTGAGTGAAATAATACATATGCCAAATTTAACCATCACTTCCACAAGATCTAGTAATGCATGCATTCATTGCCTTATTATGATACCCAAATGACATTTCATTATTCCAATTTATACCATATCCTAACCTAATAAAAAATATATAATTTCTTGTTCTCTATCTTCACTAACAAAAGCATACATTTTTTCCCTTAATGCTTGTACTTCCTTTTGTTGCATGCGGCCGCTACCAGTTCAAGCCTTGTCTTACATGACCACCACATAAATAGTGTCCTACATCTACCTGATAACCAGAAGCCTCCATTCCATCACCTTCAACCCAGTAGCTCATCACCCATCCTAATTATCACCTCGATTCCATTATGTTTCTTTTTTTGCCAGTCAAGTACAAGCGTTTTCTTTGTTCTCCTTGGAAGTTCTATAATAAGTGGAGTTTTAATTGTCTTCTATATGAACAATACAAGTTCTTCAAGCACACCTCCATGCGCTCCCTATTTTGCTTATAGATAATTTTCTAAAGGAGAACTCAAAAACTTGAATATAATGGTTAAATTGTAGAGGAGGCACTTTTCCTGCACTTCCCAGGCAGGGAGCAAGTGATGTGGACCAGTTCATATAATCATTCATGTTGATGGCAATAGAGAAGGCTTTGATCAAAGGTATTGTCTGTCTTGCTTGTTATAAATCTTAAAACTTGGAGCATCAATGTTAGCCTGAATATATTTTGTATTTTGTTAAAACTTGAAATGAAGATAGATTTTTGATAGTTTTCCAGTGAAAGAAAAACATAGCAAAAACTAGTATGATGTAGGTAACTTGTCAAAAACAAGGGGAAAAGTTTCAAATTCTTATAAAAATGCATTTATTCAATATAGAAAATTTATTAACAAAATGCATATGCATTGTCTTGAAGCTACTATTTGCTGATCCTGCTTTAAAGATCCATCTTAGTGTACAGATCTTTTGGAGGCTCCCTTGTTATCCTTTTCCTAGTTTTGTTATCTGCAGGAGGATCTTTTGAAGTTGTAGTTTGCAATTTTCTTGCTTAAAGATCTATGCAAGTGCACATTAGGATGTATGAATTTGTTATTTAACCTAGATCACTTGATTCTATAATCCTAATGGATATGCAGAGCATGTGGACAACTATGTTTATTAGCATTCTACTTGTTGATGGCCCAAGGGTCTGTAACCACCCAACCACAAGTTGCAAGTTAATTCCAAGTTAATGGCCTTATTGGTGTGTAAGTAGATGAATAGTTTGTTATAATCAACAAGCATATTAAATATTTCACCTGAAACAATGTATCAGAAGAATTCTCTAATATTCTAATTTGTTTTTGTTTGCATCTTGAAGGATCTGCATTATCAATTTTCTAGTTATGTCCATGCTTTTGTAGAAAGAAACTTTATCATCAAGTGATTCACCACTAGGTTTTGTAGCTCATCATCGTTGGAGATTCGGTGTCCCTCTTTATCTTTCAGCATGGGGATCATGATGTTTCTCTAAATCACTTTAAAGGGCAGCATCAACATTCAACTTCATGACCCTTTGGATAATTTTCCAGCAACCATTGGCTCTAGTTCTAACAAGGATGATTTTTTAAGGAGCTATGCTATAAGATTTTGGCTAAATGATTTAGATCCAAATCATGAAGCTTAGCAAAAAGAAAGTGATTCTCATGCTTTTTTAAGGAGCTATGCTATAAGATTTTGGTAAATGATTTAGATCCAAATCATGAAGCTTAGCAAAAAGCGAGTCTCGGGGGAGCTTGAGATGAAACACAAACTCATTTTGTACCTTCCAGATTGTGAGGCAGATGGTGATATATCTTTGGTCACAGTTAAAGTCGGATGTGATAAGGTAGCAAGAAGATTCTTTTACTTTGGATTATACTTTAATTACCTCCTCAACCATGGTGAAATTTCATTGAACATTGAAACATTCTTTGGCATGTGAGTGGGAAAGCTATAATGCTTGATGATACCAAGTTGAGTTGCATGTTTTAAAAGCTTCTCAATTGCTTCTGGTTTGTTTAATACCTCATGTTCTCTTCCCACTTTAGTGAGTTTCATTTGACATATTTTTGTGGAATTTCATTGCAGTTCATTTACATGAAGCTAGCATGTGTGAACCCATTGATTTCAATGGCCTCTAGGAAACAACAGATTTATCATACATAGACCTTGAAAATGAAATATTTTTTGTATTGCTTTCTTAATAATGTTTGGATTGCTTTCCTATCTCAGATGTATCAATCATGTGGTGCCTTGCAGAATGTAGTCTTCCAACTGGTTCATCAAGGCTACAGTTCCCATTTGCTAAACCTCCTTCCAAATATTCTCATTTTGGAGTGTTGTAGGATGAACATACATCATGTGAATTCCACAGACTCCACTCTCTAACGAATTTTTAGCAATGTCCATCTACATGCCCCAGATGGGTTCAAAGGTAGTTCTTCTCAGGTAAATCTAAGATACACCCATCGTAGGTTATTTTAGTAAGTATTAGTTTCTAAATTTCATATTCCTCTACCATGTATAAGTTTGTTGTCACATTTAAAACATGAGACTAGATCTTGTGCAAACAATATAAAGATTGAGGCAATTTATTATTGTATCTTGTCTATGAGTTCCTCCATGTCAAACAAATTTTGGCATGAAGTCTACTAATTTTTCTCCTTTGGTGTGATTAGTAAAGGCTTAATACCATGCACCCTGTTACTAACTTGTGCCATGATTGAAACACCCTGTTAATGTGTTCAGTCTCCAATGGGAAGGGTCGAGAAAAATATTCATGAGGATGGGCCCAAAAACCCATTTGTAAGTAACTTGTTTATGCATGCACTTTGAGTGTTGTTTCTCTCCTCCCTTCTCTGCATACCTCAAGAGACTCATTGATGTCGTTGTTATTCACATAAGTATTTTGTACTGAACATGGACCTACATTGTTTAATGATCCACGTTTAATGCTCGACGCTCCAAAGTTTTTTGACATCACATGGACTAAAAAAGGTTTAAAAGCAGTAGAACTATGAGATGTATCATTATCTTTACTCTTGAAGGTTCAAAATCACTTTGAAAACAAAAACCTATCTCATCTATAAAAGCATATGTATCGAAACACGATGAAATTGTCATTGAGAAGAACACATTATAAAACTGAGCACAATAGACATATATCCATGGATTTGAATGCTTAACTACCAGTAGAGAACATAGCTTTAAATAACCAAGTTTATCTGAACCTTACCCAGCCCTCATGTCATCTTCACACACATAGCAAACCCATGAGAATGTTCAAGTACTTGTGTGTCTTTTTCACTATTAAGAAAGGGGAAATAGTATGTGGTTTAAAAAAATAAATTCTGAAATAGAAGAAAATATCTACTTGGAGGTCTGAAAATCAGTATACTAACTCACATTGTCCAATATTTTTAGCAACTCAATTTGGACAGCTAGCAACTGTTTGATGTGCTCCAAAGCGCAAAGCTACAGACCCTCTATAATAATAAATGGTTGAACTCATTCCACAAATGAATATTGTCTTATTTCTACAACTAAACATGATGCCCACAACCTGATTTGCTCCTCCTCATCAGCCTTTGTTAGCAGCCAGTCACAGAGGGTGTTGATTATGCACCCCTTCAAACAGCATGTCACATCGTCTACATAATTAGAATGAGGACTAATAATGTAGGGGAGCCAAAGAGTGGGTAAGCACTACTAAGCACAAAATCCTAATACCAAATTTGTGATCCCATCTCTATTTGTGAATACAAGGTATTAGCCCTCTAATTTTATGTTTTTTTAAGTTATCAATGATTTGTTGGAGAGTTTGAAGGGCCTACAACTATCAAGCATGATTATGGATAATGTAAGATTGGATGAATAGTTGTTGAAGGATTGGATCATTGATAATGAAGTGAAAATTGTTAAGAAGACCCATCCATTGTTCTTCTCTCATAGTCAATATGTTAGAGTTTGGGAACACACTTCAATGAGATAGCACATTCAACACCAAATCTACCTATTATGTATTTAGCAGTGCTAAAGATATTAAGTGTGAAGGAGACTAGCTAAGCATATGGAAGACAAAAGATTCAAAAAAATCTGGATACTCATGTGGACCCATTAACTAATGCCATTCTTACAAATAGTATAATCGTTAGTAGGCATATGGAGACTAGTAGAAGATGTAAAAAGTCTAATGTTGACAGGGAAACTAGCCTACACACATTCAGTGATTGCAACCATGTACATGATATATGGAGGGGTGAATTCCATGTCATTAATCTAAATGATTTCTTTACAATGGATATACATAATTGGATAAAGAGAAATATGTGAGGTAATGATCAACATTGTACCACTCTCATGATATCATGTTGGTTTATATTGAGGTTTAGGAATGCTATGATGTTTAAAGATTGTACCAAAACCACTAACGATCAAATATATTATATATGAAAGGATTCTAGAAACTAGATTCTTAACTAGAAGGTGGATGAACAGTCTAAGAAAGTTGACATGAATAAATGATGGACATGACCTACAAGTGTCAACGTGAAAATGAATATTGATGTAGCTTGGATAAGAAGAATGTTGCAACTCCTATAATCATTAGAGGTGATGGAGGCAACGAAGTAGGTGGTTATGGAAATACAATCTAGGTTGAATGAGCAACTCCATCCTAGTTGATTGTAGTATGCATGGGCCTAAACATTGTAGAAGAGGCTAACTATAACATACTAGATCTCGGACCCTACCCTAGAAGTTGACATTTTGGACTTAGCCAAACAAGGTTGAAGGTTAGACCTAAATAGATGTTTAGTATAACCCCAATGAGCTAATGCATGTATAGATCACGTTTATGTAACCTAATGTTCTAACATTAATCTTAGGTTTATAATGGATACATAAAATATGCCACATAACTCATTTTGAAGATAAGAAACTTAATTGGATGAATAATTTAGATAATGGGTCGTTAATGGGCCATATGACATATCTCATAAAAATTATCTCAAAAGTAGAAACAAACTTTAAATTCTAAATCTACATATCAAAATTATACTACTTGTCAAATTTCATCTAATTTGGATAACCTTGAAATATTAGGATAAGTTTAGGAGAGAGAAAATTAGTAAAAGGCATAAGTAATGAATAATGTTATTATATAACTTCAAAATATGGAAATAATGTCAAATTCATATTCAGCACATCAAATATAACTTGTGGATGAAGTTTGGTTCAATTTGGTTGTTGTTTTTGCAAGTTATGCAATTTTAAGTACATTCTGGATTTTTTTGCAATTTATCCAATTAGGAGGTTTTCTTTGCAAATTTTCACATTCATTATAATCCTTATATATTCCCTTACCATTATCAAGATTTTGAACCATGGGGAACCTAGTTGCACCTTGGTTTGAAGGTGTTTCTTTCCAAGGGAATTTTAGGGATTACTCTCTTTATAAATGAGCTTATCTTTAGAAGCTATCAACCAATGGGGTTATTTCTTTGATTGGAGGTCAGTTGGGATGGCCTATAAGTGTCCATAAACTGACATTTGATATTCAAGAAGCCTCTACGAGCTTTCCTCTTGCATGGCCATGAATCCTTAGCCTAAGGACACATGGAAAGTCCCATAGACACCTTATGCTTGCCCCCTTCTTTATAAAGCCATGCCTACCCCTTCCCACCTCCCAATCCAAGAAGAAATCCTCTCCTTTTCTTTCCCCCAGCTTAGAGCATTGTCCCTTCTATTTTTGGAAACAAAGTTTCTGTCCCAAGGTAAAAGAGGGCGCCTACCTTGGTGAAGAAGGCTCCTAGGGTTCCAAATTTCTCTATTTATGATTTCTTAAGCTCCTCCTTGGTGATTTTGACCAAAAATAGTAAGTATCCTCCTTTCCTTCCCTATTTTCATGCTGTTAGTAATCCTCCCACCTTCTTCCAGGTCTGAACCATGACCTTCCTGTTGGCTAAATGGACATCTATAAATCCCTTGTGTTTTAATAATGACAAACATTTCGTTCTTGATGATCTAACGTGCTACTTGAGTGTTTCAGGAATAAGAAAGCATCAGGGAAATCTATATGCTTAATGTTTATATTTTCATGAAATGTAATCAATTTGTAAAAACTTGTATAAACATATAATGTACAAGTACTTAGACTTCATGTAAATCAAGCGTTAGATCTTCCCTAGCTAAACACCAAACTAAGATAAGGTCATCCCCTTCAATAGTGTCATATATGCACACTCATACACACAATTAATGTCTTTATTTGGAACATTGAAACAAGGTCAATCTCGGTCGACAAAATCCTCGACCGAGACACTCTCAGTCGACAAACTCCTCGACCGAGAAAGACCCAAGTAGCTGTTAGACACAACTGATAAGGTAGTTGGCAGTTGGAGATGAACGTTGCAAACACTTGATCCAGAGAGCCTGTCGGTCGACAAAACCTCAACTGAGTATGTATCTCGGTCGACAATTCCTCGACCGAGATGGACTCTGACAGCAACTGCAGAATTAATTAACTAGTCGTTGCTAATGCAACTAACTTGTACCTAACAGCTAGTTAAGCACTTAGAACCCCCTAGAAAGTGTCTAGAACGTCCTTAAGCACTTGTAGGACATTCCTATAAATAGGACATGCCTTAGGACACCTAAACTTACCAATTACACACTTGAGCAATATTTGAGCATACACTTGCATTGAGCAACCTGTTTGTGAGCAATTGAGCACATTTGTAATTGGCTACTTTTCTCTTGGCTCTAATTTCGTGTCCTATAGGCTAGTATCTCCTATCCACAGCAATCACACTTCCATATACATTGGTTAGGAGATCTACACACTTGATATAGGCAAATCAAGCCTTGTGCTTCAAAGGATAAGTTGTAATTTCCATTTTCCTTTCTTGTTCACTTTCATTGCTTGTACTCTCCTTGCTACTCCTAGGTTGGAGGTTGTGGATTGGAGAGGGTCGTGATCTTCTTGGTGAAGAAGGAGACTTTGAACTACTTCAAGAAGGCTGGTGCAACGGGAGGTTACTTCAAAGAGGAAGGCTACTTCAAGGGGGAGCTTGGAGTTACTTCAAGAAGGCTACCTCGAGTTGGTGCATCAACTTCAAAGTGAAGGTTGTTCAAAGGGGTGTAAGAAAGTATTGTATTTTGTGTAATTCCTTGAGAAGGTAATAAAATAAATACTTTCAAAATCCCGGTTGGGTAAGCAACCGGGTAGTGGAATGACTACCTTAGTATTTGCTAAGGTAGGAACCACTCTAAATCCCTTGTCTCCTTCTTACTTTTTTATTTGTGGTTGTTTGAGTTAAATAATTGTTAAAATAATTTAAAAACCCTATTCACCCCCTCTAGTGGTTTTTCAATTGGTATCAGAGCAAGCTTCAAGGAACTCTAACCAAGTCTTGAAGAATGGGTGACGGGTTGCTCAACAACCTCAACCTTGAAGGGACACTTGTGGCTAGACCTCTGACATTCGATGGAACTAACTACATCTACTGGAAAAGAAGAATGCAATTTTATTTCTAAAGGATTAGTTGGGATCTATGGAGGATGGTGTCAACCCCCTATGAGCTTCCTCAAGTGGAATATGCAGCTTGGGACACCAATACGGTAAAGTCGGCTCAAATGAATGCAAAGGTTGTAAGTATTCTCTATTGTTCAATTTCAGTAGGAGAATTTAATAGGATATCAAATTGTGAAACAGCTTATGAAATTTGGCATAGACTTTCCATAACTTATGAAGTGACTGTTCAAGTTAAGAATTCTAAAATTGGAATGCTTAAACAAAAGTTTGAACAATTCCGTATGGATCCGAATGAATCTATTAGTGATATGTATGCAAAATTCTCTTCTATTGTAAATGGTTTGAATGCTTTAGGTAAAGTTATTAGTGAGGAAGATCAGGTGTCAAAGATCCTTAGATCACTTCCTCCCAAATACAAGCCCAAGGTGACGGCCATTGAAGAAGCAAATGACCTCACCCGACTACAGATGGAACAACTCATTGGCAACCTAGAAGCTCATGAGGCAAATTTAGAAGAAGAAGAAAGAAGAGAACGTGAACTTCAACAAGGGAAAAAGAAGAACATTGCATTCAAAGCATCAACCAAGGACAATCATGACACAAGTGAAGATGATAGTGAAGAAGAAACTCTCATTGTAAATGGTAAGCAATATAAAAGTTTCAAAACTAATAAAACTTCTAGTGGTTCTTCTTCCAGGTGCTTTGAATGTGGCAAGAAGGGACACATGAAAGGTGATTGTCCAAAACTCAAGAAAGGGAAGAAATCATCTCACAAAAAGAAGGAAAGACCATATAAAGTTGCATGGGATGATTCAAGTGATGATAGTGATGATGGAAAAGAAGAAGTAGAATGCCTCATTGCTACAACAAATGAAGAAGAAGAAGAAGAGGTAAGTCCTTTTGATCTACCAAAAGAATATCTAATTGCTAGTCTTCAAGATATTCATGAGAAATATATTGAGTGCAAGAAGAAACTTAAGAAATCAAATAAAGTAAATGATGATTTAAACGTTAAACTCCTTACTCTTGCATCTGAAAATGAAGATCTCAAAAAGGAAAATGAAGATTATGATCTTAAGTTAAAATTTGTAGAAGCTAATTGCAATCTTCTTTCCTTAGAAACGTTAAACTTGCAAACTCAAGTGAATGATCTTCAGAGACAACCTATTTTATGTTCACACTTAGATTATGATGAGGTTGTAAAAGAAAGAAACTCTCTATTATCTGATTTAGATCAAGCAAAGAAAGATATAAACAAGAAGATGGATGATATTGCTAAGCTACAAAGAAAAATAAATGAGTTAAGAGGAAATGACATCCTTGAGAATATTCTGAAAATTTCCTCTAGTTATAATGGAAGAAGAGGATTAGGATATGATCCAAAGAGAAATCAACCCAAAAGAGCTAAAGCATCAAAGACTAAGACTATGTTTGTACCTAAGAACACAATTCCTAGAGAGAGAAATGAAGTTGACTCCATTAGTTGTCATTATTGCATGCGCCTTGGACATTATTCATTTTCATGCCCATATAAGAAAAAGAATGATGATCTAGCTTGGATTCCTAAAACTTAGAAGCTTAAATTTAACTAGTTGAGATTTGGTCTAAACTGATTCTTGATATACAAATATCATATCTCCACACAATCGAGCACTAACTTGCATAATTTTGTTTTACTTGGAAGCAATTAACAGTTCTGAAAACAGTACAGAAACTTTGTCAGTCGAGAAATTGTCGACTGAGAGAACAGTCAATTGAGAAATCGTCGACCGAGCAGGTTACTGATTTCCAGTCTGCAATAAATCTACTGAATATGTTTTCAATTGATCAAATTGCTATCTATTTATTATTAATAACTACTTTTTACATGCAAGAACAAAGAACAAATTCTGGAACCCATCCTTAAAAACTTATATGAGATTACTTTGGTTTATTCTCTAAATGGTTTAGGTTAAAACTGAAAATTATGAACCATGTTGATTTAAGGAAAATTACTACTTTCATGGTCTATTCTAAGTATTCTTTGATCTATCTAAACCATGTGTTGAATTTCATGCTTCTATAGTTCTATCATAACATCATGGATATGCTTTCATCATTCAGCCTTCTAGGAGTAGTTCTTGGTGTCATAACATCATGGATATGCTTTCATCATGAATTATGAACCATGCTCAAGTGTGTAATTGGTAAGTTTAGGTGTCCTAAGGCATGTCCTATTTATAGGAATGTCCTACAAGTGCTTAAGGACGTTCTAGACACTTTCTAGGGGGTTCTAAGTGCTTAACTAGCCGTTAGGTACAAGTTAGTTGCATTAGCAACGGCTAGTTAATTAATTCTGCAGTTGCTGTCAGAATCCATCTCGGTCGACAAAATCTCGACCGAGTAGGTATCTCGGTCGACAATTCCTCGACCGAGATGGACTCTGATAGCAACTGCAGAATTAATTAACTAGTCGTTTCTAATGCAACTAACTTGACGGCTAGTTAAGCACTTAGAACCCCCTAGAAAGTGTCTAGAACATCCTTAAGCACTTGTAGGACATCCCTATAAATAGGACATGCCTTAGGACACCTAAACTTACCAATTACACACTTGAGCAATCTTTGAGCATACACTTGCATTGAGCAACCTGTTTGTGAGCAATTGAGCACATTTGCAATTGGCTACTTTTCTCTTGGCTCTAATTTCGTGTCCTATAGGCTAGTATCTCCTATCCATAGCAATCACACTTCCATATACATTGGTTAGGAGATCTACACGCTTGATATAGGCAAATCAAGCCTTGTGCTTCAAAGGATAAGTTGTAATTTCCATTTTCCTTTCTTTTTCACTTTCATTGCTTGTACTCTCCTTGCTACTCCTAGGTTGGAGGCTGCGGATTGGAGAGGGTCATGATCTTCTTGGTGAAGAAGGAGACTTTGAACTACTTCAAGAAGGCTGGTGCAACGGGAGGTTACTTCAAAGAGGAAGTCTACTTCAAGGGGGAGCTTGGAGTTACTTCAAGAAGGCTACCTCGAGTTGGTGCATCTACTTCAAAGTGAAGGTTGTTCAAAGGGGTGTAAGAAAGTATTGTATTTTGTGTAATTCCTTGAGAAGGTAATAAAATAAATACTTTCAAAATCCCGGTTCGGTAAGCAACCGGGTAGTGGACTGACTACCTTAGTATTTGCTAAGGTAGGAACCACTCTAAATCCCTTGTCTCCTTCTTGCTTTTTTATTTGTGGTTGTTTAAGTTAAATAATGGTTAAAATAATTTAAAAACCCTATTCACCCCCCTCTAGTGGTTTTTCACTTCCATGGTAAAACTCCAACTAGAACCCATAAACACCTCATGTCCATGTTCTTTTGCTAAGGTTTTTCACCTCTAAAGTGGAGAAGGCGCTTCTTGCTCGAGATAGGAGCTTTGTTGGAGAAACCAACCTCTCTAAGCCGGGGAACCTTACTTATTGGACCTTTCCACCTTCCCTAGAGGTTCTTTGGAGGCCTAGGCTTGGATCTAGGACTAACTAGGACTATTTAGACTCTGAAGTTGAGGTATGATGCATCCCCTATTCATCTATGTTGAGCAATTCATCTATGCTTATTCATTCTCCTTGTCCTATGGACATTAGCCTATACACAATGTCTTTTCTTTTGAAAATCATGGTTCTTGTGAACTACCTTATTTGATATTGATCATGTGATCATGGATATTCTTTTGAACTCTTATCTTATGCTTTTTTTCATGATGGAACTCTAAAAGATGACATGTGATGTCTTTTGCCCACCAATGAGGTGGATGTATATGTTGGTCACTTATGTGGTGACTAGTTTATATATTCTGATGATATTTTCTACTTGCCTCTACATTTAACATGCTATGTGATTCATTAGCACTAGAGTAGTGTAATTACATTGGTTTTATTATGGCAGATGTGTTATTTCCTACCGAGAAGATGTGATATTTCCTGCTCTTTTGGGATGGAAAGGAACCTTATACTCAGGGCAATATGTGCGATTCTTGGCCCATGTTTTATATATTTGGGAGATTGACAATATTCCTTTCTCTATTAGGTTTCAAGTTTATGAGACTTGTCAACCTTTGTGTTTATATTGTTCTAGGTCTATGTTTATCTCACATGCAAACATGTTGATGATATGGGGTGTGTTCCCTAATTCTTTACATGTTCTTGTGTTGCACAATCTTTATGTTTTATTAATAGCAAGTATTCTTTTGTTATCATATGATTTCTATTCCTTTTCTTTTGATACCCATTTGGGTGGTCCTTATCCTTTCTATGGGAAGCCTTTTATATTCGAAGTCCTTTATTTCATATTTGCTCAATTTCCAAGTTAGTATGCACATACCAACCTTTGTTGATGTCATCTATTTTCTCTTCTTATTGGGGTATGCTTCCAATCCTAGGTAAAGGACTTGGATGATAAGGTATGAAGTTTTGGACTAGCTTAAAGAGTTAAATCTTGGATAAAAAGTTGTTATTGCTTAGATTTTCCTCTACTTAGATCCTTATATTGTATCATACATGTAAACCCTTACTGTATATTATGATGTACTTTTTTAATAACCTTGTGATAAATTGTATATAGTCAACATTTTTATTCTGCTGCTATACTTGGGTTGTTTTGAATACCATTTATTTGAAGTTTGAAAATGTTACACCTATTCCAACATACCTTTGAGTGTGTTTGGAATGGATGTTTTATACTTCAATTTTTCTTCAGTAAGGGGGTGACCCTGCCTCCTTACAGCATGGTATCAGAGCCCATAGTAGTCAAAATCTGACTATTTAATTTTTTACTCCCTAGTTAGAATACTTGTCTTACCTTTAAGTGACATGTTTTCCCTAGAGTTGATCAATAGATGATGAAGGTTTGATTTAGGATCATATAGTTTCACATTAGAATAATAATGAACAGATCCTTAGAATACTTACAAGTAAAAGATGCATAAGTAACCATACTAACTTGAGGTTGTTTAGCTTGGCCTTTAGGAAGCTACTAGGACATGAAGTTGAAAGCACATGTGTCTAGAAAGGATCAGGGTTTGGGGGTTGGCAAGATTTTCCTCTGCACCACTAGCTTGGTTTAAGAGGACTCCAAAATCCATATGATACTGGTCTGGCCTGAGCTGATATAAATTGTCTGAAATAGCATGTTTTTAGGCAATATTATCCTTAGACATCTATATGATTTATCTTTAGGGACTCTAATATGTTGAACTAGTCTCCCAGGTGTAAAGACTTCTTTGAGTATGTACAAGAGCAAGTTAACCCATAGTTCATAGTTAGTCTTTACAAGTTATGTTTTTTTTTGCATGATGCTTATGTAGTTAGAAGTGTAGTTGAACCTTTTGTACCTAAAGAATAATTTTGACTTAATAAGATGAATCATTTAGGGGTTGGTGAATAAGTTGTTTTCTTATATGTGGATGTTTTGATTTTGAGGATGAAATCCCTATAAGGGGTGGTGTGCTATAACATACTAGATCTCAGACCCTACCCTGGAAGTTGACATTTTGGACTTAGCCAAACAAGGTTGAAGGTTACACCTAAATAGATGTTTAGTATAACACCAATGAGCTAATGTATGTATAGATCACCTTAATGTAACCTAATGTTCTAACATTAATCTTAGGTTTATAATGGATACATAAAATATGCCACATAACTCATTTTGAAGATAAGAAACTTAATTGGATGAATAAGTTAGATAATGGGTCGTTAATGGGCCATATGACATATCTCACAAAAAGAAGTCTCAAAAGTGGAAACAAGCTTCAAATTCAAAATCTACATATCAAAATTAGCCTACATGTCAAATTTCATCTAATTTGGACCACCTTGAAATATTAGGATAAGTTTAGGACAGAGAAAATCAGTAAAAGGCATAAGTAATTAATAATGTTATTATATAACTTAAAAATATGGAAATAATAGAAAATTCATATTCAACACATTAAATATAACTTGTGGATGAAGTTTGGTCCAATTTGTATGTTTTTTGTGCAAGTTATGCAATTTTAGGTACATTCTGGACTTTTCTATAATTTACCAAACTGGGAGGTTTTCTTTAAAAATTGATACATGCATTATAATCCTTATATATTCCCTTACCATTCTCGAGCTTTTGAGCCATGGGGTACCTAGTTTCACCTTGGTTTGAAGGTGTTTCTTTCCAAGGGAATTTTAGGGATTACTCTCTTTATAAACGAGCTTATCTTTAGAAGCTATCAACCAAAGGGGTTATTTCTTTGATTGGAGGTCAGTTGGGATGGACTATAAGAGTCCACAAACCAACATTTTATATTCAAGAAGTCTCTATGATCTGTCCTCTTGCATGGCCATGAATCCTTAGCCTAAGGACCCATGGAAAGTCCCATAGACACCTCATGCTTGCCCCATTCTTTATAAAGCCATGCCTACCCCTTCCCACCTCCCAATCCAAGAAGCAATCCTCTCCTTCTCTTTCTCCCAACTTAGAGCATCATTTCCTCTATGTTTGTCCATGAAGTTTCTATCTTAAGGTAAAAGAGGGTTCCTACCTTGGTGAAGAAGGCTCCTAGGGTTCCAAATTTCTCTTTGTAGGATTTCTTAAGCTCCTCCTTGGTGATTTTGACTAAAACCAGTAACTATCCTCCTTTCCTTCCCTATTTTCATGTTGTTAGTATTCCTCCCACCTTCTTCCAGGTCAGAACCATGACCTTCCATGGTAAAACTCCACCTAGAACCCATAAACACCTCATCTCCATGTTCTTTTGCTAGGGTATTTCACCTCTAAAGTTGAGAAGGTGCTTCTTGCTCGAGATAGGAGCTTTGTTGGAGCAACCAGCCTCTCTAAGCTTGGGAACCTTACTTATTGGACCTATCCACCTTCCCTAGAGGTTCTTTGGAGGCCTACGTTTGGATCTAGGACTGACTTGGACTATTTAGACTCTGAAGTTGAGGTATGATGTATCCCCTATTCTTCTATGTTGAGCAATTCACCTATGCTTATTCATTCTCTTTGTCCTATGGAAATTAGCCTATACACAATGTATTTTCTTTTGAAAATCATGGTTCATGTGAACTACCTTATTCGATATTGATCATGTGATCATGGATATTCTTTTGAACTCTTATCTTATGCTTTGTTCATGATGGAACTCTAAAAGATGACATGTGATGTCTTTTGCCCTCTTCTGAGGTGGATGTATATGTTGATCACTTATGTGGTGACTAGTTTATATATTCTGACTATACTTTCTACTTGCCTCAACATTTAACATGCTATGTGATTCAGTAGCACTGGAATATGTAATTGCATTTATTTTTATGACAGATGTGTTATTTCCTGCCGAGAAGATGTGACATTTCCTGCTCTTTTCGGATGAAAAGGAACCTCATACTGAGGGCAAGATGTGTGATTCTTGACCCATGTTTTATATATTTGGGAGATTGGTAGTATTTATTTCTCTACCAGGTTTCAAGTTTATGAGACTTGGCTGCCTTTGTGTTTATATTGTTCTAGGGCTATGTTTATCTCACATAAGTACATGTTGATGATATGGGGTGTGTTCCCTAATTCTTTACATGTTCTTGTGTGGCACAATATTTATGTTTTGTTAGTGACAAGTATTCTTTTATTATCATATGATTTCAATTCCTTTTCTCTTAATACCCATTTGGGTGGTCCTTATACTTTCTATGAGAAGCCTTTTATATTGGATGTCCATTATTCTATATATTTCTCAATTTCCTATTTAGTATGCACATACCAGCCTTTGTTGATGTCATCTATTTTCTCTTCTTTCTAAGTTATGCTTCCAACCCTAGGTGAAGTACTTGGATAATAAGGCATGAAGTTTTGGACTAGCTTAAGGAGTTAAAGCTTGGAGACAAAGTTGTTATGGTTTTAATTTCCCTCTACTTAGATCCTTATGTTGTATCATACATGTAAACCCTTACGAGATATTATGATGTACTTTTGTAATAACCTTGTGATAAATTGAATATAGTCAACATTATTATTCCGCTACTATACTTTGGTTGTTTTGAATACCATTTATTGAAGTTTGAAAATGTTACACCTATTCCAACATACCTTTGAGTGTGTTTGTAATGGATGTTTTATTCTTCAATTTTTCTTTAGTAAGGGGGTGATCCCGCCTCCTTACATGAACTACCATAACATTATTAGTCAAGACATACTAAAAACATGATACTGACATGATACCTAAGCCACCAATTACAAACCTAGGGTAAGGAAAATAGATAACAAAGAGTTATCAAAAGAGGAAAGACAATTGTAAAGTCAAGTTTGAATGTAGGGAGTGCAATAATGATTTTGATACCTTGGCTAAGATTCACATAATAAACAAGAATGGCTACTTTTGCTATATCATACAATCAGAGGCTACCAAATTGCACCTAGTAAGTGGATCTTGTAATGGTAGTAGTACCATACATTTGTCTAGTTGTTTAAATTCACTAAATTGCAATTATAATTTTAGATTGCTTTCTAGAGAAGGGACATGTGAGTAATATGTCTTGTGTCTTCCAAAAAAAGATATATCAAATGAAGTTTCTCATTCAAAAAGGAATATTTCCATTGAATGGTTTTAATATGAAGCCCTGAGTTAAGGGACAACCTCTTAGATGGCATTGTATGAACTCAAGAATCCTAGATTTCACCATTATGTTGCTTGAGCTTGGTCACATAAGGAGATGAATTTTTTTTTTCAACATATGTTAAAGATATAGATTTAGAGAGAGAAAGTATGTGGTTAGATTTCCATTAGTTTCATGAAGCCTTGGGAGGTGGCAACTGGTCAACGAGCACGTATGAATTAGTGCTTCCACCTTAGATTGAGGAGGATAAATGATACAGTAGGGATACATGTTGGGTTTAAATGAGGGTCATTTCTTTTCTTGGAATTTTGTGAGAGACTAAATTATGGTGGAGGATTGGAAACATAACTCCAGAGGAGTCTAGGCGGTGTTCTTCAACAACATATTTTTGTTTGTTGCGTTTGCCATGGTCATAAGGGTTTGGATTCTATAATTGGGTGATGAGAGGGATTTCCAAAAGTGAGGAAATTGTGTCAATCATTTTGATTTACAAATGGGATGCTTAAATGCAACAAGTTGTCTTGACATCAAATATAGGATAATGTGGAGGAGTTTTAATCATGAATGAGCAATTTCATGACCTAAAAGGTTATCACTGTGATGAAATGATAAAATTGAATATAACACAACTTGTATATCAAGTTATGGTTGAGAAATATATGACTAAAATACTAGTTCAAGCCACCATAAACATTAGTCTCGAAGGAGGAGGTGGGGATGCACAAGCATCCATAATTTAAGGTGTATCACAGCTAGATGTACAATAATGAAAATTGCATGAATTTTTTTAGAATGCTATGGAGGCACTTCTTTGCTGCATTGGATTTAAAAATTTAGTCATGTTTCATTATATGATACATTATTCTATGAAAAACTTAATTTAATTTTCATTGTTTTTATCTTATGATGTAACATTTTCCAATTAGATAATCAAAATTACATTCAATATTGCATTGATCAATGACTCAAAAACCATATGCATCTTTTATTGTCTAATTCCCAAAAGTGGGTCTCCACCTTAGTAAACAGACTACGCTAAGAAAAATTAAGATTAAAGGCATTTATAGATAACTAAGCATATATTCATACACTATAACCAGTGAATAATGTCATTGTTACACCCCGATCTCACAATTTCCTCAAATCATGAGATTAGGGCATAAGATAGGACTTATATAACACAAAGAACACCCTTAACTTTTTCTTCTTTTCTTTAAAACTCTTATTTCCCCGCATTGAACCACATAACATCTTAACAAAGGAATCTGAACATTTCTTTTACTAATCAGACTTTAATAGAAAAGATACATGTATAAACATTCATGATGTATCTCACACATTATGCACATAAACTTGTTAATTAGCATACATATCAAAGAGGAACAATAATACACATCATAATTACAACTCCCTCTCTTATCTCATACTGAGGACCTAGAGTGACAAGGACCGACTGACTCAACTAATCTTGTACTTAACTCTTGTAGCAGATCGACACGGATGCTCTGACCGTCTTCAAGTCCACGCGGTTAACCCTAAAAATGTTTGAGTAGAGGGGTGAGCCTACTCGCTCAGTGAATGAGTACTTCATGGAAACAGACTAATACACTAATGTGATTACAGATATAATTTAAGTAAACGATATGAAATTTAACAATAATAAATACTACACTGAGCAGTTCTAAAACAATATAATTGAAATAACAAAGAATGTAAATATTGCATCCAAAGAATAACTACTAGAAGACTATGCTCTAGTCTTCCTTAACTCTTTCATTTATAAGGAACTCTGTGAATCTATATGATCATATTTTAGATTATGCCCTGATCTTATGCAGTGTACTCTGCATAAGAGACTCGCAGTGCACTACGACCACACCGTACAAGACTTAGCGACACACCCGGGAAATGCTAAGTCTGACTGTCCGTCCTGGTCTGCACAGGACTCTCGGGCGCACAAGGGCCCCAGGCGCACAAGGGCCTGTCTGCACTAACTCTGAGTGCTCTGGACTCCTCCTCTAACCTGAGTACACAGGCGGAGAGTCTCACTGGGTTACCACCGTGACATCGCACGCGTCGTTGTTGAATAACCCCTATTTACTCCAGTGCCACCGTGACATCGCACGCGTTGTTGTTGAACATTGTTTGTCTGCCCTCGTGCCACCGTGACACACGCACGGATTATTGTTGAACACGAGCCCGACCATCTAGGCACAAGGCTAGATCGATCATTTCACCCCAAAGGTACAGACCGCGCAATGGGGTTCTACGGTGTTCAGGGCACCTAAGTCTAATAATAACATTATAGGTACATTTTAAATAGAAATCATAACTCATTTAACATTTCCCACAAAGCTCACACGGCCTGCCATATCATATCATAAGCAACATCATAACTCATATATTCAACATATATCATATCTCAGTAACATCCCTTTCTAGGGCCTGTCATATCTCATCACCTGCAATTTACGAGATATGTATTGAAAATAAGAAGCCCTGCAATATGTAGATATCAACTCAGAGTGAACAAGCATATAAAGTTAATTATAATAGAAACATACAATTCAGCAATTAAGCATCACCACATCTCATATCGAGACCTTTCATATCACCTTATCATGCTTCATTGAACACCCTATCCTTAGGGTTTAATTTGCCTTATTCATTCATCACATGCCATCACCCTACTCTTAGGATTTCATTTGATATAAGCATTCACTAAATAAAGATTGAACCAACAAATCGTATACAATCATTATAGATATGAAACCATGGAAATTTAACTAAATTTAGGGTTTCCATACCATTCAATGAGATATCATGTATCAAGAATAAAATTCAATTAAGATAACCCATGTGGTACATCCTAACCACTTATAGGATTACTAGTCCTTTTCAATAAGGTTGAAACTCTAGCGATATCTTAATTAGGTCAAACCCTAATTATATCATTTGATATAAATCTGAAAAGCATTCTCACTAGGAAGTGTTGTATACGTTTCTGATATGAATCTACCATTAAGGAGTCATTCAAACAGAGAAGGAATCCATATCATATCAATTTACAATAACTTAAATCAAACGGACATTTCAGGATTTAGAATCACATACTAAGCATTTAGCGATTTGGATGCTATAATCAAATTTCGTGCATTAAACTGTTTGAAGGAAGAACCCACTCACCCTAAGGTGTGAAAACACCTCAAAACTGCAGCTCAACTCAGGGAATGTCGAACTCACATCAAATCCCTAGCAAATCTCCCAATTCTTCTTCCATTCAACTGGTAAACCTTAAAAATGAGGGATTATGAAGAAAGGGTGAGAAAAGAGGGAATTTTGACATCATCTTGGATCAAATCAGAGCATGGACGGAATCTTAACATGAGAGAGAAGATTCACCATAAAAGTCTATGCAAAGAATCCAAACTTACTTGATTTCACCCTTCCTGGAATCGCAAAACCCTAATTCAGCAATTCCCCCACTTTCTTCTCTCAAACCCTAACTCTCCCTCTCTCTCTAGGAGCTCGTTTCTCTGGAATGAATAACGAAGAATGAGATTTGTGTGTGTGTGTGGTCATATAAGTCAATTGAGCTGCTTGGGTCAATTGCATATTGACCCAACACTCAACTTTAATTATATTGGCTGAATATTCAGTTTCACAATAGCTTCTGTAATTCACCTACTGAACAGCTAACAGAAGCTCCTAAAATTCTGAAATTTTATATGTTATACCTAATGAAGTTTCAGACCTCCAGTAAAAATTTGAGATCATTTCTAGTTACCAATAATTAATTAGAAATCGAACAGTGCACTGCTATATTGCAGTCTGCCGAATATTCGGCCGAGTTTGTCCTGCACAAAACTCGACCGACACCCTTACTGTAGAGATCAAAAGTCATCCAAAAATTATACCAATTTAACAGAGTGTCTAAAACTGTGTTTTTCAAGCACAGTTAGAATTTGAGATCAATTGGATATACCAATAAAAAGATAAAATTCAATTACCACACTGCTGTATAATTCTGGAAATGTGATCGGCCGAGTTTGAAACTCGACCGATAAACAGGTCAGAACATTCTTCACAAATTCTGATATTTACCAATATTGTTCACGTTTTATATATACAAATCATATCCAAATTTGAAGTAAATCAGAGTTACACATAAAATACTAAAAATCATTTAGTGAGACATTCTACTTATCAAATTCTGTATTCATGTATCATCAAAACCCTATTTTGGGCCGATTAGGGTTTATGCTTCTCAAACCCTAATTCTCAAGACAAAAGAACATTAAGACTTCTTATCATAGTTAAAACATCCTAATTATGTTATCTTCATTAATTAGATTTCAAGAATGATTATTCTAATTAATCTTTGCAATAGTCTAGGTAAACCCTAATTTACCAATTAAGCTCAGTTGGGGTCGTAACAACTCGCCCCCCCTTAGAATGTTTCGTCCTCGAAACATAAACCTACAAGAAAGATACATTCAAGGTTATTCTAAGCTTCTAAAGCCTTCCATGTCATCATATTCTTGTATTTCATACCTGAATGTAGTTTACAACATTAAATCTTTTAATTCTTTACTAACTCACCACATATTTCAAATAGTTCTCAATGATATCAAGTAAATTCTTTATGCCACAGTCAAACATAGAATGCAAAGATAAACCACCACGCTTTCGCTGCGCAACTCTAATACTCTGATACAACTATCTCAACTTATGCGGCTCAGAAAGTTCTATTGTTCTGTATCACCTTTAAGTAACAAAAGCAAGTTCACCATGCTGTTTTAAACTTTAATAACATGCTACTCAAATAGCAAAACAATCTTGAATTAAAAGATTAGATTCAACAATCAATTGCACAATACTACTCTTGGCATCCCCATTGGGTCATGGATGCATGAGGTGAAGCATTACCACCTCATTCCATACTATCTTGTTTCGATCCTGGAACCTGTGGGTTATGGGCCCACACACAATACAAAGTGTAACCATCGCATTATATCATTTTAGAGTTTCAACATCAGTAATAAGGTAATCCACAATTATATCAGTCATTCAAACATTAATCATACTCAATTACCATCACTCAGTTATATTAGAGCTAGGTATAACAAGCTACACCTCATTAGGGTTACTTGTCCAGATAATCTGATTATCATCCCTTTCTATTAATATGAGTGAATAGGTATAACTACCTTATTCAGGATATCCCTTCATGTGTTTAAACATCATTCAAACCGTATCACCATATCACAAATACACAATAGTAAGATGCATATCAGGTATGAATTATTACAACTATCATACGCCTTTAATTTAACATATAGCTTGCACAAATACACTGAAATCATATGTAGAACCAACTTTCATACCTTAGTATGCCTTCAACAAATCATACATGTAAAAACAAATTTACATATTACACAAAGCTAGTGTTTTCCTATATCTCTCTGATCATTCATTACTTCTTTACTTTTTTCTACCTATCCTTTTCATATGATTATATACAATAAACATCATTAACATTGAAGCATTTAAGATAGGAATAGATTATTCATCATTCTTGCTATCACACAAGAATTTATTTCTTATCACACTTCATCATATTGTATGTCACTATTACATTCACTAGATGACCCCACCAAGGTAGTTATGCACCATATATGATTCAATTTCTTATCATTTCATTCCCACCTTGCTCTCAATAAGGAATATATGAAAGAGAAGATGATTTTAAGACTTGGAAAACTTGTATTCAAATATTCCCTTAATACATTCTCGTATGTAGATTTACTTAGTTATCAACAGAGATGTTTGATTAATTAGCACTTGCCTGAATCTCACAACCTCTTTATTTTATAACTTCTCCATCATATTTCAAACCCTTTCTTACATTTCATAGCCCTCTTACCATATACTACTCTTTAACCCGTCATCTTTAATTCTAAATTTTTCTCTTATGACCATGTTGCTTATTCATATGTATGGTCATGTATACCATGTTGCACATATTTCCTCCTTTATCTTTATACTATTGTGAAGTTAACGTTCTAAATTAATAGTCCTTCTATTAGTTTTTCCTCATGTTGAATACATTACATATTCTTCATTTTTAAATCAAGTGGATCATGCATGGGTCAAACATAGTTTCTCTTTCAATCAAGTTTTTCTCTCCTGAATACAGTTTACCTTTGTATGACTTATTCATTCGTTAAACTACACCTATGTTCTTTGCTTAGAAACTAGTTTGTTGTTCTAGTCTTATGAATTACATGTTCATACGATTCTCTTTACTTTTACTCATTTGAAGACTCTTTACTTCTATGGACCTATTGAATGCTCAACCCTATTCTCTACTTAGCCTTTGCTTTAGAGTTCATAAAAGCATTATACTCAATTATATGATCCATTCTTCATGATTGATTCTTGCTATCTTGAACCATACATACATTTCACATATCTTTTCTATATTTCATATGTATAGTTCATATAATATTAATCAATAAACTGATTATGAACTTCATATCATGTTCCATTATTCCCAATTAAGGGTTTCACATTTGAGACCCCAAAGTTGAACCTCAGATATCCGTTTCAATAATTCTTAGTTGTTCTGATCTTGCTCATATGTTTCAACATCTTACTGTATATACATCCTTACTCTGATGTGGGTCTAATTATTCCAATTCTATTCTTATTATGCTATTGATAGGATTCATTAGATCCTAGTAACACATCCTGCCAACCGGACCAGGACAAACCTGAAATCCTGAAGCCAAGAACTACAAAGGATTACATTCTTCCTGAACTGCCACTCACAGCTCAGAAACTCGGCCGATTGCTTCACAACTCGGCCGATCCGCTTGAAAATCGGCCGATCAACTTGCCGTTTGATTTCCTGAAAAAGGAAACTCGGCCGAATTACATACAACTCGGCCGATCAGTTTGTTGTTCGATTGCCTATTAAGGAAACTCGGCCGAATCACATACAACTCGGTCGAATCGCGTACAGACTGAAAACCTAAACAGACCTGCTGATGTCAATTTCACTTGAATCAGCGGGCAAAACCATAGAAACAAAAGCTCATTCAAAGGTCAATTCTAGTCTACTTGTTACAAAGAATGAAATCAATAAATGCTACAATTGCATAGTGTACAACAGATATTAAAGACCCATATTTCAAAGTATTGAATATTTCAATTCAAACATATAAGAGCATTTCTATACATTTCCAACAAAAACAACATTATGAAATGTAAATTCTATCTCCTTTTACATTTATGCTCTTAATTCTTGTTTCTTTTCTCGTTATCTAACCCTAACATTTCTAGGGTTCCTCTCTAGCCCATTCTTCCACTGTATACCTGGACAGGGTATACATGAGAGAATAGACAGAGTATCTTGTACTAGCTGATCCAAGTACTCAGATATCGGGCCAGGATATCCAAATACTCAAATCCCCAAAGCTAACATCAAACATCTCCTATCTGCCACACTTAGGACTCTAACTTACTAACTTAATGGTCCTTGACAACTCACCCTAAGCTCTGATACCAAATTGTTACACCCCGATCTCACAATTTCCTCAAATCATGAGATTAGGGCATAAGATAGGACTTATATAACACAAAGAACACCCTTAACTTTTTCTTCTTTTCTTTAAAACTCTTGTTTCCCCGCATTGAACCACATAACATCTTAACAAAGGAATCTGAACATTTCTTTTACTAATCAGACTTTAATAGAAAAGATACATGTATAAACATTCATGATGTATCTCACACATTATGCACATAAACTTGTTAATTAGCATACATATCAAAGAGGAACAATAATACACATCATAATTACAAATCCCTCTCTTATCTCATACTGAGGACCTAGAGTGACAAGGACCGAATGACTCAACTAATCTTGTACTTAACTCTTGTAGCAGATCGACACTGATACTCTGACCGTCTTCAAGTCCACGCGGTTAACCCTAAAAATGTTTGAGTAGAGGGGTGAGCCTACTCGCTCAGTGAATGAGTACTTCATGGAAACAGACTAATGCACTAATGTGATTACATATATAATTTAAGTAAACGATATGAAATTTAACAATAATAAATACTACACTGAGCAGTTCTAAAACAATATAATTGAAATAACAAAGAATGTAAATATTGCATCCAAAGAATAACTACTAGAAGACTATGCTCTAGTCTTCCTTAACTCTTTCATTTATAAGAAACTCTGTGAATCTAAATGATCATATTTTAGATTATGCCCTGATCTTATGTAGTGTACTCTGCATAAGAGACTCACAGTGCACTACGACCACACCGTACAAGACTTAGCGACACACTCGGAAAATGCTAAGTCTGACTGTCCGTCCTGGTCTGCACAGGACTCTCGGGCGCACAAGGGCCCCAGGCGCACAAGCGCCTGTCTGCACTAACTCTGAGTGCTCTGGACTCCTCCCCTAACCTGAGTACACAGGCGGAGAGTCTCACTGGGTTACCACCGTGACATCGCACGCGTTGTTGTTGAATAACCCCTATTTACTCCAGTGCCACCGTGACATCACACGCGTTGTTGTTGAACACTGTCTGTCTGCCCTCGTGCCACCGTGACACACGCACGGATTATTGTTGAACACGAGCCCGACCATCTAGGCACAAGGCTAGATCGATCGTTTCACCCCAAAGGTACAGACCGCGCAATGGGGTTCTACGGTGTTCAGGGCACCTAAGTCTAACAATAACATTATAGGTACATTTTAAACAGAAATCATAACTCATTTAACATTTCCCACAAAGCTCACACGGCCTGCCATATCATATCATAAGCAACATCATAACTCATATATTCAACATATATCATATCTCAGTAACATCCCTTTCTAGGGCTTGTCATATCTCATCACCTGCAATTTACGAGATATGTATTGAAAATAAGAATCCCTGCAATATGTAGATATCAACTCAGAGTGAACAAGCATATAAAGTTAATTACAATAGAAACATACAATTCAGCAATTAAGCATCACCACATCTCATATCGAGACCTTTCATATCACCTTATCATGCTTCATTGAACACCCTATCCTTAGGGTTTAATTTGCCTTATTCATTCATCACATACCATCACCCTACTCTTAGGGTTTCATTTGATATAAGCATTCACTAAATAAAGATTGTTCCAACAAATCGTATACAATCATTATAGATATGAAACCATGGAAATTTAACTAAATTTAGGGTTTCCATACCATTCACTGAGATATCATGTATCAAGAATAAAATTCAATTAAGATAACCCATGTGGTACATCCTAACCACTTATAGGATTACTAGTCATTTTCAATAAGGTTGAAACTCTAGCGATATCTTAATTAGGTCAAACCCTAATTACATCATTTGATATAAATCTGAAAAGCATTCTCACTAGGAAGTGTTGTATATATTTCTGATATGAATCTACCATTAAGGAGTCATTCAAACAGAGAAGGAATCCATATCATATCAATTTACAATAACTTAAATCAAACGGACATTTCAGGATTTAGAATCACATACTAAGCATTTAGCGATTTGGATGCTATAATCAAATTTCGTGCATTAAACTGTTTGAAGGAAGAACCCACTCACCCTAAGGTGTGAAAAAACCTCAAAACTACAGCTCAACTCAGGGAATCTCGAACTCACATCAAATCCCTAGCAAATCTCCCAATTCTTCTTCCATTCAACTCGGAAACCTTAAAAATGAGGGATTATGAAGAAAGGGTGAGAAAAGAGGGAATTTCGACATCATCTTGGATCAAATCAGAGCATGGACGGAATCTTGACATGAGAGAGAAGATTCACCATAAAAGTCTATGCAAAGAATCCAAACTTACTTGATTTCACTCTTCCTGGAATCGCAAAACCCTAATTCAGCAATTCCCCCACTTTCTTCTCTCAAACCCTAACTCTCCCTCTCTCTCTAGGAGCTCGTTTCTCTGGAATGAATAACTAAGAATGAGAGCTGTTTGTGTGTGTGGTCGATCATATAAGTCAATTGAGCTGCTTGGGTCAATTGCATATTGACCCAACACTCAACTTTAATTATATTGGCTGAATATTCAGTTTCACAATAGCTTCTGTAATTCGCCTACTGAACAGCTAACAGAAGCTCCTAAAATTCTAGAAATTTTATATGTTATACCTAATGAAGTTTCAGACATCCAGTAAAAATTTGAGATCATTTCTAGTTACCAATAATTAATTAGAAATCGAACAGTGCACTGCTATATTGCAGTCTGCCGAATATTCGGCCGAGTTTGTCCTGCACAAAACTCGACTGACACCCTTACTGTAGAGATCAAAAGTCATTCAAAAATTATACCAATTTAATAGAGTGTCTAAAACTGTGTTTTTCAAGCACAGTTAAAATTTGAGATCAATTGGATATACCAATAAAAAGATAAAATTCAATTACCACACTGCTGTATAATTCTGGAAATGTGATCGGCCGAGTTTGAAACTCGACCGATAAATAGGTCAGAACATTCTTCAAAATTTCTGATATTTACCAATATTGTTCACATTTTATATATACAAATCATATCCAAATTTGAAGTAAATCCGAGTTACACATAAAATACTAAAAATCATTTAGTGAGACATTCTACTTATCAAATTATGTATTCATGTATCATCAAAACCCTATTTTGGGCCGATTAGGGTTTATGCTTCTCAAACCCTAATTCTCAAGACAAAAGAACATTAAGACTTATTATCATAGTTAAAACATCCTAATTGTATTATCGTCATTAATTAGATTTCAAGAATGATTATTCTAATTAATCTTTGCAATAGTCTAGGTAAACCCTAGTTTACCAATTAAGCTCAGATGGGGTCGTAACAGTCATAGTGGTAAAAAAATTCTATAGGAAGGCCGAAAATGCATTTGCATCGCTAAAGAAATAAATTTGATGGGAAAGGTGGACTTGAATCCCAAATTGGATAGGCTATAGTATGCTCCCAAAATATATTTGGTCTAATAAATCACTTTCAAGTAGTAAGAGTTATTCCTTGGAAATATATATTATAGGAGAGAACCTATGCCTAGACATGGGTCTAGTGCAACTTGTGCTCAAACCGTTCATGCCCACTGAGCTGGTAGCAGTTGATGTTGCTTTTTGTGGTACACTAGGTATAATAAAGTTTTAGGTTGATGTGGGGCTTGTGGTGTAACTTTTCACTATATTGGTTGTGGTTCCTCTAGGAATTTAGATAATGAGAAGCATCTAGGAAGAACATCAAAGCCTAAAGCTATCTAGTGAAAGATTCAATTTATTGTTTTGAAGCTAAAGTATGTTATACAAGCGCGCACTTGAGGCTGCATGATATTTTGACCAAAAATATGATAAACAGATTATAAAACTTTGAACTTCAATAGTGTCAATATTTTAACTCATTGACTTCTCACATCTAAAATTCAATGATTATTAATGACTTCTCACATCTAAACTTCAATGATTATTTTACAATTAGGTGTCAATACCTCATGGGAAGAGTAACATGGTCATAAGTAAAAACATCCAAAATAGTTAGAAAAAAATGTGTTTGAAAAACACATAAAAATAATATTTTTCTATTAAATTAAACACTATGTTATATAATTGCATTAATATATTTTTTATATGAAGACAATTAGACACCTAAAATTGTCTCTAATGGTGAAGTTAAAATGTAACGATAAAGGATATTTTAATATAAATCCAAAATTAAAACTAGAAACTATAATTCGACTAGCTACACGACACAAAATCAAACCTCTAACATAGATTCAACTACCTGCATCACAAAAAATTAAACCTATAACACACAAATTCAATATATAACATGAACTACCTATGTGAATCACATTTTATGGAAATATACTAATTCAACCAACTATTATACAGAAAATCCCCTTGTAAAACTTCACATGTGTTATACCTTATACAAAGATAGGCTTAATATGTTTGGTAAAGTGCATCATTAGATAAGTAGAATAGGAGAAAATCACTTGATCCCCTTCCAGGACACCATGGTTGGCTATCATTTAATAGATATAAGAGGGTGCCCCATTTAAAGAATTCATTTCCCTAAGAATTATGTTGAATATACCTCTTTTCTAGAAACACACCTTAACACCTCATCAAATATAATAATAGAAACCCTTGTTTGAATATGACAAATACTACCATCATGTACAATCCACTTTTTGAGATATTAGTTAAAATTTATATAATTTCGTATCAAATCATTAAGTCCTCATTGATGGAGGTATCATCATTTAGTCCTCTACCAAACATCCAACTCCATATATTTTCAAGATCCACTGTTTGAAGATGTAGTGAACACATTTGGTATCAAGGTATGTGCACATTTTAGAGTACATCCAAAAGGGTATTGATTTCCTAGATATGTATCTTCTCAACATTTCCTACTTTTTAATGGTCACCTACTCACACTTGTATAAGTCCTCTTCTATGAAAACATATTCCAACATATTCGACTTGTAGATCAGAATCTGATTGTACACTTTTACTAGAGAATTACCTTATAATAACTCCATTTCCATAGCGAAGCATATCTAATTATTCAAATTAATGGATTTTCACTCTACTATAATTTTATACTTGGTAACTATCCCCAAGTTATAGTCATATAAGGTTGAAAATTTTCTTTATTTCATATCAATGTTGCCCACTCAACACATTTCCTACTGTTGTGAAAATAATTTGGAAAGTCCAACCAGTCATATTAGGATCATTCTTAAATCTTTTTTCCTTATTATCATGTACATGGTAGTTTATGAGTGATGAGTTGACTATGATCTCATTCAATTATCCAGCTACTCAAAGCCATTTCACGTGCATATACACCCCTAACCAAAAATTTGTGATGGTCTCAACTAAGTATTTGGTTCTTGGATACACTACAAACCTCAATGAGAGAGAGTATCATGTTCACACCTACTTTTCATACCATAAACAACAACCTATAATGTTCAATCTCTAGAATTACAAGTAGGGCTATAAATGGGTAGGGTATGGTGCATTTTTGGTCAAATCCATAATTGTAACCGCATAGTTTTGATGATATGCGTATGGATATGTACCCGCTTATTCTAAAGTTATACCTGCACCATACCCATATCTGCAAACCATCCGATTCATGGATGAGTACAGTTATGGATAGACTTGCTACGATAACACATCACAAACTTTGTCATACAATAAAGTATCGCGCTAATTGTGTGATATTGGTACTAATGTGAAGTCAATATATTTCATTGTGTGTGAATATAGTAGTTGTCAAATAAATAATATGGCACTTCAAAAGGACTATCAAAAGTACAAAAAAGGATTGATAATTATTAGCTTTATTAATGAAGATTTCGTAGGTAGACTATACTATTAATATAATAGGACACTCATCGTCAACCTAAGAAATTATGTTTTCTTGCCTTCACATACGGAGGAAACGTGTAATCAATAATATGCCAAATATATGTAAACCTTCAATGGAGAAATATCATTCAAGGCATTGAGGAAAGAGAAGAGGAATAAGAGAATGAATTTATGGCCTTCTCAATTCAGTGATATGTTCATGTGTGTCTATGAGGGTGTGTGATGTTCAATGTGTTTGTTTATTTTACTATTCCCAGGTACTTATATATACTATATGCCATGCTACAGTATGGACAAATGTGAATTTTAATTAAATATGTGAGTGCTACAATATGCACAATCACATGATGCTATGAATTATTTATATAAAAATATAATTAAATTGGTAAAGTGGTTTATAGGGGATGGGTATATACATAACCATAACCTTACCCAGTGAAAGAATATTGCACGTGTAAGGGTAAGTGGTTACATGGTTATAAAATTTATACCCATGAAAGATTTAGTGGGTATGAGTTTAAGGGTATGTGGGTATACCCATATCCATTTGCATCCCTATTTAGAATCCTTGTATATTAAAGATACCAATTTTACTACTCCCACTTGGCATTGATGATCAGACTAGTTAAGCTTAAAGTTTTGTTTTTTATTCAATCTCATTCAATCCAAGTCATAAACAAGAATTGAGTCTGAATCTATGATATAGTGTAGCTTTTTGGATTATAAAATAAGTTTTTATCAAAATGAGATCAATGTGGTCAACAAAGTGAAGTTAGCGATCTTATCAGCCCAACTTGTTAATTTTGGGATCTTGTCTTGGATTGTTAGAGGTTTCGATGTAGATGGTACGTTGTTGATCATCAACCCATTTTTTTGGAAATATCTTTGAATTATGTTGAGGTTTGTTCATATACCCTGGAACAATACCTAAAGAATTCCAAACCATCTTTATTTTCTTATTTACAATTATTTGTATTGTCAAACATTTTTCTATCAATGGCCTTGTTATGATCTACTAGAACTACAACATCAAAACACTGGTATTGTAAAAAAAAATCATACCCCAATTGGACCATCTAGTTAGTCATAGAGATGGTGACACACAATGCCATTTTATCATGATCTTTTATTGCTTCTTCATTCACCCACACATGCATATTAATCGATATATTTAACACTTTGATTTAAAATTCTTCTTCAATCCGAATTAAAGGGCTAATCCACACACAAGTTCTCCCACAAATGAAATGTACATCTTGATTAGCACAGTCACTGACTTCACACCTTACCTACAATCAAAACTTGAATGCAACAAAATATGCAACTTGAAACATTTGATGAAGTACATTACAATTTGAGACTTCATCATAGTTCAATTCCTTAAAGTTTATGGCCATATATAACTAATGCATACCCACTGCTATCTTGTCATACCGTTATGCGGAACTGGTGGGGTGGTCACGACGCCTCCAGTTTTATTTGACTTAATACGTTGATAATCTGAAAAATATTGTCACAAATTAATATTGAGTAAAAATATTTCTTACGATGAGTGATGGTAGAGGGCCAGTCACCGTGATATTTTTTAAATCACATACATAAGTAAACAATATTTTATTGACATGTAGTCTTAATTAAAAATAAAACAACGCTAACAAATTAATATCATTGTAAATTACCTATCTCTCTTCGCATTTGGCATAAAGCACATAACTCACAAAATAGATGGACAAGACAATCTGGAAGAGGCTCTTCCTGCAGCCCATACTTTTCCCTCAATTGCTCGCGAACGATGCATGACAAAATAAAGGGAACACCACAGAAGTACAACACCAGTATGTATGTGATGCAGCAGCAACAACCCACTGGAAAGCACCGAAATAAAAACATTAATAATGCTACTTTATCGCTAGTTTGATTGTTATAAGAAACTCAATATTAAATCTATAAAATATTTTGTAATATACAATGTTAGAAATAGAATTAGTTGTTTGAAAATTGCATATTTACTAAGAAGATATGGTAATTTTTCTTTGTTGGCTGAAAACTAATTTTGTGCTACATCCTTGTCTTATAGTGGAAAAATTATGATCAAACATCTCTAGTTGTTGTTAAAGGTAGAAATTTTCATTCATAAGGGAAGTGTCCAGTTTTGGGTTGTTTGGTACAGTGTGTGCTTCCTGAGGTCAATGAATATTGCCCAATCACCCCAATTGTGTTATGAACCCCAATGTTAAATACTCCCATAGACCGTAATAGAGTTTTAGAACATAAAAAGTTCATGAGCAATGATAAATGTTTTAAGAAAAACTATCAAATAGAATTCTGAAACTTTACCCAAATATGCATCAAGTTTTTTCAAGTGATCCCATTACTACTATAAAAGGTGGTTTTTCTATATTCCTACTAAGTATGATCGAGTTATTTAGGTTGGATTAGCATCCTAATCATGTTTTAATCAGTTTTGTCTTAGATAAAAATAATAATTTGTATTTGTATCAAACACTTAGTGGAAAGTTACACAGTTTGTGATGTTTCAATACTATATCCTTAACCGATCCAAACATAAATTTAGGCCATTCTCGAAACCACTATATTCAAACTATTGAAATTGGTGATGCTCTTTTTGTATGAGTGGAATAGTGTAGACGAGTTCTATTTGTAGAAAGTATATACTCTAGTTTGATAGTACTAACTTGGTTCAAAAAAACTTAACCTATTTTTGTAATAAATTCAAGATATTAATAATATCTAAGTGATATTTCAAATTGTCATGAGAGATAATTTTTATCTTCCACTTCACAATCAATTTCACAAGTCGCCAAACTACAAAACAAAATTGAATTTTAAAAATAGAAACAATCACCTCCTATTTACTTACTATCTTCATCGTCCTCCACGTGCTCCACAATTTCACCATAAGTAACACATGGACAGATGATAGTTTGAAAGCCTGCAGTAAATGAGGATGAGCAAAGTGCAAACATCACCTATATATATTATGAGCATAATAGAATAATTTTGGACTACCATGTGCTATAAAGTCAAATCATGAATTCATTGATCTTTTTTTTAATGGCATGTCACACATTTTGATGCATGTTATCCAAATAAATGATCAGGTTATATCGTACATTTTTTTATCCAATTATGAGCTCTTGTATAGATAAAAAGAACAAGAAACTCGTTTATATTAATGTATCCCCATCCGAGTAATTGTAAGTTGTCGTGTTGATTTGTAAAGTCCCTCTCTAGCTTGAAACACAAATGGATCACAATTTTGGCAACGTCTCATACTGCAAATAAATCAGGAACACAATATGAGTCCCTAAAAATTGATGCTGCCAATGACTAAAATGTTTACATCTTCGATCATCACAGAATAATAAGAGAATATTGGTTGTCAATATCATTAACTCACATTCACAAATGCGGGGACTAAAAAGAATTTAGTTAAATTGACTAAGTTGGCCATTACTGGATAGTGTAACGGTTTATGAGGCCCAACCTATCAACAAGTCTATAACTTTGACATAGGGGAAGTGTGTAAAGATTTATTTCAGATGCACTCAAAAATTAGGATCCCAAGTTCTAGGTCCTCTAGCATTCAAATTTCATAAGGTTGTAGGCTTTGGATGGGAGTAGTGTTTGGATGTTCACGAAAGGGTGGTTGTTCTACATTATTGAGAAAGAAATGTTGGTTTTGTTTATTCATGTGAAGAGGCTTAAAAAAAGTAAATATGTAAGACACATCATCTTTCCAAGTGTTGTCTCATAAATAAAGTACTTGTTAGTTCAATCTACGTTTAACAACATAATATATTTTAGGATATTGTTAGTAGTAAAATATACTGGAGTGCCTCTCACTAAATTTTTATAGGTGGGATTAGTAATAAGTATCAATTTGTTGGAAATAAGTATCGATTCATATTTCTCTATAACATAATAAAAATATTGGCTATTCTAATTGTTAAGTACAAAAATTTAAACGATATGTCAAGGTATGTGATCAAATTGACTTGAGTGGTACTCATGCTAGTATCCATAATAAGTCACCTTAACAACAACTGAAAAAAGGCATATACGATTTTATGAGATAGCATATTAGACCAATTTTGTAAATTAAACTTTAAGTTGAATAGATATAGGGTGATGTTTTTTGAATAGGCACTACCCTTTTTATATAAATAAGATACTTGTTAATAAAATAGCAAAATTAGTCTAAAAGTCAAATTTATTTATTAGAGGTTTCAAAGTACAAACTAATCATAGGATAAATTTAGTTTGAAACCTTGTTTAATATTTGTCTCAATAAAATTGATAAACGGTTTTTATAAACAATGGATAACATACACATTCCCTTTTCTATAAACTCAAACGTTTAGCTAACATGATTACCCATATTCGTTTTATTAGTTCAAACATACTCATTTGCATTAAATTTTTATAAGTCACCTTCTTCCTTCCATAATTTTTGTAGTGATATTGAATAGTAATTACACTCCTCACTTACCATTTTTTGTCATATCACCAATTCTTAATGTAATTATTCTACATTGTATTGCTCATTCATTTTCACACCTTTAAACCTCCACAACCCTTAAGCTTTTATCAAGAAAGAATCACCCAATGTACATATATTCCTTCTTTACCAAGATGACCATGTCACAAATGCTCTATGAAAATCCTTCACATATTGTCTCATTTGCAAGTAACACATTCTCAAATTCTAGAAGTCTTACATAACCCTTCAAATCCAATTTTGATACCTTAAGAATATTTTGTAACCCTCCTTGTTTTCTAAAACCAAGAATAACTTTGATCAAGAATAACTAAATTTTATCAACAAGGTATGATGTTACTTATGGTTATGTGAGTCTTCACCAACCATGATTGTATAACGAGATTGTCTCATCCTCTCAACCTACTCCCTATGTTATTTCTGGTGACCCAAACAATTATTATGATTGTTATATATATATATATATATATATATAAGAAAACCAATATATATATATATATATATATATATATATATTCTAAAAGAATTGTGTACCCAAGTTCATGTAGTTAACATGTACCCATCTTCATTTATGACAATTTTAAAATCCTACTGAAAAATCCAACCTTACACACACACACACACACACACACACACACACACACACACACACATACACACACACACACACACACACACACACACACACACATATATATATATATATATATATATATATATATATATATATATATATATATATATATATATATATATATATATATATATATATATATATACACACACACACACACGTTTATGTAAATAAAGAAATGTCTTGAGGGACAATGTTGAAACAATACTACTTTGTTGTATCACGTTGTTATATGCCTTGCTGATTGATTTTATGATATGTTTTTTTCTTTTTGGTAATATGGATTTGCTGCATGCGCATCAGGCTGCTCGTTGTTGTCAATATATTTGCGAACTGCGATCCCATACGTTAATGACACAGACAATCTGTAGAGATAAGTATGTCCATTACATAAATAAATATACAACATATCAAAGACTTTTCGACAGCGTCAAGGCTCGTTATCCCATTATATAGAGCGTTCTAAATTAGACGGCAGACCAACACATTTAGGTGAATGATACTAAAATGTAGAATAACAGTAGTTCTCAAAATTTTGTCTTTTCAATTGCGGAAACAGATAGTCAGTAAGCTAAACGTAAATGGAAAAACAAGGTCATCTCCCACACATGCATAAATTTGATAGCACTGATATACAAGAATGTCGTATCCCTACTATTTTATTTGTGGATGGCTTTTTTATAGTTTCCGGATGTCTACAGAATCAACAAAGCCCCGTCTTATAAAAATTTTGTGAAAAGCAGAATTTAAGTAGTCATGATTATCTAAAATTTAAGTCTTACACATTTGTATACAAATTGAGCACAGTATCAAATATCATCAACTTATGTAGAAGATAAAATCAGAAACATTTTGGAGATTTCTAGTTTGAAGACCTATTCCCGAGTGTCAGACTCTATATGGGCAATCAATCAAAGCTATATATTTATTCTGATCTTTCTATGACAGCTACTATGTCCTCCGTGGCAAGGGTCTAGTTGGTAAGATTCATGCAATCTAGAAGGTGGAAAAGCATACTATGCATTATGCATTATAGATCTTTCCAAAAATAGAATTAGTCATATTAGAATGTGTGGTATTCAACCCAAAACCAATTGGCAATGGGTGAAAGGACCACACACCTTATAAGCCCAGAACTTTTTCCAGAGCTCAGCGGTGTGGGACAATTCTAGCATCCCCCCTCAAGTGCAGCCACTTTTGGGTGTGCTTGCACTTGTTCTTTTTTTAGGTAGGGTGTGGTCGTCACACTTGTCTCATTGGATCCGCTCTCATACCATATTAGAATGTGTGGTATTCAACCCAAAACCAATTGGCAATAGGTGAAGGGACCACACACTTTATAAGCCCAGGATTTTTCCCAGAGTTCAGCGGTGTGGGACAATTCTAACAAGTCATAGAATCTAAAAGTATGAAACTTCTATCGAGAAATTGTTTTTTGTTTTGCAACTAACTGTGATCAAATTCCGAATCGATGACCAGCCAAACAGTGTTGAAAACTCATTTGATTGGAATAATTATAAATAGATATTTGATAAATTAGGAATTCCCATGAACCTAACATTTCATGGATTCCGTATTTTGGAACTTCAAAAACAAATTAAATAGTTATTCACAATCGTAAATTTTTTTCACAAACCAAATTATTCGATTGAAATCTACATAGAAGATCAACCAAACACGTTATATTACGGTCTGAACTTTGGACATATATTATTGGAACGCTTCAGCCTCCATTAACAGACGAATTAACAAGCCCTTCATATCGTCCACTCTTCTTGGTTGTATAGAAGAGTGGCACGCCATTGGTGAGTTAATGAAGATTCTAGTATTTTAAGAATTATCATTTTATCAATAGCTAAAGTTAGAAGGCAAAACGGTCTTATCTAATTAAGCATCATTTTTAACCAGGAAGCAACAAAAAAGTTTGCGGAATATATCAAGATAACAAGCCCTTACAGACGTCCTCGTTTTCACCACAGTCGAAAAGCCCGGTGGACCACTCGCCGGGGCTGCGAATACGAGATGGGGGGACGTCGACCACCATGGTCTCTTGTGGTTGAGGTTTTTCGGGTTGAACATCGCTGACCTCTACTGTTACCTCGACGTCGACTTCGACCTCCACCGTTACCTCGGCGTTGACTTCTGCGGTCTCGTTTTCATTTGGTGCCTCCTCAACATCAGGTGCTGCGTCATTTTGCGTGGGTTCGTCTTCACTATCCTCAGCCTCCATCGAGTCGATAATGCAACACAACAGCTCCGCCATCCTATGTTTCAATCAGTGTTTGGCTCTAGGTCTTCTGTAGCAGACGTACAACGACGGAATGCAACTGGTGTCCCTATATATGCCAATCCCTCTCCTCTGCGCCACTTCAATTGGCAAGAAAGAGTCAGCCCGCACACAGTTCCAACAAACCTATGGAATGTTGGCAATGATTAGGCAGTTTTGTTGCCCTTTGTTTTCTATAAGATCGTGGCCTGTGGTTTTAATGACGTCAGAGGGGATTTTTCATAAAGTTTACAATATGCAAAAAAAAAAAGTGTTTTGAAGATTCAACGTCCTTCTCATTACCATTAAGAGCAAGATGAGATTTAGTGTATGATGAGGTATACGAGTTATAGTACAATCTCTCAATACTCCCATTGGTCCTACATGCAATACCAAAGCCCTAGTATCAACCAAGCAGCAGTTCGTTCTTATCTTGAAGCTCGAAACAACCGTTCATCTTGATCGATTACTACATCATCCTACACGAATACAGGCTTGGTTATGGTTATAAAATGAGTAATGTCCTGAACGAGAGCATCCTTATTGGGCATTAGCTAGGTCGTCAGTCTTTTCCACATTGTATAACAATTGGGCGATGATTATAAAAAAGGATACGGAAACATTGTCTTATGCGGTATAGGAAAATCTTCAACAACTGAGGTCTATAGCCAAACACCGAATATCAAATTGTTCGCTGTAATTTTATATTAGTTCAGAACCATTATCGAAATTCTGCCGAACGTTCCGTAACGTTGCGCAGATAAAAGGTCTTGAATTTGTCAACGTTAAACACGAACTTTGATAGGTAAGTCTTATAGGATGGCTGTCAAAAGGTTTCTAATATAGAACTTATGTTTTCTGTCCAAGTTTCAAGATTAAAACACGCGCACGTTGGATAAACTGTATCCAACAGTATATACCAACAAATTTAACAATCCATAAATTAATGTCCAACTTGCTTAGAATTATAAAATATCCAAGTCAAGATCCAATATATTTACTAGTTCAAAACCACCACACATATAATAACCGTTCCAAAACAACGTACAAATATATCTATTTTTAGCCCAGTTTTCAACGCAAGGATTACGTTTAGCGTATGGAGTATCGTTCCCTTATATCTTTAAACTACGAAATATAGATCTCTATCTACACAATGTCCAACAAAGATGTTTGCAACGTAGTCATGCCTTGAAATAGTTTTCAAGCTAATATTTCATTAATCAAAAGTTGCCGCTAGCTCGTTGCGTACTTCATCTATCTCTAGTCAATCATTGTTGTGATTTGTAAAGCTAGTTCAAAGTAGATACATATGTTTAACGATTTCCATCATCATCATCATCATCATCATCATCATCATCATCATCATCATCATCATCATCATCATCATCATCATCGTCATCATCATTATTATTACTATTTACTATAAATTTTATTCATAAAGATGTGGTTTAAACCTCCCTTTGTATCTCTAGATGTGGTTTACATGATTTTCATTATTATTTTATTGGGTAGAACTATGTTAATGGTGACTAGATGAGATATATCTATGTTGAGTGTTGCATTGGCCAACTTTTCCTTCTTCATCTTGCAAATTCTAAACCAACTAAAGTATTCACTCATCCATCCATTCCCTTCTCTTCCTTTAGCTTGCCTCTCTCTTTCCCTCACCACCTACCAAAGCTACTTAAATGAATTTGATTAGTTTTAGTTTCACATTTGAATCAACCTCACGAATAAATCACTGGATAATGCACAAGGAACTGATGTAAGCTTATTATGTAACAATTTTTGTTATAATTTCGAGTATATACATGTTGGTTACGAAGTGAACTTGTTAATCGAGTTACATAAAATTTTGATAAGAATAAAATTACACAATATAGTCTTAACAAGTTACTTGAGAGATCTAATCTCTTATGCTATGCATTATGCATTGGATATAAAATGAGAGAAATTCTAATGTGCATGAAGAAAATGAAATGCCCAGGAACTGCCTTTGGAATATTATTCTTAATTAGTTCACGTGTCTAGATAACTCTTAAGCCTGATTTCTAACTTTGCTCGAGGGTTGATCTCTTCTAATGATCTAATCTGAAAATCTCTGTGATGGGTTTGTATGGGAACCATATAGAAACAATGGGATTGGTTTTAGTGTGGCTACACGAGTTCGATTTCTGCCCAACCAAATGGGCTCTTAGTGAAGAAGAACAACTAGAAGTGAAGAAGGAACCCTAGAATGCGAAGCCAGACAATACATACACACATAACTCATCTCAAAATGCAACCAAGATATGTGAAGCTCATCTCTTTTCTAGAGGCATTTGGGTTTTCGCGAAAGAAGGCATATGTGATATTGAAATCAGAGAAGAAAAATCAACACGGCCCTAACCTGGACGTCTGGGCTCTCTGCTGCTGGGCGGAGACGATGGAGGGACCGTGCCCTCGGGCTGCTGGGTGGCGACGCTGGAGAGATGTCATACCCTCAGGCTGCTTTACGGCGGCGTTGAAGAGCAGAAACCATGCCGGCGAGCTCAGACGTGCTTGGCAACGGTGGACTACGCTGCGAGCGATCCACAACCAGACTGCGTGTGGGCGAGCGATCCCTTTGGGTAGAACTAGGGGTGATCGCCTGGACGGAATTTACGTGGGTGAGTGGGAGAAATCGTGGGCATTTGGGAGCCTGCTTGTGCGATTTTCACCTATTGGGAATATTGCATGCGGGAGAGGATGACGAGGATAAAATTTTGATGAAATATGAAGTTTGATTTTATTTTAAAAAGCTCTCATTTAGTTATATTTAGTTAATGCATTTAAGACATGGAGAGGATAGGTGTAGTTATGTCTTATAAATTGATTTAACTATACTTATTTATTTATACTTTTCAAATTTGTAGCTAACTAGGGATTTAACTACATAGAAATTATATGTAATTAGAAAAATCGTAGTTAAATACCATCTTTTTTGTAGTGCTTCTCATACTCTCTCACACGTTACCACAATTGTGAGAAGATAAGTGTCTTTAGATCCTTGTCTAACCCCCTCCTTATATAGGAGTGGATGGGCTAGGATTTATAAAACCTAGGGGTATGAAAGGCTAGATCTCATGGTTTGACGGGATACTACATGCCACCAATCAGACAACTGGACCATCAAATTGATTTACTGGCACACCAGTAGTTTGACTGGACTGTCCAATTGATCGATTGACTTCTGGCTAACAACATAGTAACACTATCTGTTAATGTGATGATTATGCACTCCATTACACATATCACTAATTCTTTGACCAAGTCAAACTGGTCGTTTTGCATCTTTGTTTGATACAATCAAATTGGTCGGATTTAAAAGTGATCCAATCAGTTGAGTAGACACTCCAGTCGATCAAATGGCACCAGTCAGATGGTTGGCTTACCATTCGATTGAGTGAACACTCTAGTCAGCCATTGTTGTTTAATTTGATTACCTAAATGATTTTAGTAACCAATTTAAATCTTATCCATGAGAAAATTCCTATTACATGTCCATCCTATGTGTGTGACATTATAGGTCCCATATTATGCTGGAAGTGAAGTCCATAACGATTAAGATTACACAAGTACTGAGCGATATCTAATAACATGTCATTTCTACCTAGGTAACTCGACAGTTGGAGAACAACTTCAACCTATAACATGTGATTAGTGTTTCCATGATCATCTACTTCATTTGTGTCTGATATCCAGATTGAATATCAGGCATGGAATCATCATCCTCTTAATACTAAATCTATCTTCTTGAACTAGAGAAAACTTTAGAGATGCATGTGAGCTCAAATATTACATATTCACTCACATGATTATGGCCATACATTTCTCAGTCTCACTTACCAATGGCCTGGGATATCAAACTCTCAATAGGAGGGACAAATCCCATCTACATCACTCACAATCAATCCTCATGTGTCACAACGTGCCTAATAACCATCTTTATGGAAACCCTCATTCAAGGTCACATTGGTTGGTTTAAAAGTTCATTAAATAACATGTGATCAGTGTAGTGGCTTTAGGTCTAAGAACTAAAATCACCACTATCACTTTGAGAGATGATTCTGAATAGCATTCCATGGTTTCAATGTTTCACTCTCAAGGTGGATTTGTCTGGTACACTATTCTCTAACACGTACCTATGTGTTTGACTTGATATCTAATATCATAACTTAATGAGAATCTATCATCAATCAACACACATTCTAGTCTTATGTATTGTTGTTGTCTATTTTTCTTCGACAATAATATCTGACTAGGAAAATAATAAGAATGCATGTACTCTTACATACATAAGATCTCATTGTTCAGGTCCTCAACCTGAAGACACATGTCATCGACTAACATCATTATTTATACATCTATTATGATGTGTCATCGTCTCATAACTGAAACAAATATAAACAGATGGATTTTCCTTTATTAATATTATCAAATCAAGTACATATCACCACATTACAATCATCACATAATTGGCACTCTGGGCATACATACCAATAGACTCCCACTTGCACTAAGAGCTAGTCATCCACAAATCTAATTCAAGTGATATAACATGACCATCATGCTTCTTGTACGAAAGTAACTTTGTAAATGGGTGATCAATATTGCTTTCAGTTGGTACTCTATAAATCTTCACATCTCCTAGTGATACAATCTCATGTATGAGATGGAAGCACCGAAGTATATGCCTGGAATGCTGATGCAATCTAGGATTTATAGCTTGTGCAATAGCCCTATTGTTGTCACAATACAACTTTATTGCATCGCTAATACGTGGAACCACTCCAAGTTCACAGATGAACATCTTGATCAAAATAGCTTCCTTTGTTGCGCTCGAGGCAACAATATATTTGACTTCTATTGTATAATGAACAACTTTTGCTTAGAACTTTTCCAACTTATAGATTCATTGTTGAAGCAAAACACATACTCATATTACAATTGATAATCATCTTTGTCATCTTGGAAGCTTGCATTAGTGTAAGTATTTACATCCTACTCTTCCTCATTGCCATAAACAAGGAATTGATCCTTAGTCCTTATCAAGTATGTTCTTTATGGAAGTCTAGTGACCCTGACTGGGATTTGAGTGATATCCGTTCGTCATGCTTAAAGTATACGAGACATCAGTATGAGTACTTAACATTGCATGATAGATCCAATTGTGGTCGCATCTAAAACCTACTCATGCATTCCCATTCTACACAAGAATTGAGACACTGGGTTCTATAGAAACTAATTCCATATGGCATGGGTAAATTTCCTCTCTTTGAGCACCTTACCAATGTATGTATTCATGCTTATGCTAAGAAGACTTCTATATCAATATCTATAGATCTTAATTTTGAAGATATATGATGCTTTCACCTAAATCATCCATAGAGAAGGTACCTCCCATTGAGTTCTTTGTCATTTGTAGGGTGTGGATGTCATTCCCCATCAATACTATGTCATCAACATACATTATGAGGAATACAACTATGATCCCACTAAAATTCTTGTAAACACAAGGTTCATCCTCATTTTGACTAAAACCAGTCTCTTTGACTACCTCAATAAATCAAAGACTCCAGCTCTAAGATGTTTTCTTCAATCCACAGATTGACCTTTGCAACTAATAGACTTTATTTACATTATTTGGATTTATAAAACACTCAGGTTGTGTCATATACACATCCTCAATAAGATTATCATTAAGGAAAGTAGTTTTAACATCCATTTGCCAAATCTTATAGTTATAATAAGTTGTAATGTCAAGCATGAGCCTGATGGATTTAACCATTGGCAACTGAGGAAATGTTTCTTCATAGTCGACAATCAATACCTTGAACTTGTCTGAAACCCTTTGTAACCAATCTTTCCTTATAGGTTTGTACATTACCATCCATGTCGGTCTTCATCTTGAAGACCCACTTGTTCCCTATAGGTATTACCCCTTATAGTGGATTCACTAAGGTCCATAAATTGTTGGTGGTCATAGAGTCCATCTCAGATATTATGGCCTCGTGACATTTCTCAGACTTTAGTGCCTTAACAGCTTCTACGTAGGTTGCTGGCTCATAGTCTATGACTAGATCATCACCTTCTTTATTTACAAGATATCCATATATTTCAGACTCGAGGTACTAGTTCTACAAGGTTCTTGTGTTACATGAGGATCTTAAGATTTCACAACATTTTGTGATTCTCCTTATTCCTTCTGTACCTCTATATATAGGTTCAATGTTTTCTTTTTGGTCTCGAACCTCTTTGAGTTCTAATTTTCTCCCATTGATTCCTTTGAAAGAAATTCCTTTAATAAGAAAAAAACATCCCTAGAACCAACTAATTTGTTGTTAGATGGGTTATACACATAATATCCCTTGGTTTCCCCAGGATATCCAACAAAGTAACATTTGTCTAATTGGGATCTAAGCTTTTCGGGAAACTATTTTATCACATAAGATTCACAACCCCAAATCCTCATTAAAGACATATTGGGATGCTTCCCAATCCATATCTCATATGGTGTGCATTGAATTGATTTAGAAGGTACACAGTTTAGTGTAAACGCTACAGTTTCTGAGTCATATCCCTAGAAGGTGACCAAAAGATCAGCTAGACTCACTGTTAATCATACCTTGTTCAATGGCATACAATTCCTTCTTTATGATACACCATTATGATGTGGTGTACCAGGTGGAGTCCATTTTGGTACAATACTACTATCTCACAAAAGGTCCTCAAACTATTGGCTTAAGTATTCTCCACCTCCATGGATCAAAGTGCTTTAATACTTTTACCAAGTTGTTTTTGTACTTTATTCATGAAATCCTTGAACCTTTCAAGGGATTCTGAGTTGTGATTCATCAAGTACACATAGACATACCTACTAAGGTCATCAATGAAGGCAATGAAGTACTAGTAACTGACTCTAGCATTTGTTCTAAAAGGTCAACATACATCACTATGTATGAGTCCTAATAGATCACTAGTGATCTAACTATTAATAGTGGAAGTACTTTTATTATCTTGCCTGAAAAATAAGACTCATGCGTCTCTATTGGTTCAAAACCAAACTATCCTAGAAAATCATCATTATGGAGTCTGGAAATACATTTCTCATTTATGTGACCTATATGATAATGTGAAAGGTATGTTTTATTGAGTGATCCGAGTTTTAGCCTTTTTTTTTGTTTATGTTATATACACTTGTTTGTAGATATAACAATTATAGACCATAGTACATTGGGTAATTTCATGAAAGAACTCATCTCCACTAATAAAACATCGACCATTCTCTATAAGAAATTTGAATTCATGATTGTCCAAACAAGATACATATATGATGTTTCTCTTAATGAAAGGTATACAATAGATGTTCTCTCACTCCATTACAAGCCTATTGGGAAGATACTACTCATATGTTCCAACTACACTAGCATCAACTCTTTCTCTATTGGTGGTACGTAGTTCATTCTCATCTTTTATTAAAGGTCTCGTTCTCTTCAGATGTTGCTGATTTGAAGGAATGTGAAATCCACATCCTCTATCCAAAACTCATTATGAAGAAGTGGCAAAGTTAATCTCAGTAATGTATGTAACTGAGGTAGAGATCACTATCCCTTGGTTCATCTTCCTCAGTTCCTTTAAGTGAAGGATAGATTCTATTTGCACTTACCCTTCTCCTTATCTTGAGTGTAGAAGACTTGAACTTTAGCTTAGCCTTAAAAAAATTATTGGCCTTGCTTTTTCTCTTGGACTTCCCTCTTCTGATCCCCATCATAGGTTCTTTGTTCTTAATTCATGCTTCTGCATTTATGAACATGCCAAGAAATTTAGATAGTGGTTTAGCCAAGTTCCTCAAGTAAGAGCACTCGATAAACTAGCTACATGATTCAAATAACGTTGTAGAATCATATATGTGGAAAACTCTTGGCTCAAGGGAAATCCTAGTCTCTCTAGATGTTAGACATGCCCAATCATATTGAGAACATGGGGCTCTACTTGAACCCCTTTTGTCATCTTACACTTAAGACTGCCTTGGAGATAGTGCACCTTTTCTTGCTTTGCATGACTTTGGCACATATTCTTAAGATATGTTGCCATCTCAAGAACATCCACGTTTTCATGCCACTTTGCAACACAAACTTCACACAACATAGCATAAGGTTTTTTAATGTTTGTGGCATCGTTGGCATGCTTATGATAAGCATCCATCTCAACCATAGGAACACTGAGAGCGGGTTCCTCTAGCACTTGTGTGCCCAGGACATAGAACTTATCCTCATGAGTGAGAACCATTCTCAATATCCTAAACCAATTATGAAAGTTGTTCCCATTCATTTTGTCCTTCCTAAGGACTGAACTCAATGTAATAGTTGTTGCCACTTAATTCTACAAAAGGAAAATCATCATTTGTTAAAACACTTTTGATTTGATTTGAATAGTTGATGATATTAATTAGGCCATTAATTATTTCTCCCGCTATTTTTTTCAAGTCTATAACCCTCTATATTGATTCGCAAAAACTGCAACATACAATTTTATAGTGGGCCAAGATCCACATTTCATCAAATAACGAGTCAGCTTTGACTAATCGCACACAATGTGACTATTTAGGTAGGCAACATTTGCAAATAGCATCCAATGACTTTCATGGATAGATGGTATGAACAAATCCTTTTGTATCCCATTTTCATGCATCAAGGTACTTAAGGTCATTAACGTCACCTAGTGAATCCTGACCCATAAGACAACACGATAGACTATGCACCCTTCTTTGATAGAACCTACATATCTACCATCACACTTCCACAAGATGGATTGTGCATAATGATTTGGCATAACTTGTGCTAAGTTGATCAAGCTTTTCATGTATGTTTCTTATGAGAAGTATCTAAGACTTGATATTTATTGAGGGATTTTATATATAAATGCATATACATATCCAATCACCACATACTTATAGTTGGTATAATATACATACTACATCCACAAATGAAACATTCAATCACAAATATAGGAGTGATTGTTATGGCTATACAAATGTAATTCTTTGGAGCCAAAAAGAATTGGTGTCCACCTAAGGTCAAGCATCATATGTATCCACCTACATTGGAACTTCTTGTTTTAGGAATAGGTTGTTGGGTTTTAGGGGAGATGGAGAAGCCAGCAGAAATAAATATTTTCTTCTCCCAAACCTAGAATAAAGGAATCATGTCAACGTCTATACAATAGGAAGGATGGTTTGTAGAGGCGTACCTTGTCCTGAGGCTTGCTTGGAGACTTTACCTCGCGGCTTGTGTGGTCTTCACCTCCGGTCTTGGACGGTGTCTGTGCAGCTCCTGGTCACACCGGGACTGTCGGGATTGACAACTATCCTCCGAGCGGCAGAAGTCTCCCGTCTCTACAGTCATCCACACGGACTGCCTGGAAATCCGATCTCCTTGTCCCACAAGGAATCAAAAGGAGTCGTACCCTCCTGTCGGCGTACTAGTCACCGACACACTTTCCTGCCATCAGTCGCTATTCTGCAGTTGTCTTTCCCTTGTTGTGCCTCTCTTATCGGGTAGCACTTGCTCAGGCTCTCTCAGTTACCAAAACCAGAGAGAATGACAACTTTGTAGAGCAACTGGTATTCTGAGTTGTACTTTGAGAAGCCCCCAATACCCCTATATATATAGGAGGGTCATGGGACAGGGTTCTCTACACCGGGAAATGCGGGATTAAATCAGGAGTAGAAGGGTTCAAAATTTTCCACAAAACAACCAATTGCGCCAGCTGAACCGATCGTTTCAACCCTGAAACGGTCGTTTGGTGACCTCAACTGATCGGTTCATACCTGAACCGATCGTTTGGGACACCTGAGCCGATCAGTTCACTTCTGAGCTGATCGGTTCGTGGTCCTGGTCCAACTCACACTGACTTTCATATTTGTCTCCGATTAATCAAATATTAATCCTTATTCAAATCGAATTTGTAAGAGTGAAACAAATTGTATTTGCAAAATAGTCTTTTGACATCCAAACGATCTCAGTTTGACCAGTTGAGTCGATCGGTTCAGCCCTTGAACCGGTTGTCTCAGTCTATATTGAGTCGATCAGTTCATCACATGAGTCGATCGGTTCACTAACCTGAGCTGATCAGTTCATCACATGAGTTGATCAGTTGGGGCAGCAGACTGTGCAAATCAGTCAATCACAGTTTCCATCAATCTGATACTCTAATCAATCGGTCCAACACCTTGAACACTATGATACTGAGCTATCAATTGATTTAGTGGTTAATTAAACTACTAAACTCCTTTAGTAATCATTCTAAACATCATTTGTGGATAAACTCCTCTTCAGGGTAAATCCTATGTGTGTGACCCTGCATGTCCATTTCACATTGGCAGTGCAAGTCCATAACACTTATGACTTCTCAAGCAAAGAGCGGTGCCTAGTCACACATTAGTGCTACCCAAGTGAAATAGAAAGTTGGAGAACAACTTTCAATCCTACAATCCGTGAATGGTGTTACAATGAATGTATAATTCCTTTGTCACTAATGTCCTGAATGAACTCAAGGCATGGTACATTCATCCTTTCAACGTTCATCCATTTCCTTGATCTCAGAGCAGAGTGGGTGAGATGTGTGTGACATCAATATCACATATTGATTCACAATCCTACTCATCAAGTGGCCATGGACATTAAAATCCCTTAGGAGGGACAAATCCCATCTCTATCACTCACCCCTCAAAAGTCCCATGTGTCAAAGCCACCCAATCATCACCTTTATAACAACCCATGTTTTAGGACTGCGTTTGATGATGTCAAAGTGTACCCAACGACATGTGTTGAGTGTAGTGATTTCAGGTTGAAGAATCACATTCACCACCATCACTGTGAGAGCAGACTATGACTACCAAATCATGGTTCCATGTGTCACTCTCACGGTGGGTCTGTCTGGTACACTAGTTCTCTAACAAGTACCTATGTACTTGGTTGGATATCACTATATCATGACTAATGAGATTCTGTCATCAACCAACACACAATCTAGCCTTTAGTGTTATTGATGTCTATGGTTATTTCCTCAATAACAACCGACTAGGGACTAAATAAGAATGTATACTCTTAACATCCGTATGATCTCATTGTTTAGGTCATGAATCTAAAATCATACGTCATCGAGTAAACAATTCTTTAGACATCTATCATGTTACACTATCATCTTAGAAATAGTTAAAACATATAGATTGCAAATTACCTTTATTATTATTCAAATCATTTACAAAGTATCCCATTACAATCATCACATGACTTGCTCTATGGGCATATCTTAGTCAGTGGATCAGCTATGTTGTCTTCATTTGGTACTTTGAAAATCTTCACATCTCCTCACTGTATGATCTCTCGTATGAGATGGAAGCGCTGCAGTATATGCTTGGACCACTGATGTGATTTGGGCTCCTTAACTTGAGCAATAGCTCCATTATTGTCACAACAAAGCTCAATTGCATCACAGCTACTGGGAACTACACCAAATTCAGTGATGAACTTCCTGATCCACATAGCCTCCTTTGCTGCATGAGAAGCAGCAATATACTTGATCTCTGTAGTAGAATCAAAAACTGTTTCTTGCTTGGAACTATTCCATCTCACAGCTCCATTGTTTAGGCAAAATACAAATCCTGATTGCGATCTATAATCATATTTTTTAGTTTGGAAGCTTGCATTGGTGTAACCCTTTACAACCAGTTCTTCCTCGCCGCCGTATACAAGGAACTGATCCTTAGTCCTTCGCAAGTACTTGAGGATGTTCTTTACGGCTGTCCAGTGAGCATCCCCGAGATCTGATTGGTACCTGCTCATCATGTTGAGGGCATATGAGACATCTGGGCATGTGTAAAACATAGAGTACATGATGGATCCGATGGCTGATGCATATGGGATCCCATTCATACACTCCCTCTCTTCACAATATTGGTGAGATTGAGCTCTAGAGATGGTGACTCCATGTAGCTTGGGGACGTTGCCTCTCTTTAAGTTCTCCATGCTGAACCGCTTCAGCACGTTGTCAATGTACGTGCTTTGACTTAGTTCGAGAAGCCTTTTAGACCTCGTAGATCTATTGTACGTGCTTTCTCCTAAGTCCTTCATTGAGAAAGCATTCCCAAGCCAAGTCTTTACCTTCTCGAAAGTTGAGACATCATTCCCCATCAATAGTATGTCATCCACATACAATATGAGGAATGTGGTCTCTCCCACTAACCTTCTTGTACACACAAGGTTCATCTTCATTTTGAATAAAGCCAAACACTTTGACTTCCTCATTAAATCAAAGATTCCAACTCCAAGATGCTTACTTCAATCCATAGATTGACCTTTGTAGCTTACAAACTTTGTTGGCATTCTTTGGATCTATAAAACCTTCAGGTTGTGTCACGTACACATCCTCATTTATATACCATTAAGGAATGCAGTTTTAACATCCATTTGCCAAATCTCATAGTCATAGTAAGCCGAAATAGCAAGCTTGATCCTAATGGACTTAATCATGGCAACTGGAGAAAAAGTTTCACATTAGTCAACACCTTGAACTTGTTAAAAACCCTTTGCAACCAATCTACCTTTATAAGTTTGCACATTGCCATCCATGTCGGTCTTCTTCTTGAAGACCCACTTGCACCCTATGGGTTTTACCCCTTCAGATGGTTCCATCAAAGTCCATACTTTGTTGGAGTACATGGATTCCATCTTGGATTTCATGGCCTCAAGCCATTTCTTAGAATCTGGTCCCTCCATAGCCTCTAGGTAGGTAGTTTGATCATCATCTATGATCAACTCACTACCTTCCTAAGTCATAAAGTATCCAAACCTCTCAGGTTCAAGGCACGTCCTACTAGATCTACGAGGTCCTTGTGTTACTTGAGGAGACTGAGATTCCACAACACTTTGTGAATCTCTATGTTCCTCTTGTACATCTACTGGTTCAATGTTTTCTTGTTGGTCTTGAACCTCTTCAAGCTCTATTTTCCTCCCACTGTTTCCTCTGGAAATAAATTCCTTTTCTAGGAATACAATTGTACTAGCTACAAACACTTTGATGTCAGTAGGGTGGTATAAATAGTATCCCCTCGTTTCCTTGGGGTATCCAACAAGATAACATTTATCGGACTTGGGTCCAAGCTTATCAGGAAACATTTTTCTGGCGTAAGCCTCACAACCCCAAACTTAATAAAAGACAAATCGGGACGCTTCCCGTACCATATCTCATATGGTGTCTTTTGAACCGATTTAGATGGTACATGGTTAAGTGTAAACGTGGCAGTTTTAAGAGCATGACCCCAGAAGGAAATCGGAAGATCAACAAAACTCATCATTGATCGCACCATATCTAGTAAAGTACGATTCCTTCTTTCAGACTCGCTATTATGATGTGGTGTTCCAGGCGGAGTCCACTGTGATACAATACCACAGGCTCGCAGAAGGTCCTCAAACTCCTGGCTTAAGTACTCTCCACCTCAATCGGATCGAAGTGATTTAATACTTTTACCAAGTTGGTTTTGTACTTCATTCATGAAATCCTTGAACCTTTCAAGGGTTTCTAACTTATGTTTCATCAGGTACACATAGTCATACCTATTGAAGTCATTAGTGAAGGTAATTAAGTACTGACGTCCATTTCTGGCATTAGTTCTAAAAGGCCCACATACATCAGTATGTATGAGTCCTAATAGATCACTAGCTCTCTCACCTTTACCTGAAAAGGGAGTCTTGGTCATCTTGCCCAACAAACAAGATTCACGTCTCTATTGGTTCATAATCAAAAGAGTCTAGATAACCATCTTTATGGAGTCTAGAGATGCACTTCTCATTTATGTGCCCTGGACGACAATGCCAAAGATATGTTTTGTTTGAGTTGTTGAGTTTTTGCCTTTTGGTGTTTACATTGTATACACTTGTCTCTAGATCTATCAAGTATAGACCATAAGACATTGGGGCACTGCCATAAAAGATCCCATCTTTTGAAATGGAACACTTTCCATTCTTAATAAGAAATTCAAAACCATCCTTGTCCAAACAAGAAATGGAAATGATATTCCTATTTATGGCATGTACATAATAGCAGTTCTCAAACTCTATTATTAGCCCACTAGGTAGAGTTAACTCATAGGTTCCTATAGCACTGGTGGCAACTCTTGCCCCATTGGCAACACATAGTTCAACCTCGCCTTTCCCCAAAGGCCTACTTCTCTTAAGATCCTTCACATTTGAACAAATGTGAGATCCACATCCAGTATCAAGTACCCATGACAAAGAAGTAGTAAAGTTAATATCTACCACGTATACACTAGAAGTAGAGATCTCTATCTCTCGCTTCTTCTTCCATCGTTCCTTCCATCCTCTCCATGTTTTGAGCACAAAAGATTCTGACATTAGTTTGGTGAGAGAACCCTTCTCTCCCTCACCTTTGTCCTTAGACTTTGTTCCATTGATCTCCATCAATGAACTATCTTCTTCTTAAGCGCACATAGAGTGGATTCAAAGGCTACCGGTATATCTGGATTGTACAGAACACTTCTCACAATCCTCAACCAGTTATGAAATTTATTCTCAATTAATTTGCCCATTTTAAAAGATGATTCTTTTTCTTTTCTACAAGAGAAAATTGCATTTGTCAAAACTCCTTTTGATTTGAATAAAATTTGAAAGTAGTTAATTAGGCTTTTAATTAATTACCGCTCCCACTATTTTGATTCAAATTGACAGCCCTCACCATCAATTCGGAAGATTGTAGCGTACAATCTCCTAGTGGGTCAAGATCCTGAAATCCTTTGATTCATGGACCAGCTAGGGCTGTCACCCACAACTCAGATCTTCCAAGTAGGCAACTCTTACCAATTTCATCATATACAACTCTTGAAAGATGTGATGCGCAACTCCTTGCCATGATCACCTCCATGCCTCAAGATGCTAGATCCCATCTAGGTCACCTTGTTAAGTCTGACCCAAAGCCAACACGATGAATATGCATCCTGCTAGGGCAGACCCACATATCCATCCTTCACGCTTCCACGAGATAGATGGTGTACCACGCTAGGGCGTGCCCACACTTGGCGATCAAGTTTTTCATGTGTGTCACATTTGGAAGGCATCTAAAACTTAAATATTTAATGAGGGATTTGGTTTTTATAGGACATATACATATCCAATCACCACAATATAGTAAGTATCATATACATACTACATCCCACAGAAAACATGTGAAATGATAAAAGCAATGATTATGGCCATCCTAATGTGATTCCTCAAGCCAAGAGGAATCACGGTCATCTAGGTCCACATCACATGCAACCTGTAAAAAATGAACTATGTGCTTCGCCGTTCTGGGTTTGATCAACTCATCTCCATGATTGATCAGCTCACCATCAGGCCAGTTGGTTGGGTGCCACCAGACGATCGACTGGCGCCTCCAGCCGATCGGTTCACTGGTCGTCATGCATCTCCTCAGGTCGCCACCCGCTCTTCTCGCTCCTCAAACCGGTCATCAAAAAATCCACCGTTCTTTGACATAACAGGAAATAAAAGATCTATCCTATTATACATTTGAAAAAGGAAACCTCGAGTTACATTTGGGGGGATCAAAGGTAGGAAAGAAATCTCAAGTTATCTCGAGTTACATTAGGAATAGGAGATAAGGAATCGGTGCGCAGACCGAGATGCAAGAAACCACATACAACCAAGCACACATACATAGGGTTTATTGGCCATAACCACACTATACATACACCACAAAACTCGTTTAAGGGTGATGCGTATCGAGTGCATTTATATTACATATCATATATGTAAATTGGGATTTGTGGATTTCATATTGGACATGCATAAAGCCAATTTTATTTGCATCGTATGCAATAAATAAAGGCGACAAACCAAAATAGATCATATCGATAATCCTAAGGTATAGATCAGTTGACGTGGCTCTGATACCACTGTTGGGTTTTAGGGGAGACAAAGAAGTCAGCAGAAACAAAAATTTTCTTCTCCCAAACCCAGAATAAAGGAATCGCGTCAACATGTATACAATAGGAAGGATGGTTTGTAGAGGCGTACCTTGTACCAAGGCTTGCTCGATGACTTTACCTCACAGCTTGCACGGTCTTCACATCCAGTCTTGGACGGTGTCTATGCAGCTCGTGGTCACATCGGGACTGTCAGGATTGACAGTTGTCCTCCGAGCGGCAGAAGTCTCCTGCCTCTACATTCGTCCACACGGACTACCTAGAACTCCGATCTCCTTGTACCATAAGAAATTGGAAGGAGTCGTACCCTCCTGTCGGTGTACTAGTCACCGACACACTCTCCTGCCACCAGTCGCTATTCTATAGTTGTCTTTCCCTTGTTGTGCCTCCCTTATCGGGTAGCACTTGCTCGGGCTCTCTCGGTCACCAAAACCAGAGAGAACGACAACTTTGTAGAACAACTGGTGTTCTGAGTTGTACTTTTAGAAGCCCCCAATACCCCTATATATAGGAGGGTCATGGGACCGGGTTCTCTACCCTGGGAAATATGGGATTAAAGCAGGAGTAGAAGGGTTCAAAATTTTCCACAAAACAACCAACTGCGCCAGCTGAACTGATCGTTTCAACCCTGAAACGGTCGTTTGGTGACCTCAACCAATCGGTTCACACCTGAACTGATCATTTGGGACACCTGAGTGAATCGGTTCACTTGTGAGCGAATCGGTTCATGGTCCTGGTCCAACTCAAATTGACTTTCATATTTGCTTCTGATTAATCAAATATTAATCCTTGTTCAAATCGGATTTGTACAAGTGAAACAAATTGTATTTGCAAAATAGTCTTCTGACTTTCCAAACAATCTCAGTTAGACTAGTTGAGCCGATCGGTTCAACCCTTGAACCGGTCATCTCATCCTGTCTTGAGTGGATCGGTTCATCACATGAGCCGATCGGTTCACTAACCTGAGTCGATCGGTTCATCATATGAGCCGATCGGTTGGTGCAGCAGACTGTGCAAATCAGTCAATCGCAGTTTCAATCAATCTGATACTCTAATCAATCGGTCCAACACCTTGAACACTGTGATATTGAGCTATCAATTGATTGAGTGTTTAATTGAACTACTAAACTCCTTTAGTAATAAATCTAAACATCAATTGTGGATAAACTCCTCTTCCAGGTTAAATCCTATGTGTGTGACCCTGCAGGTCCATTTCAGGTTGGCAGTGCAAGTCCATAACACTTATGACTTCTCAAGAAAATAGTGGTGCCTAGTCACACATCAGTGCTACCCAAGTGAAATAGAAAGTTGGATAACAACTTTCAATCCTACAATCTGTGAATGGTGTTATTGTAAATGTATAATTCCTTTGTCACTAATGTCATGAATGAACTCAAGGCATGGTACAGTCATCCTTTCAACGTTCATCCATTTCCTTGATCTCAGAGGAGACTGGGTGAGATGTGTGTGACATCAATATCGCACATTGATTCACACATGGATGTGCATGCCTTTCTCAATCCTACTCATCAAGTGTTCATGGATATTAAACTCCCTTAGGAGGGACAAATCCCATATCTATCACTCACCCCTCAAAAGCCCCATCTGTCAAAGCCACCCAATCATCACCTTTATAACAACCCATGTTTCAGGACTGCGTTTGATGATGTCAAAGTGTACCCAACGACATGTGTTGAGTGTAGTGATTTCAGGTCAAAGAATCACATTCACCACCATCACTGTGAGAGCTGACTATGACTATCAAATCATGGTTCCATGTGTCACACTCACGGTGGGTCTGTTTGGTACACTTGTTCTCTAACAAGTACATATGTGCATGGTTTGATATCACTATATCATGAATAATGAGATTCTGTCATCAACCAACACACAATCTAGTCTTTAGTGTTATTGATGTCTATGGTTATTTCCTCAATAAAAACCAACTAGGGACTAAACAAGAATGTGTACTCTTAACATCCGTATGATCTCATTGTTTAGGTCCTGAACCTAAAAGCATACGTCATCGAGTAAACAATTCTTTAGACATCTATCATGTTACACTATCATCTCAGAAATAGTTAAAACATATAGATCAGAAATTGCATTTATTATTATTCAAATCATTTACAAAGTATCCCATTACAATCATCACATGACTTGCTCTATGGGCATACATACCAACATAGGTTGACCAATCAATTGGACCATCCAGTCGGCCTCTCATCTAGCTCCAGGCTCAAGTGGTTGGTTGGACTCCTCCAGTCAACTGGTTGGCCTTTCAGTTGACCGTCTGGCTCCTTTTGTCCTCCATTCAATCCCTTGCTTTCACTTATTCGACTCGCCTAATCGAGCAACTTCTTCTTTTCAAAATGAATCTAATGCTAATCATATGTATATATTACATTGTGTAATGAGAATACCTCAAGTTACACTCAAAGGGAGATAACTAGTATGCTAGTACATGGGTGCAAAGCAGAATCCCAAAATATGTGAAAACAAGTTAGGATCATAGATATACAAAGACAGGGTCAGAATCCACTAACCTCTAGCGGTGAGGACCGCAAGATGGTCCCGACGTCCAGGAACAAGGTTGTGTATCTTTTATACATGAAAGGCAAAAATCAAATCTTTCCATTTGGGTATTTCTGTGGCTACAGGAGTGTTTGCCCTCGTACATATTGATAATCCACCACTATCATTAAAAAAACATTTTTATCCAAATAAGAGGGGTTCTCGGTGAATGGGAGGGGGGAGATCATAACCTGAAGGGGTCAAGGATTTGCCCAATTTCAAAAACCTCATTTCTTTGTTTTCATGTATAGAAAATTTTAGCTTTCGTGTGGATAGGCAGAGTAAATAAGAAGAAAGTTTGAGTAGTTCACACCAAAAGTCTGAAGAACGAAAAAATTCAAAAATAGTTGGTGAACATGAAAATTGTATTTCCTCCAAAAATTGTGAATAGAATGGAGAGATGCCATAAATTAGCTGGCATTTGTAAATGGCACTATTAAAACTATAAATGCCAACATTCTTGTGCTTCTGTTATAATATTACTAGAACAGTGTACAGCGGAATTTATACACTAAAATGCCAATAAAGTGAGTTCATAATGGCATTTTTAATTAATGTCAATATATGAAATGCCACAAATGCACATATTTGTTGTATTGCATCTAGAGAAATGTCGATTGATTCCAACCTCCAGTCTCCTTGACCTCCAATCCTAGGTTCGCACATCCTCTCCCAAGCATTGTTTAACCTCCCTTACCTCTTCCCACACCTTCCTAGGTGGCTAGACAACCTTCCACTGAGGTTCTCTTTCTCTTTTAGTTGTTTTTTTATTCTCCATCTGCATCCACATCTTCCAATCATAGGAGAGTCCCTAGTGGAGCACTCTTGTCCTCTACTCCTTCCCTCTTATCCTTTAATGGAACCTCTTTCTTCTCCTCTGAAGCTTTAATTTCTATAAATAGCTCCTTCCTAGGAACAGTTTCCCATTTAGAGCTTTGTTTGAGCCTCGTCTCACCACGAAGAATGTTATCAAGGAGGTTGCTAAGTTGTTTTCTTCCCGACATCTAGGTGCTTTGTGCGTAGAACGCTTATGCTTCCACAATTCCATAACTAGCACCAAGGCGGTCCATGAGTTTATGTGAATCTCAAATGGAACTACGACACAGTAGTAGCACCTCCTAATTCTCAGGTTATTCTAACTTCCATGATTTTTGTTACAAAATTTACCATCTCTGAAGATTCCTTGAATATCTTTTCCAATGGAACTGAGATTACTGAAACATGAGAGCTCATTATCCTGATTATTATGACATGCTTGACCCTGAGGCCTTCTACAAAAGCTTTGATCTCACTCTTCTTAACATTCAAAAGTTTTAATAGAAGCCCATATACCTTATAGGAAGAATTCAACCCTTCCATCCTCTTCCCTAGATCTCAAAAATTGACTGATTGCATTGGTAGTTAACTGCAATATCCATCCAAAGAAAAACCAAATGAAAATTGCAAAAAGCACTATTATGATCATTTATTGTCTTTTGAAGAATGTCAGATTCAAGTGGTCTCGATACATTCTATACCACATGACTTGTTTCAATTCTAGGAAGAACACCCGTGGCACTCCCCTACCCTGCCTTGATATGTGGTTTCTTTGCCTTTGCAACTCAGAAGTCCCTTTTCCATGATCTCCATTACAAACCTAGTCAAAAGGCATCTGTATCAGTGAGACTACGATTAAGAAGACCTTCCTTCCTACCTCATCTACCACACCTAGAGAGTCCACCTCTACCCATGCACCTCCACCTCCACCACCACCCTGACCTGACTACGCCTCTTTCTTGGTGTCAATTGAAGCCCTTATGGGTCACATGATACACCAGTAGGCATATAACCTTCAGGTACAGGATCACCCCCACCAGGACCTATGCCACATCATGCCACTCATGAACCTATCATGTATCCATCCCTACCCTGCCTACCAACCATACCTAGGAGGTGACTATGCCTCTTTTGCATATAATCACTTCTATCCAATCCCTCCACCTGCTGCTTCTGCTGCCACCCCTATTGTTGATGGTGGACCTTCTCCTAATGCTCTTCCTCTATTGGCTCTGCCTGCTGGTGCTACCACCTTGCTTGTTGGCTTTGGGACTTCTACTCCCTCATTTGAGCAAGCAAATGGCTTACATGCATATGGCATGCCATGGGCTGAGAAGAATGAAAGATGGCTCGGTCATGGTTTTGGTCCTCCTACTGATGAGGAGATGCCTGACTAGGTTGCTAAGGATGAGACTAATGATGCTGAGGGCACTGAGGATGATGGATCTGAGGATGGCTCAAATGATGGCTTTGTTGGTTCCTCTGGAGATGATGGTGAAGATGCTACCATCTATATTTCACCTTCAGATGGTGACGAGGACTATGAGCTCGAGGCCGATGTTGATGATGTTGATGATGACCCCATTGACATAGATAACATAGATATACCTTATATATTTTATTTCTATAGTCTTTAGGTGTTGATCATATCTATCTTTTTAGACTATTATGTACTAAGACATTTGGGCACTGTATATGAAGCTTACTATTTTATCATCTTGTTGTTTTATCATTGGTTTGTGGTTCTTTTTGAGAGGATGTGTTTTAGTATTGTAATCTTAATCTTATGTACCATAACTCTTTGGTTGACTATATCATATGAGTTTGTGATATGTTATCCCATATTTTTTATTATGACACTGGATTTCTTGGTTCTCTATGCTTCGTCTCTATTTGATGTGTGCTAGTTGTGGTTGATTTCTTTAGCTTATGCTTATGGAGAAGACCTATTTTTTAGCTCTTCTACCTCCTTGCCTTTCTTTATATGACAAAGGGGGAGAAATGATCTCAATCATATTGTTTTATTTCTTATATGATCCTTTTTCTTGTCATATATCCATATATCTTGTGATTTTCTAGAGGACCATATAGTATGTATATGTGCTACAGTTATTTGTGGAAAGATTAACCATGCAAGCTTAGGTAAGCACTAATTGAGGGGGAGCAATTCACATTGTTCATTCATGTATCCCCTTGCAATTCACTAATGTAAAAGGTTTAACTCTCACATCCTTTCTCAAAGGTAAAGGTGTAATTATCATATCCTTTTCAATATGTTGAGGAATGGTTAGTCATTGTCAAAAAGGGGGATAACGTTGACCTAAGTGTTACACATTGTCAATGTTTTGATAATGATTTAACCATTCCATTTGTATGTATCTAATATGTTTGTTTGAGATTGATTTTAGGCATTAGGTACATGAAAAGGATCAAATGGACCAACCTCTAGCTTGTTTTAGTTCAAGTCACAAGCATTGCAGATGCACATTTGTGGAAAACACTCCAAATCACCTTAGATAATTTTGTAATCATTTCTATTGATGATATGACTTGTAACTAAGATGAGAAAAAATCAGGGATACTTAATTTGAATGTTTTCTCACTTAAAAGCCATTTTTCAAATTTCATTACATGTTGTTTATCGGTCGAGTCACAAATTCGACCGATCCATAATGAATTTTGAGAACGACTTTGATTGGTCAAGTTGCACATTCATAAAATTTGACAAATCCCTACACAACTCAAAACTAATTTAAGTGTATCTGTCGAGTTTCTACCATGACCAACTTGGCCAATGGTTTAAATTGACCTTGTCGCATAGTGTGGTTAGTCGAGTTATCTTTATTGAAACTCGACCGAATGCACTATATAGAAAATGCAGAAAAAGTAATATAACCATTGGAGTGTTGCAAAACTTGAAATTATATCTGTTGCAACACCCCAAACTGATAGAAAACATTCATAAGTGTTCGTACCCTCTAGTGGACACCCTAAGCTATAAATAGGACCTCTTGGAGTTCATTCCAAGGTTTCTCCTTCATGCTATTCAAGCTCCTTTCTATAGTTGAGTGCATCTAGTCAACTTGAGTCCCTTTCTCTCTCTGGATCACACTTCAATTTGTCATAATGAGTTAGATAGGATCTGTGTGAGAGAGCTACCTCATTGTATGCTTGTAAAGCTCTTAAAGTTTCTCTTTTCCCAACCTCTTTCTTCAAGATCAAGTTGGTGAAAGCTTCTCCAAGTGAAGGAGAAGGTGCAAGCTTCTTCAAGCTGTAGAAGAAGGTGCATAAAGCTTCTTCAAGTGAAGGAGGAGGACAAAGTGGAAGATCCAAGGAGTTGAGTGGGTAAATACTTCAAGGTAAAAGACTCAACGTAAGAGGGTCTCCTTGGTGAAGGAATCCAGCTGCTTGTAAGAGTGGGTAAGACCTTGGTGAGGTAGAAGGCTATCTCTTGGATAGGTAAGACCTTGTTTGTAAGGTTGTTGGTTCCCTTTACCTGAAAGGGAAGATGGGTATCCTTGTCTCAGAAAAGGAAGGTCATATATTGTAACTCTTATAAGTGAATATAAGGAGTAGAGATGGTCAAGAAATCCTAGAGCTTGACCTCTCTAGGTAGTGGACTTACTCTCTCCTAGTTTTGAGAATGGAACCACTCTAAAATAGTTGGTTAATTTGGTTGCTTCAATCTCTCTCATCCTTGATATGTATGTTTTAATTGACATCAAATTTACTATTTCCAATTTTGCCTATTTGAAATAACTTGAAGGTCTAACAAGTTTCGTGCAAGTATTTTTTTAGATCTATTCACCCCATCTAGAGCCCTTCGATCCAACAGCCATACAGTGGACCACTCCACAAGAAGGGATCATCTAGATTTTAGTGGATACTACAACTAAGGGTAATATCAACTTACATAGCAATGGTTACATCATGTAGAACTCGAGAGGTGAATGGGGTGAGGGAGGGGCATTCAAGCATCCTGGAAGTGACCCTCTTAAGGGACATTACTGCAATCCTCAGTAGTACCCTAGATGCTAGTTGAAGAGGAGATAAGCAGTGCAATTTGTACATAGACTCATTAATCACCATGAGGTATTTGGTGGAGCCAAAATGTTGTCCTCTTAAGTATCATCTAGTAGTGTGAAGAATCACCTTACTGAGAGAGGGATTTGGATCTTTCAACATCATCAACATAAGACGAGAAGCTAATAGACATGCTATTAAGATTGAAAAATGGTTCCTCAATGTCCCTTAAAGAATCATGCAGACAACTGTGTGTCCAGAAAAGCTAAAGAATGGCTAGAAATAAGATATGACCTAAAGGATGCTTAGGTCTTTTCTATTTCCTTTTCTACAAAAAAATGCTTTATCTAACCAACATAGAATCAATTTTTTCTTGCATAAAAAATGATAAATACAAAAACAATAATATATTGCAATTTTGTGATAAGAATTGCTACAATGATAATAAAATGGTTGGAAAATCATGATATGATACCAATTGTTGGTTTATTACTATCATTATGAAAGAAATATTTCCCATATGATTTCATTCATCACAACGTACATACTCATATTGTAAACAAGATATAAATACTTACTATGGTTCATGTTTGAAATTTATAATGCTATCTTATTATAGAGGTTTAGTAGAATCATTTTCTCTTGATGTTTGTATTTCTATAGTTACATGTAGTGCCTTCCCCTTGGTTCAACTCCCGTTTGTTCATGCATTTTCAATCGGCTCATTCTTCCTTTCTTGATCTCCTTGTAGTGAAAAAGAAAATGATTGTGACAATCCCTTCCCTATCTATATCCTTATATTTTTATGGCTCCATCCATAACCAACATCTAAGAGAGTAACCACCAATACTAGGATTCATGGGGTATAGAGAAACCATCACATAGTGGGGTTAGTAGGTATAGAAAAACCACTGGTTAGTGGGATTAGTGGGTGTTTCTTAACCTAAGGACTAGATGATAATTACTCACTAACAGGTAACTAGGTGTCTCTTTGCTCGAATACAAAGTAATTACCCTTAGTGAAAAAAGAATAGATGTCTCGTCATAAATAAATAGAAAGGGTGTGCGAAGGGAGTGCTAGGACAAGGCAATATTTTATCTCTAACTTTCAACATTGCAACAATCCTTACATTAGAACCAATTTGATTAGCGACAAATGAACATCGGCCACGTTGAGTAATAGACATGCATATGTTTCTATCAGACTAGTCCCATCTTGGTTCTGATAGAAATCCTAGAATACCCCAAACAAAGTACTCTATTATTCAAGTCATTCAGTTTGGTTGATTGTTTATTGCAAATTTTGGTGGAGAACAATAATTCACTTGGCTACGATTTACATTACGAACCAGGTAAAAGAAACGACACAGCTTGGGCAAGGTTTCGTTTCTCAGCAACATGGGAGCTCCTGTCGCACACAGTTTCTATTGTATTTTTTCTACTCATCGTGCGTAAAGCTATCTATACTCCAACTAAAGAACATTTTACCAAGATTAATGATGGACGGCCGCGTAGTGTTAGGCGGAAGCGGCGGCCGAGGCCGCAGAGGAAGAAGTGGAGGACGTGGAGGCGGCGGACGGGGCTCGGGGATCGCACATCATAAGGAGAACCAACAGGCTTTAGTTGCCATCTCAGAGGACTTGTCTTCCAAGCCGTCCGACGGCGCGGAGCAGGAACAAACCAGGGAGCAATCATACATGGAAGCCATGACAGTGCAGAAGGTTTCGAACGCGCTTAAGGTTGTTTCCCCAGACACCCTCACCAATGATGATATTCATGTGGATCGTAGCGGCGCCTTGCCTGCGATCACGATTAACCCGGCGTCGCTCCCAACGCTGCTGGAGTCATGGAAGCGCGCGGTGATCGTTAAGCTTATCAGTGGAAACATAGGGTTTCATACCCTTGTTAACCTTCTCTCTATCCTATGGACACTGACTAACACTTTCTGAGAAATAGACTTGGAGATGGGATACTACATCATTCAATTGGCAAATGAAACAGACTTCGTCAAAGCCATGATGGGTGAACCCTGGACGGTGTTCGGGAACTACCTTTCTGTTTAGTTATGGTTGGGAGGGTTTAGGCCATCGGATCCTATCCCAAATCGCCTCGTTGTATGGATGCAAGTGAAGGACCTCCCAGTCTTCTTATTCCAAAATAGGCTTCTAGCGTGCATCGGCGATCTGGTAGGTAAAACCATCAAGATCGACACCACGACGTTCAACGGCGATCGCGGGAAGTTTGCCCGCTTAGTGGTCGAGGTCGACACAACGAAACCACTCTTCCCTGTAATCATCCTCAATGGAGAGAACTACAGGCTGGAATATGAAGACCTACCTATGGTTGCATGCAATGCGGCCGTCTCGGACATTCTACGAAGGACTGCACTCATACCCAGTCGTTTGTCCCCAATGAAACCTCATCCTCCACTGCCCCGGTCCTCCGTGCGCCATGCACTTATACAGAGGCGATCCATGCCCCTAAACCCCAACGACGCCAAGCGGTTAAGAAGACAAACTCTATTGGTGATTAAGAAAGACCCCCTAAAGCCAAGGAGACGGGTCCACCGGCACCCAATGCGGGGACCGGGGACCCTCCCTTAGACGATAGCGTAGACCTTGGTTGGGAGACAATTGTCAACAGGAAGAACAAGAAGAAAAGCCAGACTAAGTCTAAGCAGACCGTACCGTCGGGGACCACCTCCAGCAACAAGGAAACCCAAGACAACTCGCAGGCTAACACCGCGGTCACCCTGATCGACGATGAAGTCTCCGAGGGCAGAAACTTGGTGCCCAACAAACATGAGTCCTTCATATTCAAAAACTTATCTTCGCGGGCCACTACAGACCCACACCCTAATACATTTCAGTGGGGCAACTCCGTATATAAGAACAACAGAGTGGTTTTGAGGAGCAGGAAAATCACATACCAAAAGATCGTTACTAGCCCTGATCGGGTGCGCAAGAAGGGGAAGCGAGCCTATGAGATGGGCCACCTTGAACCGCCGGATGCCCAGAAACAACTCGACTTTAGATCGAATAACCTGGCCATGGATGAGGGGCCACCAGACCAAATGCAGGTAATAGATGATGCTGGACAAGGTGACGAGGGGTAGGGCCAAGGCCTGCTCGCTGCAATCCAGTAAAACCCCCCACCCACCTATATACTAATGTTAAACATCATCTGCTGGAACGTACAAGGAGAACGCTCCAAGCACACTATTCGCCTTCTAAAAGAATATAAAATCAAATACAAATTGCAAATTCTTGTTCTTCTGGAAACAAGATGCAGTGGTGCCTCGGCTGACACTGTCATCAAGAAACTCAGATTCTCTTCCTCCCACCGGGTAGAAGTGTTGGGCTTCTCTGGTGGTATCTGGATTCTATGGGACGACGCTCGTTGTCAGGTTGATATACTCAAAAACCATAGGCAGTTCATCCATTGTCGAGTGAATATGGCCTGGCATGCTACCTTTGTCTATGGCAATCCTACGCCTTCACTACTACAGAAACAACATTCAGTGTCGCTTTTCTGGGCGTCGGTTATTAAGATAATCCGACGCCTATATTAGTCGATGTCGGATATTTAGGGAAACCGACGTCTATCGTCGTAGACCAGCCAGACACGGGTACCGCTTTGTATTCAGCGTCGGCTGGATATAACACACCGACGCCTAAAATCGCCCGCGAAATACAAATTTCGAGCAAAAAAAATTTGCTTTACATACAGTGTCAGTGTTTTCAGTAATCACCGACGCCTATAAAAGAAGGATATTTCCGCGAAAAGTTCCGCTTTCGGTGTCGGTCAATCCTTTGATAACTGACGCTGATAATATTTCCCGCCAAATAAGATTGTCTAATTTGGACATCGATTTTTTCCTATCAACCGACGCTTATCTGAATCGGCATCGGTTATCTACAGAACAACCGACATTGTTTGCTATGGCGTCGGTTTTGTGTAATGACCGACGCCGATTGTTTACTAATTAGCACCCCGTGAAGTAGACTCTTCCCCTTTCTCTATTTCACTGCAATCTAGCATCGATTTTAGGTCTGGTGATTCTGGTGAGCAAGCACCTGCCGCCGCCGCCGCTCCTATTGCAACGGCCGATTCCGGTGAGCAAGCACCCGCCGCCGCCGCCGCTCCTTCCCCCTATTTGCTTTGGCGATTCCGGTACCGACACTATCTCCTGGTCGCCGCCGACACTGCCTCCTGGTCGCCCGGCCGCTCACCGCTGACGCTACTCTCCTCACCGTCGCTGCTCTCTCCTCGTCGGCGCTCTGCTCCAGGTCGCCCGCTCACCTGGTACCCTTCTTCTTCCTCTTCCTGCTTAGACAATAGAGTTTCTCCAGCTTGCTCCTTGCTCCTGCTCCTGGCCCCCTACCCCTCTTCCTGCTTTTTCCTGCTCTTCTCATTTTTAATTGAGTTGTACATGCATCAAAATCATTCCTACTTCATATAAGCTCTGTATGTATGTACTGCTACACCCATTTACATCTTTATGTATGAACTGCTTTATGTATGAACTGCTGCACCTACATTACATATTTATCATTTGCACATACATTGATGCTCTACTATGAACTCAACCACTAATATTTACTGATACATTATACTTGTACCTATACATACATTCATACCTTAGTTTTTCTTATATTGTTATGCGTTCAACTAATGTATTATCTATGTAGATGTACTTTGTAGTTTGCAATACATATAACGGTATAATGTACATATCATGTACATGCCTACTACTAATGTTATGCATTCAACTAATGTATTATCTATGCATATTCTATACTATGTTTCGGGAATTAATTGATCATCTACTACTGCCCACCGTCTCCCTACCCGTCGCCTGCTCACCTGCTTGCCTGCCTAGTCACCTACCCTCCGTCTCGCCCTCTCTCCCTGCTGACGCTCAAACAGAGGTAATTGATCTAGCTTGCTTACATTTCTTGTAATGCCATCTTTTATGTGCTATGACCCACTAGTCACCTTTAGAGTATTAAAATGATGCAACTTGTACACTTGTTATATTTGAATTTATAAATCCTATGAAATGATATCACCCCACAAAATCAGTAGTCACTATTATGTCTTGTACACTCTAGAATCAAGATCTAATACTCTTATGCCTATTCTAGTGGATTATTATGACCTATGATGACCTAATATGAAACCATGCTCTTAATGATATGAGTTTGTTGGCCTAGAAACCCATCCAAGATTTACCCATTAGGAGTAAATCTTGGATAGTCCCCAGTTTGGGACTGTTCTTGAACACCTAATCTCACTTAGGATGTAAGTGTATAATGTGTATTGGGTTTTTGAGAAAATTTCGACAGCATTTCCCCTTTTGTTCTCTAAGTACTTATGTACTTAGAGAACAGCGGGGAAATGCTGTCGAAATTTTCTCAAAAACCCAATACACATTATACACTTACTAGTTAGATTAGGTGTTCAAGGATGGGATAGGTGGTATACATTTATTATATATAAGAATGACATCACATGTATTTGTTAACCGTAGACCCTAATCTTGTCCTAATATATACTTATTTTCTCTTGGATCATTGAATGGATAGATCATGGATGTCCATTCGCAATCACTGCACCCCAGAGTTTGTATTTGGTCTTGATCAGTTTATTAGATTTTCCAAGGAACATAGGAAAGAACCTGAAGATAGGTTGTACTGTCCATGTAGGCATTGCGGTAACAACTTGAAAGTCAGCACTGGTGACGAAATCAAAAGTCATGTCATGTGCAACGGGATTGTACAAGGCTATACAGAATGGCACTGGCATGGAGAGATTTCAAATTTGAAATCAGTGGATTTCGATAGCAGTGCTTGGGTGGAAGAAGAAATTGCCTCCGATGACGTAGATGTGAACGAACCAGTTCCAGTAGACATCGTTGATGCGATGATGGATAGTTGTAGGGTAGAGCACACCGATCCACCTCCTATCTTTACAAACATTGTGCATGATGTTGAGATACCGTTATACACAGGCTGTGCTAAGTTTACGAAGCTTAGCGATGTGTTGAGATTGTATAAGTTGAAAGCTAACAATAGATGGAGTGACAAAAGCTTCACTTTATTGTTGACTTTGTTGAAAGAAATGCTTCCTGAAGGAAACGAGCTGCCAATCTCAACATACTGGGTAAAGAAATTATTGTGCCCAATGGGAATGGAGGCCAAGAAGATACACGCATGCCCGAATGATTGTGTATTATTTCAAAAGGACTATGTGGATTTGAAAAATTGTCCAAAATGTGGTGCGTCACGGTATAAATTGACGACTTCGGGGGAGTCCAAGACTGGTTCTCCTGCCAAGGTGATGTGGTATCTACCTATAATATCACGGTTTCAACGCTTGTTTGCAAATCCGAAAGATGTGAATAATTTGAGGTGGCATGCAGATGTTAAGAAAAATAATGATGGGATCCTACGACATGCGTCTGATTCCCCACAGTGGAAGAAGATTGATCTATTGTACCCCAAATTTGGTGAAGAAGATAGGAATCTAAGACTTGGGTTTTGTACAGATGTGATGAATCCGTACGGGACATTGAGCAGCCAACATAGCACTTGGCCAGTCATGCTTGTTATATACAATCTTCCTCCCTGGCTGTGTATGGAAAATAAGTACGTTATGCTGTCGTTGTTGATATCGGGTCCTAAACAACCTGGAAATGATATCAATGTTTATCTTGAACCTATGATTGATGACTTAAAGAAACTTTGGGCTGAAGATGTGATGACCTATGATGCTTCAAGAAGAGAGACATTTCGTTTGCACGCTATGTTGTTTTGCACTATTAATGACTTTCTAGCATACGGGAATTTGTCTAGATATAGTGTCAAAGGAGCTAAAGAGTGTCCTATATGTGAAGAAAACACTGATTCAATAAGACTAAAACATGGTGGAAAGACTGTATATCTTGGTCATCGAAGGTTTCTTTCAAAATTCCATCCATATCGTAGGAAGCGCAAAGCATTCAATGGATGGAATGATGAATAGAGTGCACCTAAACCTATACCAGGGGATGTTGTTTATGAAAGAGTAAAAGACATTGTCAATGAATTTGGTAAGAAATCACAATGTAGTATGGCCACACAGAGTGACAATTCTTCATTCAAGAAGAAGTCAATATTTTGGGATCTTCCTTATTGGAGTTCTTTGACAGTCAGACATTGTATCGATGTAATGCACGTTGAGAAAAATATCTGTGATAGAATCATTGGTACTCTGTTAAATATACCAGGTAAGACTGAAGATGGGATAAAATCCAGACTGGACCTACGTGAAATGGGAATAAGGTCAGAATTAACAGAATTATGTGAAATGGGTAATAAAAGAACAGACTTACCTCCCGCTTGTTACACGTTGTCTAGAAAGGAGAAGAAAGCTTTTTGTGAATGCTTGGTAAATGTTAAGGTGCCACAGGGTTACTCATCTAACATCCGTAGATTGGTAACAATGAAAGATCGGAAGTTGATAGGTCTTAAATCTCATGATTGTCACACTCTAATGCATCAAATATTGCTCGTGGCAATTCGATCTATATTGCTGAAGCATGTAAGATTTGCAATCACCAGACTTTGTTTCTTTTTCAACAGTCTATGCAGCAAAGTTATTGACCCTGATACTCTCGATAATATGCAAAGAGAAGTGGTTGTTACCCTATGTCATCTTGAGATGTATTTCCCTCCTTTGTTCTTTGATATCATGGTACATCTTGTTGTCCACTTGACTAGTGAAGTAAAAATGTTGGGACCAGTTTTCTTGCATTGGATGTATCCCTTTGAACGATACATGAGCATTTTTATAGGTGATGTTTGAAACCGTTATCGGTCTGAAGGGAATATTATTGAAGGTTATGTGGCGAGAGAGGTTATGGATTTTTTCAATGACTTTATGAGTGGTAATAACACTCCTATTAATGACAAGAATATTGAGGAGGGCAAAGGAATTTTGGGATCACGGGTGAAAGTAATCAGCCATGAGCAGTTGGAATAAGGTCACTTGTATATTTTACACAACATGGATGAAGTGAGTGTTTATATCGAGGAACATACCAATTTCATTAAGAGAAAACATCCTCGAGCAAGTTCAATGTGGCTTGCTAGAGAGCATAACAAGACTTTTACTAAGTGGTTTGAAGATAAAGTCTTAAATCAACTATCTCAAACACTAAATGATATTACAGAAACTATCAAATGCCTCGCCTTTAAACCAAAACCGAATATTATGTCTTATGAAGGGTTTGAAATTAATGGGTTCACATATTACATAAAGCGCCAAGATGATAAGAGTGTCGTCCAAAACAGTGGGGTCACTCTTCAAGCGTCGACTATGTATTTTGCAAGTGCAAAGGATAAGAGTCCACGTGAAGCTAAAATGTCATATTACGATGTCATTGAAGACATATGGGAATTTGACTACATAGATTTCAGAATTCCGCTCTTTAAATGTAATTGGGTTGATAACACCAAAGGAGTTATAGTGGATGAATTGGTTTTCACTTTAGTGAACTTTGAAAAGATTGGCGAGAAGGGTGAACCATTCATATTGGCATCACAGGTGAAGCAAATATTCTATATCGATGATCCTGCAAATGATAAATGATCGGTTGTTCTTCATGGTAAAAGACAGATCATTGAAGATCCTATAGATGAAGAAGAGTACTATGATAAATATGATGACTCCAGTCCATTCTCAGTTGGGTTGCCAACTCCACACAATATTTAAGTTAATGATGACTTATATGTGCGCGGAGATCACAATGAAGGATTGTTAATTGATAAAAGATCACAATTTTAGAGGCATGCATGTTTATATTTTTTTATTGAAGCTAAATGTTTGCTTTTTTAATATCAATATCATTTTCTGATTTGATGTTTCATTATCTTCTAGTTAATAAAAATGCTAAACGTTGTGGGAGGGTGCTAAGGAACTATAGGACCAATCTCACCTGAGATTACATACGCGATGCTGAGAATAGGTTCTTGATTGATTCCAATTCTAGACATTGATCAGTATTTCACTAACTCTACACTAATAATTTTTGTTTGTATTCTCTTTGAAAAATAAATATAGGAAGAAGGAAGCCACACAACAATGGAACTACTTGGACCCCAAAGACTGGGAGGAGTTTGTTACCCAAAGAAAAACAGATGAATTCAAGGTATTAAGCGCCACTCCCAATTTAATTAATATACGTTTTTATGTATTCACCTATTCAAGATTAACCTTTATTGTTACTAACCAAATCAATGTGCTAACTAACTAGGCTATCAGCGATGCTCAACAACAACTACATGTTACGACCACACAATGGGTCCAAGAGGATATGCAGGCGTTCATCAAAGACTACAGGCTATGCAGGACAGCCATGACATAGCTATGCAGGATATGCAGGCGTTCGCCAAAGGTTATATAGATATATAGGCAGCAAGCCATGAAACAACAAAAGAAGTCATAATGAAGAGAAGCAGGATACAGATACAATACATAAAGTGCAGCACGCACAAGTGCTTCCGATTCATATAACAACATGACAGACTAACACATATATAGTGCATAACAACAGCAGCGCCGAATTTACATACAACACTAGCTTAGTACATATATAGTGGGACTAAGGTGACGATCCCACCTGCTAAAACAGGTTACCGACAACTACATGTTACGACTGGGAGGTCGTGATTCAGCAACCGTATGCATTAGCAGGAGGACAAATAGATTTGGTGAAATCTGTTTGTCCTCCTACTAATGCATACGGTTGCTGAATCACGACCTCCCAGTCATAACATGTAGTTGTCGGTAACCTATTTTAGCAGGTGGGATCGTCACCTTAGTCCCACTATATATGTACTAAGCTAGTGTTGTATGTAAATTCGGCGCTACTGTTGTTATGCACTATATATGTGTTAGTCTGTCATGTTGTTATATGAATCTGAAGCACTTGTGCGTGCTGCACTTTATGTATTGTATCTGTATCCTGCTTCTCTTCATTGTGGCTTCTTTTGCTATTTCATGGATTGCTGCCTATATATCTATATAACCTTTGGCGAATATAGATGTATTTTGTTATATGAATCTGAATGTTATACATATCTAAATGTTTATAGATGTATTTGAATGTTTCTACATGTGTGAATGTGAGAATTGAAGTCTGAATGTATCAATGTATCTACTTGTGTGAAAAGTATATTTTTTTGATTTTGCAGGTTTGTGGCATGTTTGTTGGCTGATACTGAACTGCAGGTTCTCATCCTGTTGACCAGCCACAGCAGGCCTACAAATTGATAAGAAAAAAAAAACATAGGCGTTGGTTATTTATAGAACACCGTCATCAAAGGCCTACCGCGTCAGTTTTTGGACAAAAACTGCCGCCGAATGTGACCACGGCCGTGGTGGAAATGGCGTCGCTTATTCGTATAAAACTGACGCCTATAGGATATATAGCGGCGGTTGTTTAGTTGATAACCGACGCAGAAAGTGTCCTAGATGGCGCCCTTTTTGTGGCGCGAACCCTTTTGGCGTCGGCTTACTATATATAACCGACGCCTACAGATTATATAGGCATCGGTTATAAAACTGACACCGAAGAGTTTGACCTTTAGCAGCGCCCACATAGGCGTCACTTGAAAACCGTCGCTAAAAGGGGTTAAACAACCGACGCCAAAGGCATGTTCTGTAGTAGTGCTTCCAAGCAGAAGCTACTCTGGCCCATATTGATCAAACTCCCAGAACAAGTCTCCGGTGCCTGGGCAGTTCATGGTGATTTTAACACAATGCTTGACATCTCCGAAAATAAGGGTGGCAAACACTTTGATAGGGCAAACAACCGCCTATTCAACACAATGCTTCAAAGGATAGGCCTAGATGAAGTCAAAACAAAAGGCCAATTTTATACGTTCAAGTGCCATCAATTACTTGAGAAACTCAGTGGAGTTCTTGCAAATGATCAATGGCTCACGGCTGAAGGGGGGCTCAACATCTCGGTTCTACCCAGGCTTCATTCTGACCACAATCTTATACTCCTATTAAGTCTACCGGGAAAGGAAGCTAGGCTTGTTGTCTTCCGAACAAAGGCTAGTTGGAAGGTCCTATCGGATTTCAACAAGGATATTATGCCCCTCTGGGACAACTTGAAGTCTTTCCTTGACGCTCTCCCACCCTTTCGGAATGCAGTTCTCAAATGGGAAAAGAAATCTCACAAATAGAAGCATATGTGCAAGACTACCATTCTTGCCAACCTCAACCGTTTCCAGGTTCCGAACAGTGTGAATCCCAGCTCGGCTAACGATCTCCTGTCCAATAATTTAAAAGAGCACTACTCCAACATTCTTCTAGCCAAAGAGCTCGACTGGCAGCAAAAAGCATATATCCAATGGCTGCAATGTGGCGATGGCAATACAAAGTTCTTCCACTCCTATGTTAAAGAACGACGCCACGCCACAAAGATTGGCAGACTAAGGAACGTTGATGGTGCTTGGGTCGATTCGCCTACTGACATTCAAGCGGTCATCCTGAACCGTTTCCATCGCCTAATGACACAAAACAACCATGACATTGTTGATAGTTGTCATACCCAAGCCTACACTGGCAATTTCCAAGCTCTTACCCCGAAACCCCTTACCTTCATCGCACGCTCCCCTGGACATGATGAAATCCGCAGGACGCTTTGGTTGATGGAGCCGTCCAAATCCCTTGGCCCAGGCGGTACCCACAATAATTTCCTCTAAAGCCAATGGCACACGATTGGCCCTTCTATCATCCAGACAGTTCAACAAGCTTTCAACATCGGGATGATTGACGATAGACTTGCAAAATCATACATGGTCCTCATACCCAAAGTGAAACAACCATAGAGATGTGCAGAGCTACGACCTATTTCCCTTAACAATTCTTGCTTCAAGCTCATCTCCAAGATCTTGGTAGAGACAATTAAACCCTACATCCCATCCTGGGTTTCTGAGAATCAATCTAGCTTTATACCCAGTCGACGCATCAGTGACAATATCCTTCTAGTGCAAGAAGTGATACACTCTATGAAACAGAAAAAATCCGGGAAAAAATGGGTCAGAATAAAATTAGATCCCTCGAAGGCTTTTGATCTTATGGATTGGCTTTTCAACAAAGATACTTTGTGTAAGACTGGCCTCCCGTCCATCACAATCACATTAATCATGAACATAATCTCCAGTGGCAGCACCTCTATCCTATGGGAAGGAGTACCTCTACCGACGTTCAAGTTTGTGAAAGGCGTTCGGCAAGGTGACCCCCTCAGTCCCTATGTCTTTGTTCTTTGTATGGAGAGGCTCTCACAATCCATTAATGCAGCAGTTACCAACAACCTTTGGAAGCCCATTCTGCTCACCAAGCATGGGACGTCGCTCTCTCATGTTTTCTTTGCGGATGATATCCTTCTCATGGCCAAAGCGAACGTGCAACAAGAACGAATCATCCTTGACGTCCTCCACAACTTTAGCAAGGTCTCGGGCCAAATGGTGTCAATGGACAAATCCCATTGTTTCTTCTCTACAAATACATCAAGATCGGAAAAACGCTTCTTCTGTGAGGCCTGCGGATTCAAAATCACAAATGATCTAGGAAGGTACTTAGGGGTGCCCATCCTCTACCACCGCATTAACAAGAGCACACATCAACATCTAGTATCAAGCATCAAGGACCGCATGTCAAGCTAGACTGCACGCCATCTCTCACTGGCTGGTAGGGTGACTTTGGCAAAGGCCACCCTGTAAGCTATACCATCTTATACTATGCAGACAGTGTGCTTATCTCCCCTCCTATGCGATGATATTAATTGACACATTAAGAACTTCATCTAGTCTGGGGGAAGAGAGCAAAAGAAGCTCTCTTTGGTGTCCTGGAAGAAAGTCACAAACCACAAAGACTTGGGAGGGCTAGGCATTAAAGATGCCCGTGAGCAAAATGAAGCCCTCATGCTTAAAAATGTGTGGTCCTTCCCCAACAACCATTCCTCTGTTTGGGTGAAAGTCCTCAAGGAAAAATACATGAGGGGCAACCGGATTACCAAAAAGCCTTGCTCCTCAATCTGGGCCTTCTTCAAGAGGCATATGGACATTATAACTAGTCCGTGCCACAAAGCTATCATCTCTGGCACCAATACTAATGTTTGGTCGGATAAATGGATAAACGGGGAGTCTGTCATGTGCCCAGACCCTTCCTAGATTGTCCCCCCTGAGCTTCAAGACATGACGGTTAGCTCCATGAGACTGGACTGTGGCGAGTGGGACATCTCATTCATCACCAACTTCATGCCACCTGCAACGCATAGCATCATACCACACATTCCCCCGCCAACAGGGGACTTCATAGAAGATCTTTGGGTTTGGCCGTATGACAGCCTCGGCAACCTCACTGCCAAAGCAGCGTACACCTGGATTAAGGAGGACGCTCATCAATCCACTACTGGAGAATGGAAGTCCATCTGGAAGCATCACATACCCGAGCGTCTGAAGCTCTTCCTATGGCTTCTTCAGCACTGCGACTACTCACAAAAATTGAAATGAAACGGAGACACCTGGATGTGGATACCTTGTGCCCCCTTTGCAATAACCATGAGGACACCCTACTGCACTGCCTGAGAGATTGCACTTTCAGCGTGCGGATCTGGGCAAGACTATCTATACCGGATAGCTCATACCATCTGGATGAAGAAGGTTGGATCCAATGGATCATCACACCTAACACTGCCATGCCAGATTCTTCTTTACTGCACATTGTTACATGTTGGCATATATGGAATACCAGGAATAAACAAATTCATGAACGCAATGCTTCTTCTATCCAAGCTCAATTGGCCTTCATTCATGAAAGAACGAGATCCATCCTGGATAACAAGCTCTCTCCCACAAACCCCATCCTCCATCGAGCACCTATCCCTGTCTGTCCAGGGCCGGTAGACTACCTCATCTTCATAGACGCTGCCTTTAACAGTGCATCCAAAGACATTGCTATAGGCATTCATATCACGAATACCTCCGGCCACCTCATCTCCATTAAAAGCGTCTTTCTCAGGGCAACCTCAGTCCTTCAGGCAGAACTTATAGCCATTGTCACAGCAGCTTCCAATTCTTGACTTGAGAACCTACGGAATGCTGCAATTCTTTCTGACTCCAGCCTGGCGGTGCAGCTGGTGAATCAGCCAACATGCCACTCACCGACGCTCCAGCAACTATGGAGAAAATTTCACGTCTCTAAGGCTGATCTAGACAATCTCTAGGTAAGTTACATCCCTAGAGATCTCAACCAGATCGCAGACAAAATAGCCAAAACCATCCTTCATTCCCGCATCCCTATTTCCTTTAACTGTAATGCGCCAATATGGCCAGTTGATGAACTAAATGTAGATGAATCTACTATTTGGCCTGTCCAGAGTACATGATGAATAAATAAAAACTCTGGTTCTACAAAAAAAAAAGAACATTTTACAAAATATAAAGTAAGTTTAAGCCATTCATTTCATACACATGAAACTAACTGAGAAAGATGAAATTTCTAATTCGTTTAATTCGTTATCTTGTTTTAAGACTGAATTGTACGTCTTATTTGCTTCCAAACATACAGGCCCCTAAGCTTACTCTCTCGAACCGAGAAGGCATCAACATTGTGGCATTGAGAGACGTCGTAACATTTTTAATTTGGATTCATATCAAATGTGGAAACATGATTCTTATCAACCGTTAACGCCCTTTTGGTAAAGACCATGTTTAATATATTAGCTATGCCTATAAGTTTAACGCCCAATTCGCAGGTCATAAGCCCACTTGATGGAATCAATTGACGGTAGGCTGTTTTTTGTGTTTGCTGATTACAATTACCGATTGGTTGTATCTTCTGTTCCGAATTGCAATCCTGAAGAATTCAGATATCTAGAGAACAGTTTCAAACAATCGTTGATTTTGTGTTTTTGATAACCATTATGTTATCAATCCACTACGTAGCCTGCTTATTGAGATACCACTGTGATGACACAGTGCGATCTCTTGGTATCTGCTTTCGTAAACCAACCGGATGGGGGTTTCGATTCCGCGACCCACGCTTGAACCCCAACATGTGTTACCAGTCGAAGATTTGAGATTCTAGGATTCTATCTTCCTCCAGTAATTGGGCATTTGAAATTCTTGAATCTAAAAAGAATGTTATTTGTTTGCCGAATTGTTATTTACACTAAACTCCCAATCCAAGGAACGCTCATGATCAACTTTTTGGAGCACCAACGTTGGCCAAACAATAGATAAGCTCTACGCCGAGACATATTACAGGTGTGTTCTCACTTTTCCTAGTACCACGTCATGCATAAGATTATGAGACTTACTTGACTAAGAGTATCAATTTTGCACCTCATCTTTCAGTAAGGGCTGGGGGTTTATCTTCGAACTATTTTCTTCATGGAAAGAACTTGCCGCCATGGTGAGGTGATGCACCTTCCTAGTTGAGGAATATCCACAAGTATCCCGCACAGGAGAGCGGTCCGTTTTCAACTTTTCATGCGTGGAAGTGACGCGCCTTTATAGTTCCCCGTAAGTGTTGGTGACATGGAAGAGGATGGAGACTTGTGGCAACTTTACCCATGCCAAACTATACGAACAGCCGCATCTGACGTGAATTAAGGTTAAATTATAAATTGTGGATTCGAACCCAACATGTACTGAGAGAGATATGGATTCAATTGATTTTGTTCTGTGTAATTGGTTAAACCGAGACCAATCATGCAGACATTGATTTCACGCTAGTTCTAACCAGTATGTCTGCATGTTTGAACAACAATGGTATATAAATGGAATCAAGTTGTACAGCTGGCGTAACAAAGCCGAACCGCCGGCACAGTCATATCCAGTCCTTTCTGTAACCAGTTTCTTTCCAAATCTTTTCTCTTCTGTTCCATCCCGTCACAGTTTCCGCACCAAACCCCTAAAGCTCCCACTCCATATTCTCATCCTCTTCCCTTCCAGTTCTGCACCGTGTTGTTAATTTCACAAGAAGCTTAAAGCTTCACGGACATGGTGCCTAAACTCGCGCACTACAATCTGCCGCATGCTCTTCCTGTTTCCGTGTACATCACACTAACCAATTAAATTGTCAGTAATGTTCGATTGACCAATATCAAAACATGACACAAAATAAGTTAAAATGTTCAGTCGGATTTTGTGACTAATCCTTTGGTAGCATCCAAACACAAGATTGGAAAACAAGCATACCATCCCGTTCATATACCTCCATATCCATGTCCTTTTCACATCCTATCTTAATGCTTTCCATTGAACCAAAGAGGCAACACTCGTTTCCGTCCTCAATGTATTCTAGGAGTCCGACGGACTCTTCAAATCAGAATATAAACTAACATATTCTCCTCATTTTCCTCGACTCTCTAATGGATAGACCCTTCAAATATAAATATCACCGGTACCGTCCCAAAACGCTTTACAGCCTTTTCCAACACGCTCTCCTGTTATATATCTTCTTACCGTAGTCGTCGAACTTTTGCTTTCGTCCTCTCCCACTTCGTTGATCAGTTTTTTATTTTTGTTGAGAGCTTTGTCTTGTTTGTTCCGGTGTCTCCTTAAAGAACGTCAAGACATGGAGGAAGCTTCCGCTCCAGTTAATGTCGATCTGCAGTATTACCTTGCTGATCCTCAAGCCCGTCATGACAAGCGGGTCTTTTCAACAGAAGTGTAGGGCGGCCTTGGGCGGATCTGTACAACAGCAATGCAGGCGGTGGTCTGTTGCAGGTCCGTGCAAGATCCGTGCATGTGGTGCTCTCTTTTAGCTCATCGCCACAACTTTAATGAGCAATGCATGTTAGGATTTTCCCCACCCTCTTTTCTTTTTATAAGGCGCTGGCTTGGAAACTAGCTTTTTCTTGCACCATCTTGAATTCATCGCCCATTGTCGACTTATCACGTTGCTTGTTCAATGCTTCACTTCATACCAGACACACAGATTCGTGTTGGATTTGGAAGGAAGTCGATCGACATGAATTATATGTATTGAATCTATATGGCCTCTACATATGTTTGTTTGGCGCGCGTAGAAGCTAGGGCTAGATAAGGGTGTTCCTTTAATGGTATTCATTTTGTTGTCGTTGATGACAAGGGTTTTGTGCTGGTGCTCTGGCTAGTTCTTTCAATATTTCATTCGCCGATCTGTGTGATAGCAAGTTTGTGGTGGTTAGGGCTGAGCATCGGTCCAGAACCGGACCGGACCGGACCGCAGACCGAATTTGAACAAATATATGGACCGCAGACCGGACCGTTTTGAGGTACGACCAGACCGGGACCAGACCGTTTTGTGCTAGGACCGGACCGGCCATAATCAGCATTTTTTACATGTTTTACAACTTATTTAATTGTACAAAGTTGATAATCTTAGTCACTTCTAACAATTATATAACTTTAGTATCAAACATTTATACTAGTAGTGATTATATATGTACTTTATTTATAATTATTATAGAATACACCTTCAAATATACATGAATTTTATATAAAAGTCAATCTGCGGTCCGGACCGGACCGGACCGGTTTTGGACCAGACCGGACCGAAGACCGAACTCATCAAAATTCCCGGACCGCGGACCGGACCGAACACAAAATAGACCGGACCGGACCGGACTGAATTGAGCAGTCCGGTCCGATTTTGCGGTCTGGACCATTATTTGCTTACCCCTAGTGGTGGTCGTATGACCAGCTTTGTTGGTGAATTTCAGTACCGCTTGTGTTGAAACAGAGAGGTTTTCACCAGATACAAGGTAGATCTTACAGGAGAAGAAGTTTTGAAATATTTGGGAGTCAGGTAAGTGTTCCGAATACCTATGCGAGTATGAGGGCAAGAATGTTCACTGGCAGGTCTTTTTTCCGATTCTGTAAACTTTGGTCTCAATTTTCTTAAATCTATTGTCCAGTAAAACCAAGTATTGGTGCCCATTTTAGTCCGCAGACTGGTTGTTATTAAAATCAACTACAATAATACATACCACGAATTGTGTAACACAAAATCAAAAGTAGTGAACTGAAACCACTAATTTTTAATTTGAAGCAAATTCATTTCAATAATTTGATTATTTTTCTTTTGTATAGTGGCATTTGTCGAAGATGATCCGTAATTCTACAGATCATAGATGCATTTCTAAACAATTGATGACTATCCAGAAATCAGTTCTGACAAAGAGCATCACATAATTCACCCTCAGAACGTCTAAACCTGCATAACGGGTTTGCTATGAGCAGGTTTAATCTGAATGGTACATGTATATAATTGAAGCATATCACCAAGACAGTACAGCCTGCATGTGTGGAGGGACCGTGTCTAATCTGCTTCAGTCCGTTTGTGTTCCCCAATGAACAGATTATCTGCTAGTTAGGGTTTTAATTCCAACTATATTCTGCTACCACACTTAACGAAGCATATGCAGTTTAAAAACATTACGAAATTGAATATTACATAAATTTTGAGTGCTCTTTTTCTGACATTATTAAACAAAATGGCTCTACTCTATTTAATAAGTATCAGCTCAGCTCCACCTAAACTTGTTCATATATTACTCTTTGATTTGGCCATTGTTCTGGTCTGTGGTAGACATAATCAACACAAACAAAACAAACACATACCATCTAATATAAAATTCAAATCATTGGATGATGATTATAAACTGTTTAGGTAAAAAAAACATCAAAAAACGTATGGCGTTATTGTCCAATTTATAAGGTGGTATTCCTTGTATGATTTCTTATCTTACTCGGCATCACAATTCATTTCAGATCTGTTAGATTTCGGGCGGCACGGTGTATCAATTTTTATACACTTCGGATGTAGTTCCTTCTATGAAATACATTTTCGTACCAAATATCCAACAAATATTCACATCCGTCATCGGCTTACATAGTACAAAAAGCTCTTCCATAGAGAATATTGACATAAATATAGTCGGCATGGTCTTTTTATATATTTCTCTTTCAACGCCAGTCTAATGATATAGAGCACACTTTCTTCACTGGTATTTTCTCACAAAGTATATGGTCACATTTTTATATAGATAACTCTCTAATTGACACTATACGCAGTCGTATCGTTCATATATTTAATAATAATGGACCACATTTTGACTCACCTTACACCTCTTTGGATCTATTTTCCACCTGCATAATCTGGAGCGTCATGATTGAAAAGAATCATATGTTCTTTGCCAATAAAACTCATCTCCTTGACAAAATCATATTTAGAATTTACTCTTGCAACACATTTTGGTCTCATGCTATCATTAGTTGACGCCACTTCACGCCCCAAGTTTTAATCCATCCCCATATCTCTCGCCATCCGCTAGATGTCAGCGAACAAACAATGACATGAATAATCAACTTTGTTGATGATGATACTAAAGAGTCATTGTAATGACTCCATAACCACATCATCACCTCACTATTGTGGTTTGCACTAGTGGATGCTTCATGTTGTTGGTTCACATTGTGTTTAAATGTGGTGTTTAGGACTCCTATTTACGGCTCCAATTTTGTCTATCATGTTGATGTGGGTATCTATTAACGGGGATCCCACCCCCTCTTATCATTGTAAATGGCTATATCAGTGGTTTTTCTGGGTATCCACCTCATATATGTTTTTTCTTATGTTATCTCCGTCTACCTTTGCCTATTTTCATTTGGATTCCACCTTTGCTTTCCTCATATGTTATTATGGTGAAGCACTTTTATAATAGTTATGCAACTGTATTCTC